>QEPC01008000.1:941381-971453 GCA_003113815.1 Sphenodon punctatus
CCCCCACCCATAACCATTTCATTTGTGCTCCCGGGGCAGTGTGAATTGATTATATGGGGAGCACAAATGAACTGGTTATGAGGTGGGGGGTTAAAGACAGTATTCCTGTTAGCAATAACTTCATTAAGAAGAGTTAGTGAAATAGCAGCCATAATAATCTCAGAACCATATTTGCAGATTTACTTTCCAAGATAGAATAGATATTGCTTTACATCCTAAATTCCTACCTAAGATAGTATAAGTAAGACAGTTGTGAGAATGTGGCTTTTTTTTTACACTGGCCTCTCCCAGCCATGAACATGCAGATTTCTGCGTGTTCATGGGTGGGGGAGCCCCATGTGAATGACGTGGCACATGTGCCCTCAGTGAGTGGGGGTGCATGTGCACACCTAACACATCCCCACTCACCACCACCCCTCGTGGCGCAACCGGGGGAAACAGCAGTTACTCCGTGGGTGCGGATGAGTGGGGGGTGAGTGGGAATGCATGTGCGGCCGTGTGCATGCCCCGCCCACATACTGGCGCGTCCATAGACCCCATCCACCGGGCAGAGCCATGTAAAAACATCCTGTGAGGAGTCACTCGAAGAAGAACAGAAGGTTGCTGCCTTGTAAATAAGGTTCTTTGAGATGGCTTTGAGCATTCTCACAACACCCACACTTCCAGCCTTGCATGGAATTTTTTTCTTATATTCCTAGAAAGGGTTGGAAGGAGCTGTCATTCTGAGGAGGAGAGTGCTTTTTTTACTAGAGGAGCTCAAGACCATCACGTGGTCTATTATTTGAATACGGTGAGCATGCATAACCCAGTTGTGAGAATGTTGAGAGCCATCTCAAAGAACCGTCTTTACAAGGTAGCAACCTTCTGATCGCTCACATGGGAAGGAGTTGTTTGTAAACAAACAGCTTTATCTCCCAGTCCCTCCTGCACTACTAGTAGACAGAGGCAGGGAGAGATGGGGGCAGAGCCAGGGAGGGGAGGCAGAAGAACTTATTGGGGGATGAGCTGGCTGCAGCCTGCCGCCCAGCCAGGCAAGCGTGGGGCCCCAACTGGCTGTATGTGCCGCACATGTGGCACGTGCCTGGGGCTGGCCCTGCTGATGGAACAGCCAGGTCTTGCACATTCGCCAAAAGGACGGGAGGGCCAGGGCCACCCGGGCCTCCGGTGGAAGGGAATTCCACAGCCTAGGTGTAGCCACCGAGAATGCCCTCTCCATAGCCGCCCCGCAAGCAACTCCGGGAACTTCGAGAAGGGTGCTCCCGGCGGACCGTAGGGGCCGATACAGAGTACAGGGAGTGAGGTGGTCCCGCAGGTAGGTGGGGCCAAGACCATGTAGGGCTTTGTAGGTAAGCACCGAAACCTTGAATCGGAAGACTATAGGCAACCAGTGCAGAGAATGGAGCACCGGTGTTCTATGCTCTCGGCAACCCGTCCCTGTAAGGAGACTGGCCCGCCACATTCTGCCCCAGCTGCAGTCTCCAGACCGTCACCATGGGTAGCCTGTTTTAAATTGGCTTGGCAGAAATTGGAACTCAGCTTGCTAGTTTTGCACTCCATCTGTTTAATAGTGCTCAGCTGACTAACAAATATTTTCGTCAGGGTTACACTAATACAGATGTGGCAACTGCGCAATCTGAAAAGTAATTTTCTAAAAAGCCAAGCTAATTTCAAACTCCATTGGGAATACAGGGTTAAAAAAATAACATAGGAAGAGAATCAGTAGGGACAGAAATGCTGTTTTTAAGCTTTCAAGAATGATAAAATAAACCCTAAAATTCCTTGGTAGCATGCCTCTAGTAAGCAAAGTCCAGATTGCTCTTAATGCTTAAAGGTGACCTGAAATTTATCAAACTAAAATAATAAAATTTATAATTGAGGTAAAAAATTAGCTCAAAATAAGCAATATATATATTATAATATTGTTTTGGTTGTGTATTTAAATGCACAACATTGATCATCGGTAAACGAAAACATGAAAAAGAAAATGTTTTTTCCTGATTCAGATGGGGTGAAACCCATGCTGCATGGATGAGAACATAAGAACTGCCATAGTGGGTCAACGAATAGTCCACCTAGCCCAGTAGCCTGTTCCAGACAGCCTGGGGAGAAGAGGAGACCAAGGGGGGTGATTGCACTCAGCAGGCTCCTGCCCCTTCCCAGCCCTTTGAGTGGGGATGTGGCCACTTCAGAAAAGAGTTGGGTGCAAAAGGGCTCACCAGATGGGGCTAGGACAACCCCTTTGCTTCGTATATCATAAGGTTCACACTGAGTATTACAAGACATTTCTAACATGAGGCTGTTGCATTTCTCCTCTGTCGAATTGTGTGCCCTTTCCCTCTTTTAGCACTTGGGTAATGGCTGAATTTGCTTTACATGGAGTGAGGGATAGGAATTGTGGTGTCAGGGTGGGCTAGCAATCTGTTGTCACCATTAGAGTCTACTGCCTTTGGGTGTTTCCATGTATCACAGTATGCATGCAAATTCTTATGTTCGTAGCTAGGACATTGGCATGGGGAGACGGACTGCATTACAAGTACGCAGGGTGGGGGGATTGCGCTTGCCTTCATGTACTTGGTTAAAAACATTTTTTCATCTGAATTAGGATTATTACACTCTGGGTTTAGGCCTGCATTCACTCATCTGAGTCCTCAGATGTCTTAGGCTAAAACTAAAGGGAGAAACCTGGTACACGTCTTATTTTTATGCAGGCTGGAATTTACATGGTGCTACCCACTAGGTCCCATCTTCTCAGCTATAGGCTTGGTTTGTGTGCAAGTTTATATGCGCAAGCCTAGGAATGGCCGCTGTTCTGGAAGTGAATGTATCTGTGGAAACTCTCTCCCCGACTGTGTCTACGCTAGGGAGTTTCACCTGCAGAATGGTACAGAGCAAACTATGTTTAGTTCTAAACAAACCTTGAGAGGTCCCTGAGAGAGAGTGAGCATTGAATGTATTTCAAGCAGTTGCTTCCTGCTGTCTCAAGAGTGGTGCTGACTGACCCTAGAGGAAGCTAAGTCTAGCCCTGTTTAGACAAATGGATGGAAGAGGTCCTTGAAAAATGCAAATGAAGAGACAGTGGGGAGCCTGGTGAAATCTCACTTCCCCACCCAGGGGCAACCTTGGATGTGTGACGGGTTCATCCTCACAGGACCCCACACTAGCAAGGACCTGCCCTAGCTCCCTGAGCGTTATGACCCACAGTTCTTTAAAGGGCCTCTAACCTGATCTCCCTAGGGCATATACACTTGAATAAGATTTTATAGCAAGCCATGATCATCTGTTTCTTGTTTTTCCAAAACAGCATGGAATAATAAAGCTGAGCCCCAACCCCTATTTATCAGAAGCTCTGTTACAGGTGAGGGATACCTCCTTTTCCTGCCTTTTTCTTCATTATGGAAACTTAGCAGATTATCCGGCAATCAATGTGCAAACCTTGCCAAAACAATTCGTAAAAACCACTTGGATTAATTTCAAATGAAGTCCTGAGGAGTCATTTTGCATCATCCAGGGAAATATGAAATGTGGTGTGCACGCACACACCATCCACGAGTCTCTCTCGAACAGATTGCTTTCTGGCTTATCCCTTCCATGCTTTGTGTGCACATCCTCTACTGAAATGGGTACAGGCCAGGAGCCCCATATCCACCACATCCAAAGATGCATTTATATGAACCTTTTCTACTGCCTTTTCATTTTCTTACATGAGATAGTAATTGCGTGTGTAACATTCCCACCTGGCTTTAAAAGTTGCCCCTCGCATTGCTGTGGCCACTGCTAGGTAGCTCATGATGCCGAGTGGTGTTTCGGGGTGTGTGTGTTGCAATGCATTTTGGGGCACCAGATAGACTGACAGCAGGATTAGTCCCTTCACACTTACAAAAAATGTGCATGAGAGAATACGTGTGATTGTTAAACGTTTGTTCTTGAGTTGATTAAATGCTCATTCTACCCATGGTATCCTGCCACCTAAACTTTCCATAGGATAAAAAAAAAGAAAAGGGCGGGGATTTTCATGGACTTAACATCTCATGTGAATACAGCCAAAGAGTCCACAGCTCTGGCTCTACCCTCCATGAAGTGGGAGAACAACAGTGGCAGGGAGCAGCTGCAATAATGACTGTGGTGTTGAATTTAGTTCTTTTGGCACTTAGAGATGGCTGTCACAGCTGGTTCCCTGGCGTTTCCTTCTGCAGTGTAGTTCGGCTTCAGCCAGCCAACTCCAGTGGAGTCAGTTCAATATCTGCACATAATTATAATTATCTCCCAAGGAGAAAGGGCAAGTAATTCAAGCTGCCATCTTGCTAATGCCCAAGCCACAACCGGGATACTTAAAAACAACCAAGGAGTGCAATAAAAGATTATTGATTCCTCTCCCAGGATTTAATTGGCCTTTGCTTGAAAATAGCTCTTAAAAATGTTTATTAGATATTAGAGGTACCGTGGATGAAAACAACCAATCTTTTATTCTTAAACAACATTGTTCAAACTGCCTGGTAAAATCACAGAAGCTGGAAATAGAAAAAAGATGACAGAGTATTTCATCCCAGTCCTCTCCTTCCCTCATGGAATAAGAGAGATTCTCTAACGGATTTGTATCTTTATCAAGTCCGTTTTTTGGTGGTTGTTTTAATGTTGTAAAACAGGAGGAGATGAATAATCTTCTTAAGAGGTGTGCTCAGATTGGGGCGGGGGAAGAAAGAGGAAGGTCCAGATCATGGATTTATGGCACGGGTGGGGAACCTTTTCCTTCCTATGGGCCACTTTGAAAATTAGTACAAGCTACAAAGGCCACATAAAAATAGGGAGTTGGGTGGTTAATATTTATTATTTTCACTTGCTACCCTGTCTCTCTCGCCTAACGGCGATTCGGGACAGTTTCCAACATATAAAACAATAAAATATTACAATACAATAATAGTAATAATACAAAAAGACATAATAAAACAATAGAAAACCAATTCTGTGCAAAACGTCTCTCTCCCCCACCCCAACCCATTTAACCCATCCCCCCTCCCCCCACCCATGCCAAATGCCTGATGGCAGAGCCAGGTTTTACATTGCTGCCAGAAGGCGAGAAGATTCAGGCTAAGACAGATCTCTGCGGGGAGGGCATTCCATAGTGACGGAGTGGCCGCCAAGAATGCCTTCCTGTCTTTATGGACCCACCTATAGCGCGGGACACCTAGGTAGGTGCTCCTGGATGACCGCAGGGGCCACTCGGGGGTCCAGGGAGTGAGGCGATCCTTCGGATAAGCAGGGCCCAGGCCATGTAGGGCTTTATAAGTCAAAACTAGCACCTTGAATTGGGCCTGGAAGATAATAGGCAGCCAGTGCAATGCCTGGAGCACAGGTTTTATGTGCTCGCTGTGGCCCGTCACCAAGGGCAGCCCCACGTAGAGCGCATTACAATAGTCTGACCTCGAGGGGACAAATGCATGGATGACAGTGACGAGATCGGAGTCTGAGACATATGGGTGGAGCCTCTTCACCGGATGCAGTTAGTGGAAGGCACCCCTTGCCACAGCCAACACCTGCAAATTCAGGCACAGCTGTGCATTCAGGAGCACCTCCAGGCTCTGCACAGATGGAACCAGTGGACGATGGACCACCCCCAATACAGGGGGTGTCCCCCTCCCCCAAATCCCCAACCCTGCCCACTAGCATCATCTCTATCTTGTGGACAGCAACGAGACCGCATGGCCTGGGTCAGCTGAAAACGATAAGTACAGCTGGGTCTCATCCGCATATTGGTGACAGCGGACTCTCCAGCTGTGCACGACCTCCCCCAGCAGTTTCATATACACGTTGAATAAGAGAGGGGGAACCCTGTGGGACCCCACACGGGAGACCCTCAAGGAATGATGTACAGTCCCCTAATATGACCCGCTGTGATCTATCCACCAGGTATGAACAGAACCATCGCAAGACAGTACTGTCCACCCTGGCCAGGTCCCGCAGGCAAGTCACCAGCATCTCGTGTCACAGTATCAAATGATGCGTATAGAGTAGGACCAATAGGGTCGTACAACTGTGGTCCAATTCTATGAGGAGGTCGTCAGCCAAAGCCACAAGTGTGGTCTCCATGCCATAGCCTGGACGAAAGCCAGACTGTGTGGGATCAAGGAAACTGGTGCAGTCCAGATGTGCCTGCAACTGCCAGGCCACTACTTGTTCAATAATCTTCCCTAAAAGGGTAAGGTTAGAGACAGGTTGGTAGTTTGCTTGGGGCATGAACGTCAAGCGATGGTTTCTTGAGGAGCAGCCGGACCACCGCCTCCTTGAGGTAATGCAGCACCCTCCCTTCCTGAAGGGAGGAGTTGATAATCCCCACCAACGCTGACCGCAAGGTCTTCCTGGGTAGAGGATAGCTGGATGACACAGGGCGAGCTCTCTGGCTCCCAGCCCCCACAGCAAGCAGGTGAGCTGCAGGTGTGTGGCAGCCAGAAGGTGCGCCGCCTTTCAACTGTTCCCCCCAGGCCGGGGAGGCGCAGGGGGATCCTTGGCCCCACCCCCTCTTCCTCCGATACTGGGAGGGGGGAGATGGAAACAGACCCGGGGCTTAGGGAATCCCCTGACCTCTGCGCAAGTCCTTGCTTCTGCCAGCTGCAGCAGCCAGGTCCCCTGCAGAGATGGGATGGAGGTTAGCTGGATGGCACCAGGTGAGCCCTCTTGGTTTCCAGCCCCCGCAGCAAGCAGGTGAGCAGCAGGCGTGCTTTAGGAAGAGGAGGGTCCAGATTAAGGATAGGTGCCATGGACCTGTCTCCTGTTCTTGTGTGCATGCCCTCCCTTCTGTTCCTTTGCCCTGAGCTCAGTCTTTCAGTGCTTGAGGGTAGAAACTGGATCTAGGGACCAAATCCAAGAACTGGAAAGAGGCCAATTAAAAACTAGCAATGGACTGCATTTGGCTCCCGGGCATGAGGTTCCCGACCCCTTATCTATGCTGTAGATCCATCACCTGTCTGTGAGTGTTTCCCCTCATCGCTGCTCCCTTCTCTGGAGCTCAGTCTTTCAGTGCTTGAGAGTGGGGGGTGGATCCGCAGGCCAGATCCAGGAATTGGGAAAGGGATAAATAAAACAAACCCAGCCACAAGCCAGATTTGGCATGTGTCAGAGGTTTCCCTGCCACTAGTGTAAACAGATTTAGTAAATAGCTGAATGGTAAGGAACCAAGTTAGGTGAAGTTACTGGAGATTTTGTATTGTATCAATATTGTTGAGAAAATTAAAGTTGAAAGGGACTGTTAAAGGGAGAGGCATACAGCGTAACGATGCACTGCATTTTCCATTCTGGTGTCTGATTGCTTTACAGACCTGTGTAATTATCCCATTTTAAAATGGAAAGACTAAGAGACAAGGATCAAGACCTCCGTTTTCCAACTTTTAGTGGCCTCATTTTCTGAGGGTGATGAGTAACTGCTGTTTTCATCAGGAACAGAGTGCTCAGCACTTCTGAAAACCAGGCACCTTATTTTAGATGCCTGACTTTAGGCATCCAAGTCTGAAAGTCTTTGACTCCAATGATTTCCTTCAGGTTGTAAAGAGAAAAAGTAGCAGATCTGGAAATAAAACCGTCCTGCACTCGGACTGATAAACCATGCTACTTCCCGTTCATGCCTCTGTTTGTATGGCAGGGCCAACCTTAGGGTGTTTTTAGACAAGCACCTCCACACCAATTACCTACCCACCCGTGCATGTTGCAGGGCTGCCAATACGGCCCTGCAACATGCATGATGGGTGGGGAGGCCCTTGTCTAAACCACCCTTAGACAGAGGTCATCGGAGTCACGGCTCCAGGCTCTTCCAGGGGTCCTGCAGAATGTCCTCCGCTGTGGGTCCCTCCCTGATTCTCCAGAGTAGCGGTGGCAGGGCTCCCTCCCACAAGGACATATCCGAAACACAAGGTCTTTAGGCCCCCGCAAGAGCTGTTTCTGTTGCCTTAGTTTCACTTGCACATTGTACTGATGTGTTGGGGTTTGTTTTTTTTAAAAACCCAAAAACACTGATATGGCATTTTGTGTTTGTAAGTAAGCATCAGACTGCCAAATGGTAAAGGGGGCAGGCCCACCAGAGCCCCCACATCTTGTTTTCAACCAAAGCCCTGAAAACTGTAAAGCCAGCCCTGTTTTCTGGGTACTCTTTTGTCCCACTGATAGGGCTGAGGATTTTGTTCTTTCCTCCCTCGTAGTTTTGCTGTCTTGCTTTCAAGCATCATCATCAATCCGATCCTGCATGCATGATGCTGATTTCATTCTGGAACTGAGAGAGAGGGTGGGCTGTTGAGGAGGAAGCACTTTTTGAAACACTCTTGGTAAGCGGGGTTCAAAAAAGTATGGGGGAAAAAAGACTTGAAGGGAAAATTGTTTTAAGCTTCTACTATGATACACCTGAGGAATCAAAGCCCTCACATGAGACTCTGATTTTTCTTTTGAAAGTTAATTTATGGCAATTCAGAATAACATTGTAAAAGCAGAAACAGCATGTCTGAAAATAAGTGTGCTGGGAAAACATATCCGATTAGCATTTCCATGTCTCCAATTTAATATTTTTGGTTAGTTTAGTGGGATTAGGCGCAGGTAGTGACCCAGCATTCTCATGCCTTGTCAGTGGACCAAATCAGTTGAAATATGCCACGGGTGATCTGTAGTCCACTGTCTCAAATTGGTTAAATTGTCCTTTGAGAGAATGTCTACTGGAATCCCTCTTCCTTACTCCTTGCACTGCAGCAATATTGGCTCTGGAGAGAGGTTGAATAATACCCTTGCAGCCTGGCTGTCGGTGTCTCTCCTGCCAGCCATAGAGGCTTACTCTTGGGCCTAAGACTGCTTTCACACATGTGGGAACTCATCCTTAAAAGGTCAGGAGAGGAGACGTGTATGCAGATCAGGGGCATTGTTGATCACATGACAATGCCCAGAAGCACATGACTGAAACTTTTATGTGCCTTTTCAAGGGCGATTGAGAGCTAGATTTTGCAGCTCAGTCAATCACCGTTGTAAAGGCACATAAAAGCTTCAATCGCCCACCTCTGGGCACTCCCATGTGATCAAAGACGTGCCCAAATTGCATGCGTGTCCCCTCTCTCGACCTTCTAAGAACACGTTTCCGCATATGTGAAAGCAGCCTAAGCACCCTGCCTTTCCCACTTTCCCAAGACTCTGCCAGCACAAGGTAAGGGGATTTAAGCTCCAGAACTTGAGTCCTGATCACTTGTGCTATGCTATCAGATTCCAGCAGAGTGGTTCTCGATTAAAGCTGTCCCCAGGGAGACACCTGGGGTGTTAACAAACGAGACAGTAGCCCACAACAGGTGGATGCCCATCTGTCCATTTATTAGGTGTTCACCCACTGGCCACCGGACACGCAACCTCAGCTCACAGCAGGATCCAGGAGCATGCGGAATCTCCCATGTGGGCAAATGCGGACTACTGTGCACCCACGTGTCTGTGTCCCATTAATTAGGTTGCGTGCAGCCTTTGCACGTACAGGTGCACCAGCGCTATAGTCACGGATGAAGAACCTAAAGCATTTCAAGAAGTGGCCACTTCCTACCCCTCTCCACTCGGTGCGCATGTAGCATCCACCTTAAAAGCCCACCATGCCATTTTCAAATGTGTTCTCCCAGCTCTTCCTGGTTGGCAGTACATACCCGACGCTTGCTTTTTCCCAGCCGTTGCATGCTCCGTAACGACTTGCGGAGGATTACCATCGCCGGGGCCACTGACAACCAGGCAATAACCAGCACTGCTGCAACCACGGTGTAATCTCAGTCACTCTTCACCTACTGATCTGCCTGCCAGTGCTTCATTCCCTGGATTGAGGAAGAGACCAAGGCCTTCATTACACTATGGGAGGAGCAGAAGGTCCAGTGAATACCCTGGTGACGTGCTACAGGAACGAGGCACTGTTCCAAAAGATCTCAGTCCAAATGGTGCAGCATACACCTGGAACATGAACCAGTGCTTTCAGCAGGCCAAGGACTTGAGGCATGAATACAAAGAGATCCAGGACAAAAACTTATCAGTCATGGAAGGTGAACATCACCGTATTACAAGCTCCTTGTTTGGTTCCTCTCCATGGGTGGAGCTATTGTTGCATCCCGCCAATATGGCTGTGCCTTTGCAAGGGGCCAGAAGCAGGTGGATATGGCTCCCCCACTGTTCACTCCCAGTGCAACTGTTCCTGCTCCCCTCATGGAAGTTGCAACTGCTGGCTGACATCCATCCCTCCATGCTCGAGCTAGCACAAGCTGACAAAGGGTACAGGGAATGTGAACTGACTGAAGGAGAGCCTGTTCTGTACAAGGTTTGGACACTCTGAGAAGTGCTGAGCGCTCTCATGAGCGGGGATGTTTCCCACCCCCACTATGTGGTAATGCAAAAGATGATAGAGAAGGGATACAAGAGGCACATATTGAACTGGTGTTTTATGCAAAGCAGAGGAATTTCCAACATTACAGTGGGCAGAGCCCCCATGAAACTGCTGCTAGCGGCCAGTACATTGCTGTGAGCTGTGGATGCAAGAAAATGGGCAGTGACAACATGCAAAGACTGATTGCTTTGAATTTCAATTTTTACTTTCGCTTTCCATTTTTACTATAGGCACTCAATAAAGTATGTGATTTGCTCAATAAACTCAGCATTATGTGCATTAAAAAAGGTTAGTTCCAGCCACGAAGTGCTCACGGGTATAAACCCAAGTCTGAACCTCCATGGGTGGGCAGGGGGATAACGGGCACTGGACCTCCTCCCAGAGTCATACCCCAGAAGAAAGAAACAGCTGATGCAGCTTCTTCCTATAGTTCGCTGTGGCTGTGAGTCATCGTAGGGCGCAGAATACTGAAAAGGGGGGTTGGTGGGTGAGACACAGTGGGAAAGAACACCTCCCCGTGTATTAGGCTTGTCACACTAAACCTGCGAGTGGGGGTTGCCCAATTGTACAAGAAATACATGCAGAAGGCTGCCCATTTACTAGGCTCTACACATTAAATATGAGTGGGGGCTGCGTGGACTGACCCCGGACTCCAGCAGGCTATCATCTCGTTTGTTAGCACCCTTAGACACAGGCAGTTGTGGAAGAAGCTTTACATGTCTAATACTCGTCACTTCCCCTTTAACCCGTAAAATCCTGAGAACAAAGATTCCGCTTTCCCCAGCATGCCATGCAGAAGGACCGAGGCTCATTTATAGTTGCCCAAAGCACCTCAGAACTCCTTTCTCCATCAGCTGGCCTGACCCAAGCTTCCTTTCTTATTCGCAAGAGCCCTCCTTTCTTTCTTATTCACAAGGACTTTTTGACCCATGTCTCTAACTTTCTCCTGGCCTTGGCTGCCAACAGTTTAAATTGCCGCTCTCTCAATCTCAAGGTGACAGTGAGACTTTTCTCTCCCTGTTCATTTTCAGCATGGAGGCCTTTGGGGTCAATACCAGGGAATGGCTACTCCTAGTGCCTCACCTGCAGACAAGTTACAACCTTCTCTAGCAAATCTCTTGAGCCAAAACTGTCTTAGCAGATCCTTATGTAAATGACATACCTTGGTCTGCGTAAAGTGGCATCGGGGATTTTGTTGGTGTCCGTGTTCTCCCCTAGATTCTGTGCATGAATTCCTCCCAGATTAATGCTACTTCCTAAGAACAAAAGTGCCGTACTGGGTCAGACCCATGGTCCATCGACATCCTGAGATAACATCCTAACTTCCTTTACCCCCACTTCAGTTGGTTCCTGCAAACAGAAAAAATGAGGGTAAAAGGAGGATTTTTATTTATTTATTTAAAACTTGTATCCCGCCCCTCCTGCCCAAAGGCAGCTAGGGGCAGCGAACAACACACACACACAAATTAACAATAAAACATTTAAAAACAGATCAACAAATTTTAAAACAAATCATAAACCACCACCACCCCAAGCCCTCCCCACCCTCCCCCGATTTTATCACTAAAATCCTCTGTGCCAGTTTTTAAGAAGGGCTCCAGAGGCGAACTGGTAAGCCTGACAATTGGTACCGGGCAAACTGGTGGAGACCATTGTTGAAAACAGAATGACTAGGCATATCAATAAGCATGATTTGATGGGTAAAAACATCATGGAATATAGTTATAGTTTATGGTCATGGGGTAAGCGGAAGAGTCCTCTCATGGATTCCTAGCTGGTTAAAAGATAGGAAACAAAAAGGTAGGAATAAATGGTCATTTTTCAAGTTGGAGAGAGGTAAACAGCATTGTGCCTCAGGGCTCTGTACTGGGAACAGTATTGTTTAACATACGCATTAATGATCTGGAAAAGGGGGTAAAGAGTGAAGTGGCTAAATATGCAGATGACACCAAATTATTCAAGATAGTTAAAGATCCAGGCAGACTGTGAGGAACTACAGAGGGATCTTGCACAACTAGGTGAATGGGCAATAAAATGGCAAATGAAATTAAATATTGATAAGTGCAAGGTGATGCACATAGAGGAAAATAATCCTCACTTTACATACACGATCTTAGGTTCAGATCTGGGTGTAACTACTCAGGAGAAGGATCATTGTGGATCGTTCTTTGAAGACGTCAGCTCAGTGTGCGGCAGCAGTCAAAAAGGCAAACAATGCTGGGCATTATTGGGATAGGAATAGAAAATAAAAGGGAAAATATCTCAATGCTGCTATATAAACCTTTGGTAGGGCCCCACCTTGAACATTGTGTGCAGCCATAACTAGCTTCAAATGGAAACTAGATAAATTCTTAGAGGACAGAGCCATAAATGTTTACTAGCTGGGTCTTAAACCCCTGACTGCCGGTAGTTGGGAGTGGTTGGCAAGTAATGTCTCCATGACCTGTAGTTGACTTCTCCCGAGCTACTGTAGCTGGCTACTGTCGGAGACCGGATGTTGGGCTTGATGGACCATGGGCGTGACCCGGTACGGCACTTATGTTCTTAGAAAGTACGGTTAATCTGGAAGGAAATTATCATCTGTACAGTTCAGGGGCAAACAGTCTTGTTCTTTTTTTCTCCATTAGTTTCCCCCACTTCCCAGCATGCACCTCTCTTCCTGGTGTGTTTGCTCTCAATGCCTGTTGTGATTCTGCCCTTGTTATCTTGCTCCTTCCATCTCCTGTTGCAATTCTCAAGCTCCTGCCTGATGAGCAGCAAGGGAGGAAAGGGAAGTTCAAGTTAATTCCTAGTTCTTTTTGCACATCAGAATACAATCAGTGGGAGCCAGTTACTCCATAGGAATTACTCCGGGGTTAACAACCTGTTTGTGAGAACACACTTCTAGTAGGTATTGAGTCAATGCTCCAGGATAGTACTGGGAGACACCAAGATGCTGGAGGAACAATATTTGGCATGAGACCTTGTTTGGTGGATGAAGAAGTTGCCATACTGAATTAGCCCTGTAGTTCATCTAATCCAGTATCTTTCCTCTGCCTTCAGATGCTCCAGTGGAAGGTGCAGCAGCATCCCAGTAAGCAGATGCAGGATAACCTGCTCCCCATGAGGATTACATGCTCATTTCTCATAGTTAGAGACTGGCTTTCATATCCATTANGACCCAAGCTTCCTTTCTTATTCGCAAGAGCCCTCCTTTCTTTCTTATTCACAAGGACTTTTTGACCCATGTCTCTAACTTTCTCCTGGCCTTGGCTGCCAACAGTTTAAATTGCCGCTCTCTCAATCTCAAGGTGACAGTGAGACTTTTCTCTCCCTGTTCATTTTCAGCATGGAGGCCTTTGGGGTCAATACCAGGGAATGGCTACTCCTAGTGCCTCACCTGCAGACAAGTTACAACCTTCTCTAGCAAATCTCTTGAGCCAAAACTGTCTTAGCAGATCCTTATGTAAATGACATACCTTGATCTGCGTAAAGTGGCATCGGGGATTTTGTTGGTGTCCGTGTTCTCCCCTAGATTCTGTGAATGAATTCCTCCCAGATTAATGCTACTTCCTAAGAACAAAAGTGCCGTACTGGGTCAGACCCATGGTCCATCGACATCCTGAGATAACATCCTAACTTCCTTTACCCCCACTTCAGTTGGTTCCTGCAAACAGAAAAAATGAGGGTAAAAGGAGGATTTTTATTTATTTATTTAAAACTTGTATCCCGCCCCTCCTGCCCAAAGGCAGCTAGGGGCAGCGAACAACACACACACACAAATTAACAATAAAACATTTAAAAACAGATCAACAAATTTTAAAACAAATCATAAACAACCACCACCCCAAGCCCTCCCCACCCTCCCCCGATTTTATCACTAAAATCCTCTGTGCCAGTTTTTAAGAAGGGCTCCAGAGGCGAACTGGTAAGCCTGACAATTGGTACCGGGCAAACTGGTGGAGACCATTGTTGAAAACAGAATGACTAGGCATATCAATAAGCATGATTTGATGGGTAAAAACATCATGGAATATAGTTATAGTTTATGGTCATGAGGTAAGCGGAAGAGTCCTCTCATGGATTCCTAGCTGGTTAAAAGATAGGAAACAAAAAGGTAGGAATAAATGGTCATTTTTCAAGTTGGAGAGAGGTAAACAGCATTGTGCCTCAGGGCTCTGTACTGGGAACAGTATTGTTTAACATACGCATTAATGATCTGGAAAAGGGGGTAAAGAGTGAAGTGGCTAAATATGCAGATGACACCAAATTATTCAAGATAGTTAAAGATCCAGGCAGACTGTGAGGAACTACAGAGGGATCTTGCACAACTAGGTGAATGGGCAATAAAATGGCAAATGAAATTAAATATTGATAAGTGCAAGGTGATGCACATAGAGGAAAATAATCCTCACTTTACATACACGATCTTAGGTTCAGATCTGGGTGTAACTACTCAGGAGAAGGATCATTGTGGATCGTTCTTTGAAGACGTCAGCTCAGTGTGCGGCAGCAGTCAAAAAGGCAAACAATGCTGGGCATTATTGGGATAGGAATAGAAAATAAAAGGGAAAATATCTCAATGCTGCTATATAAACCTTTGGTAGGGCCCCACCTTGAACATTGTGTGCAGCCATAACTAGCTTCAAATGGAAACTAGATAAATTCTTAGAGGACAGAGCCATAAATGTTTACTAGCTGGGTCTTAAACCCCTGACTGCCGGTAGTTGGGAGTGGTTGGCAAGTAATGTCTCCATGACCTGTAGTTGACTTCTCCCGAGCTACTGTAGCTGGCTACTGTCGGAGACCGGATGTTGGGCTTGATGGACCATGGGCGTGACCCGGTACGGCACTTATGTTCTTAGAAAGTACGGTTAATCTGGAAGGAAATTATCATCTGTACAGTTCAGGGGCAAACAGTCTTGTTCTTTTTTTCTCCATTAGTTTCCCCCACTTCCCAGCATGCACCTCTCTTCCTGGTGTGTTTGCTCTCAATGCCTGTTGTGATTCTGCCCTTGTTATCTTGCTCCTTCCATCTCCTGTTGCAATTCTCAAGCTCCTGCCTGATGAGCAGCAAGGGAGGAAAGGGAAGTTCAAGTTAATTCCTAGTTCTTTTTGCACATCAGAATACAATCAGTGGGAGCCAGTTACTCCATAGGAATTACTCCGGGGTTAACAACCTGTTTGTGAGAACACACTTCTAGTAGGTATTGAGTCAATGCTCCAGGATAGTACTGGGAGACACCAAGATGCTGGAGGAACAATATTTGGCATGAGACCTTGTTTGGTGGATGAAGAAGTTGCCATACTGAATTAGCCCTGTAGTTCATCTAATCCAGTATCTTTCCTCTGCCTTCAGATGCTCCAGTGGAAGGTGCAGCAGCATCCCAGTAAGCAGATGCAGGATAACCTGCTCCCCATGAGGATTACATGCTCATTTCTCATAGTTAGAGACTGGCTTTCATATCCATTACAAACAATTTGGTAGCATTTGGTATTCTCACTCTGGGAATTCTGACCATCCATATTGATGTCCAGTCCCTCTGTGAAACTTGCTGTATTATCAAACTCTTGTCCTAACCTCTCAAGATCCTACAGCACTTTTCACAAGTATGTAAGCCCCAGTGTCCTGGCCACATTCCAGCTTTGGTAATTATATTCTGGCAACCTGATTTCCCCCTCCCTTACAACTTAGTATGTAGATGTATTATCATCAGTGTTTAATTTGAATTAAAACAAAAGAAGAGGTGCCAGGGTTCCTACTTGCCCTGAAAATCCCATCATCTTGACCCTGTAAACGTCTGGGGAACTGTAAACGTCTGAGTCTGGGGAACTGGTGAAGCTGGGGAACTGGTCATGATTCTCGATACTGAATTGAGAAACTATCAGTACTTGACACTGTCTCAGTTGACACATTATTTCTCGATTTTACTGATAATGGACTTACTGAAATCGTGTTTACTGTTTTCCCCATTTACTGCTTTGTTGTCAATTTCAAATCCCTAGATGTGGTATCTATATAATAATACTTTATTTCTTATATCGTCTCTGCATTCCATTCTACCTTGTCATTCATTGGCTGGTTCGCAGATTCCTTTACAAGTTTCCAATCCGGCTGCCGATTGGTCTACAATCTGTCAGGGACAATTCTGATTCACTCGGGGCGGTGACCCCTCTGACTCTTACGCCTCCAAGCTTCTTGGCCTAACCTCATTTGCTCGTCACGTGCACCTGGGACCTCGCATCTTCGTGAATGTTACACCCTTGTCTCTCCCTCTGTTCCCCTTCTTTCCTCTCCCCCCACCCTTCCATCTCTCAGATTGTAAGCCCCAGGGCAGGGACCGTGTCTATTCCATTACTTTGTAAAGCGTCAGGTACATTGCTTGCACTATATAAATGCTTGCTAATAATAATTTGGCCTCCAACTATGCTCTACCTCCCCTACTCACCAGCATGGCCACTGCCTTTATCTAGTCTTTTCATCCAACTGCTCTCTCGGTCCTCTCCACCTCTGTTCTTCCTCTCTCTGACCATCAACTGCAAACTTTTACACTTAACCACTCTACCCCACAACCTTGTCCAATCACCACAGCTGCCTTTAGAAAGCTCCAGACTATTGACCCTTGCATTCTCTCCACTAATGGCTCATCACTCCTCTCCTCCACAACATCGTTGGAGTCTGTAGACGAGGCACTTTCCTCCTACAATATTGCATTCTCTTTTGCTTTGGATACTCTTCCTCTGACTCTCCTCCATCCTGTCAGGCGTGCAAAAGCCCAACCTTCGTTTACCACCCAAGTTCTCTTCCTACACACTTGTGCCTGCTCTGCAAAGCATCTCTGGCTAAAATCCCGCTCCTGTGCTGACTTCCAGCACTTCGAATTCATGCTCACCTCCTTCAATTCAGCTATTGCCCTTGCTAAACAAGCTTACTATGTCCATCTGACTG
Organism: Sphenodon punctatus; assembly: GCA_003113815.1. Classification (NCBI taxonomy): domain Eukaryota; kingdom Metazoa; phylum Chordata; class Lepidosauria; order Sphenodontia; family Sphenodontidae; genus Sphenodon; species Sphenodon punctatus. The sequence continues at coordinate 958,676 of QEPC01008000.1, forward strand.
ACTCCTTTGAATCCATCCCATGCTGTTTTTTTTGCCATACTCACCTTGTTATTCAAACTATCTCCTCCTCCCCCCACCTCTTCACTCTATGCCCAGACTCTGGCTGATTTTTTTAATGACAAGATTCACCAGGAGTTCTCTGCCAAGTCCCCCTCAACCTCCCTCAATTCACTCCCCTCTTCTTTCACTAGCATCTGCCATCCTCTCCTTTTTTTCTGAAGTCACTGAGGGGGAAATTGCTCACCTCTCCTCCTCCAAACTCACCACTTGTTCATCTGACCCTATACCCACCCATCTCCTCCATTCTATCTCCCCTGCAGTTATCTCCTCCATCCATCACATCCTCAATTTATCACTTTCCACTGCACTGTTCCTGCTGCCTTCATACATGCTGTGGTCACCCCACTCCTCAAGAAACCTTCACTGGGCCCTATTTGCCCTTTTAACTACTGTCCCATCTCCCTCCTCCCCTTGATGAGGAAGCGCGAGCAAAGTGCTCAAGTGTACTGTTCATATCTGCTGCCTGGACTTCCTTGCGACTCAGGCCATTCTTGATCCACGCCAATCTGGCTTCTCCCCACTTCAGTCCACAGGGACAGCCCTTGTCAAAGTCTCCAATGACCTCTTTGTGGCGAAGACCAGGGGCCATTACTCTATCCTCATCCTCCTTGACCTATCTACTGCTTTTCACACCGCTGACCACCATCTGCTCCTTGACACTCTGTCCTCCTTTGGATTTTGGGACACTGTCATATCCTGGTTCTCCTACCTCTCCCACTGCGCGTATAGTATCTCCTTTGGTGGATCCTCCTCCTCCTGCTAACCCACTATTACTTGGTGTACCGCAGGGCTCAGTCTTGGGCCCTCTTCTCTTTTCTTGCTACACTTGTTCCCTTAGTGCTCTGATCTCCTATGGCTTTCTGTACCACCTTTATGCTGATGATTCTCAGATTTACCTGTCTGTACTGGAACTCTCACGCAGAATTCAGTTTCATATCTCAGACTGCCTCCGACATCACTGCCTGGATGTCTCACTGCCACCTTAAAATTAACACGGCCAAGACAGAAGTTCTCATCTTTCCACCTAAACCCACTTCTCCCCTCCCACCTCTCTCCATCTCTGTAGAGAACATTGTTAACCTCCCAGTCCCCTCAACCCACAACCTTGGGGTCATCTTTGACTCCTCTCTCTCCTTCTCTGCTCACATCCAAAACACTGCCAAAACTTGTCATTTCTTTCTCTATAATATTGCCAAAATCCATCCCTTCCTGTCTGAACACACTGCTGAAATCTTAATCCAGTCTCTCGTCACATCCCGCTTAGACTACTGCAACCTGCTTCTCACAGGTCTCCAATTGAGCCACTTATCTCCACTAGAGTCTATTCAAATTTCAGCTGAGAGACTTGGCTTCCTTGCACGCCGTTACCATCATGTGACCCCTCTCCTTAAGTCACTACACAGGCTCCACATCCGTTTCGGCATACGGTTCAAGCTTCTCCTTCTCGCATACAAGTACACTCTGCAGCTCCTCAGTACCTCTCCTCTCATCTCCCCGTACACCCCTACTCGTGACCTCCGTCCTTTGGGCAAGATGCTCTTATCTGTGCCCTTCTCCTCCGTTGCCAACTCGCGCTTTCCACTTTACCGCACTGTATGCTTGGAACAAACTTCTTGAGGGGGTGCATCAGGCTGCCTCCCTGTCCATATTCAAGGCCTGCCTAAAGGCCCACTTCAAGATCGCTTTTAAATCATGAACCCAAGGCCCTATCCATATTATAGCCTTGTGGATTTCAACCATTTTAACTGAAATAAATAAACTTACTGAATTCCTGTATCCTGTAGTCCGTTATTCATAGGAAGACTCTTATTTGTAGTTGTCTATGTCTTTGTGCCTTGACTGATTGTAAGCTCCATGGAGCAGGGACTGTCTTTGTTATGTGTACGTGTACTGCCCTGCGATGACTAGTAGCAGTAGTAGTGATTGGTTGCCAGGGTAAAGTTTTGGGCAGGCCGGCGGGGGGGAGAAGGAAGTTAAGGGGTGGTTCTGCTATTGACATGGTGATTGGCTCAGAAACGTGGTAAACAACTAATGGATAGAAAGCCAGAAGTAAAACAGGTAAAGCGGTAAATAAATATTAATGGTTCACGGTAAGTCGGTAAATTGCAACAGAACCTCACGGTATTTTGAGAGTCAAGAAGTCATATTAGTATCGGTAAGCAGACAGGAAATAGATCCCATTTCCCAAGACGGTGGAATTGCTCGCGAGTAGTAATTTAGTTGCTTGTTTCAACCCTAGTCTGCACCCCTACGTTGCCAACCCTTGTTCATGGTGAAATTAGAGTTGATAGGGCTGCTGCTGCTGCCACCACCAATCAGCTGGCTAGTGCCAAAACATTAAGAACATAAGTAGTGCCATACTGGGTCAGCCCAACGTTCCGTCAAGCCCAGCATCCAGTCTCCGACCGTGGCCATTTTCAGTTGCTTTGGAGAAGTCCCCAGCGGGTCACACTGGAGCGATCCATTCCCCTGCTGTTCGCTTCCAGCTCCAGACAGTGAGAGGTTACATCCCCCAACCTACTTGGCTAATAGGCATTAATGGACCTAGCCTCTAAACGGTTGCGTCCTGGTGTAGCTTGCTAGGCTATTTCTGTCAGACACCAGAGGGGGCAGTTTTTCAGTGGGAGGTAAAATGATCCAGGTCTGTCCATATTTTGCTTGCTTTTCAGTTTGAGGTTGTGAAAGGTTTGGGGATGAAAGTGCTATCGATGTGATTTTAGTCGTCATCAGCAAAATAAGCGAAAAGTGTGGGATAATGTTTGTCTCTTACTGATCAAAGGTCAGCATACTTCAGCATCAGTACTATTCCCTGCAATTTCCCCTATTGACTAGAATAGTGTAAAAACACAAGTTACAGAGCCATTGGCTGTGTCTTAAGACAAACCCATAAGAGTTCTTTTTACAGGATGGCTTCAAAGTGGCTTGATCTTTTTACTCCCTGCTTTTGGAAATGAATACCATTTGCAATACTTAATTGGTCATCGTCTTTGGGAAAGCTTAATGTAGAAGGGGAGGGGACAGGGGAATTGCACTGCCCAATGCTATTGCTCTTCATATTGTGCAGGAGAGTAACAAGAGTTGGGTAAACTTCCACCCCCGGAGCCACTTTTGAAATTAGTCCACATATGAGCCAGATAGAGACTCAGAGGGAAGAGCCCTGCAACCTAACAGCCCCACAAGACACAACTGGGCTGGGGTGGACACACTTCCAGACTATAAGCCCCTTGGGTAAAGTCAGTCTCCTCAATGGCAGGAGGCCCTGCCCCCCACAGAACATGGGGGCATGACATTGTTCCATAGGAGGGCAGGACACACCTTAGTCCTGCCTCTTCTTACATAGCCCCACCCCTTAAGGAGTAGTGGAGACGTGACCATATTGGAAGGAATGGGGCTACATCATTGCTCTGCCCCCACAAAGAGCTGTGAAATCAGGGTGCATCTACATTGGGCCCAGGTCACAAAACCCCTGGCTGCATTAGTCCACGCCCAATGCGGTCAGGGTCAAATCCTAATTTGAGGCTCAAGAGGACTCTGAGGGGACTACTTGCTGGGGTTGAAAGGAAGTGGAGGAAGGTATTAATAATGGGTTCTGCTTGTGAATCCAATCCCTACCCTTGAGAGCATGTCTTCATTGCTGCTCCCTGCCCCTGAGCAGTGCTCCTTCAGCACTCTTAGGAAAGGCACTGCATTCAGAAACTGAAAAGGGACCAAATAAAAAAACAGCTCAGGGCCATACTTCCTCACCCCTGACCTCAGTGATTGAGCTCTGCGATTTTCAACAAGCACTATACCTGCTTAATGCACTCTAGTGCACTTGAAGTACCAGGAAAGTGATTCTCTAATGATGAGCAAGGTTTTAGAAGGTGAACAGTATGCGGCACATTGTGTGATCTCTGCCTGACGTACATCATGTTCTAAGAGGCTGATGCAATGATAGCTTTTGAAGGATTTCTCTTGAATGGCACAGTCGCTCACTGTGTTTTTCCTTTTGTAGCTGCCCAAAGTGGTGAAGGGGATGCAACTCTTGAAAATTACAAGATACCTATTTTACTGTGAATGGGCCTAATCTTTTGTGAAACCAAGGAATATTTTTTTTGACACACACAAGATTAAATATTCAAAAGGACTGGAACTCAGTGTTGTGCCAAAGTTAAACTACTGCGTTCGGCAGAAGTTCTGCACTGTAAATAGAAGACTGATTAAATGACGACTTGTTTTAAAAAATGAGATTTTAATACAATACATTTTTATTCTGATACATGATGGAAACTTTCTGTCTTAGACCTTTTTTTGAAGGGGAAAAACAGTGACCACTAGATTTTGTCCTCATATTTTGTCCTGCTCAATACTGTATGTTCTAGTAAAAAGATGGGCTTTAGCGCCTGTGTTCTTTGATACATGTGATTTTAAGCTTATAGCTTTGAGTGACCAAACATTTTACAGAGTAAAATTTCCTACAAACAGTAAACATAACTGATATTTCTGTGTCTTATTTATCAAGCTCTGCATTTTTACAGCTTACACACATGTGGAAATGCAACCTACTTCTCAGTGTTACAGACCTAGGCCTTTATGGCCCTCTGGATCATGTGTCTTTGGATTTTCCTTTGGAGGTGGATACTCCTATTGAAATATTTCTAACATTTCCATTGCTGCTTTCAGCAGAGACCGATTTTTTGCTTTCAATCAAACCGCTGAAGAAAACAACACAGAAAAGGAAGACAAGCAACCAAACAAAAAGAAGCTGGCAGAAGGAAAAACTGGCACAGAGAGCAAACCTCTTGAAATAAACTTTGTACCAAAAATGTTGAAAACAGGAATAATGTAATATCTACATGCTGAGTGTGCATGTCTTTTAAAGGAGCTTCAGAACTCAGAAGATGCATACTTGGATTGTGTAGCCATCCAGACCTTACTGCATCTTTTCCTCTGGTACGCAAACTAGAATTTCACTTGTTCAGCGACTGTATAAAATTTGGAAGGCTGGATTGGTTACAGAGCCAGTACAAGGTTAGCTTTTGATGTGCAAGGTATTAAACCTGCTAATCGTTAACTACTTTGCCATATCGGGAAACCTAAACTCTCCATGTAAACACTTTCCATAGAGGCAGATAGTCTTCATCATTATTTTCAAAATAAATGTTGGAGATTTTTAAAGGCACACGGGGCAGTTAGGTGACATTTCTAGTCCTGATCCCGTAAACACGTACATGCACATGGTCCTATTGAAATGAATGTGTAAGGGTCTTCAGGATTGTGCCCAAGAGAGTTGGAAAATCTGCCTCTTTGTGGCTACCCGGCCATTTTTAAAAAGTGCTTTTTTTTTTTTCTTCAAAGAAGAAAATCTGCAAAAGCGTATTCAGCTTAAAAGCTCCACTCATGTACAAATAGCTGTAGGGCAAAGCACATTCCCCTTTACTCACGCACAGCTCCTGTCGGAGTCATCACGTGAGCTCTGTGGGAGTGAGCCTAGAAGGGAGTGGTTTGGCTAGTCCATTTTGCACAACTCGTTGAATGATGCATTGTCAAAGTATCTAGGTTGGGGGGTTGGTTTTGGTTTTTTTACCAAGTGTTTGTCAGCTAATGAACAAGATCCTGGAGAGCCTTGAATATGCATGCTGCTTTCATTTTTTATAAATGGTTAACTTTTTAAATGATAGCTTTATTAGCGATTCCAAAAGACTGTAATGTAGTTGATATTTTTACAGCAAACCCAGCTGGCTTTTGAGAGTTTGGGAGGCGGGGAGTTCCTTCTTATTTCATTTATTTTTCATACTACCGTCTACTACGTTTTTTGTTTTTTTGTTTTTTAACAATGTAAAGTATGCAGCAATTTTGTCCAACGCTTCTGTTACTTTTTTTACTCCGTAGAGCACTGTGTACTGTAATGGTCTCTTGCTCTCCGTTTTTAAAAAAGCATTGCCAATTGTGATCTTTGCTTCTATTTGACAGTAGTTTCTTGAAATTTTCAGCCGCTGGAACCGATTTGTTGTGCTTCAAGTATTGTAAAGCGAAGCCTTTGAACGTATTTATGTTATGATCTGTTTCCACTGCAATAACCCTCTGTAGTTGTAAATAATTCTTTCCAATGTGTGTGTGTGTGTTTTTTTTTCCTTACAGGTTCAGTGCTTAACGCTGATCTGATGTCCGCTAGCTTAAAATATTTATTTGACGAAGGGAAACAAAGAGAGAGAGTGGAAATCTGCTTCATTTAGTTGATTTGTGTCTTTGCATAATAAAAGTCAGCAGTCAGTAGTAATTCTCTTTTAATGATTTTCCATTTTCTTAAATTAAAATCAAATAGAATCACAGCAAAGAATGTCCTAACCCAGGGAACGGGAAGCCTTTTCCCTGCCTCTGGCAACTCTGGAAATTTATACAAACTCCTCTAGGATTTGAGTGGTGGGAGGGGAGGCAGAGATAGTTAATTAAGGGTTGTGCTTAGAATGGAAGAAAGAAAAGCAGGGTCCAGATCATGGATCTATGTCAGGGATGGGGAACCTTTTTTCTTCCAAGAGCCACTTTGAAAATTAGTACAAACTCTGAGGGCCAAGCTGAAGTTGGGGGGCAGAAGGTGCTAAAGGGGTTCGCTCAGGAAGAGGAGGGTCCACAGCAGGAATTTGTCCCCTATTCTTGCATGCATGCTCTCAGTCATCACTGCTCCCTTACCCCGAGCTCAGTTTTTCAGTACTTGAGGACTGGAGCTAGATCCTGGGGCCAGATCCAGGAAGAGGAAAGGAGCCACATAAAAACTAGCCACATTTAGCCCTCCCTCACCCCCCAAGCCTGAGGTTTCCCACCCCTGATCTATGCTATGGAGCCAGCCCCACTTGTTGACTGCAGTGCATTCCCTTATCTTTGCTCCCTTCCCCTGAGCCCACCCTTTCAGTGCAAGGGGTGGGAAGGGAGTCGATCTGTGGACTAGACCCAGGAACTGGAACGGGACAAAATAAAAAAGCAGCCACGGGCTGCGTTTGGCCCATGGACTGAAGGTTTCCCCGCCCCTGTCCTAATGAGACCAGTATGCGTGCGTTGCTTAACAGAGATGATCTCTAATAATGGCAAGATTTACCTATACTCAGAAGGTTGGGGGACGCTTTCAAGAATGGATGTTACCTAACAAGGCCCTGATTCTGCAATTTGTTGTACGTGAGAGGAGTGCTGTGCCCGCTCAGTGTCCCAGTGCTATCGCAGGGGCACAGCAGGCTGTCCAAGCACAAGCAGCAGGGTAGGACCTAAACATCTTTTTTTGTGTGTTGTTCGGTTTTATAGTGACACTGTCAAATCTAAATTGACAGACCTGGAAGGGATGAGAGAGAGAGAAGCAATTGTGACACTTTGTGTTTGACAGCACTTTCAGTCTGATTTTTTCATTTAAAACATATTCATTCTGATTGGTTAGGGCTTGGCACTCCGCTTGTATAAATGACTGTACCATGTACAAGGCGTTATGGAGCCTTGTGTTTAGATGCCCTGATCCTCCAAATACTTACACGGCGCTTAATGATGCTACTGGATGTATCCCACTGTAATGAGTGATGAATGGAAATTTAAATGCTTGTATAGAATCATAGAATTGGTAGGGACTTCGGGGGTCATCTAGTCCAATCCACTGCTTGGATGCAGGATGACTGCAACTACAGTCTTTGCATAGCCATCTAGCCAGGTTATCTTTCTCTGTACAGTCCATGCCCCCTGTGGGGGGGGGAGGGGTCACACGGCAACAAGAGACTGAAAAAAATATATAAAAAGAAGGGGGAAACTAATATGAATGTAAATGCATAATTTGGCTCCTCTCTACCTCCAGTTTTTTAAACTGACTATAAGTTTGGTTGAGGATTTCCCTTTAACTCATAGTCATAGAGCTAGAAGGTACCTCGAGCCATCTAGTCCAGCCCCCTTATCCCAATGCAGGGGTTAAAGGGCCATACCCAAACTACTTGAACAGAAAGATCTGCCAACAAGAAACAGACAGAGCCTATAATAAAAATATGCCACTGGTAGAGCTCGGGAGTGACCAGGTAATATGGATAAACGTTGTAGAAAAGGCAGCACGATTTAAGTTTAAAATCAAATATAAATAGCTACCCAGAAAAAGTCCTGTATTAAACATTGGAGAAACTGAAGTGAGGTATAGAGGTAGTCTCTCTCCCGGCTCTTAGCTGCATGAGTTTTGAAAGGAGGTCAGTCTGAAGAGCTTTTCAGCAGAATATGCAAATGTAAAGTACCTACAGAGAGACTGAGGCCCTTTTTACACGGGCCAGGGTGCGGGGGTGGTGGTCGGGAGCCGGTGTCTATGTGCGGGAGCTGAGCTCTATGTGCGGTGAGTGGAGGGAGGATGTAGACAGGTGAACACCCATTTACACCCACCTCCACTCATCTACATGCACTAAGCAACCTTCGTTTCCGCTGGTTGCTCCATGCGTGGGGGATGGTTGGAGGTGGGTGTGCATGCATGTGTGCAGGAACATGCACACCCACCTTACCTGCCATGGGATTTACACGAGACTCACCCATGCATGAACACACAGATTTCTGGGTGTTCATGCATGGGTGCCGCCAGTGTAAAAAGGGCCAAAGATGTAGTATCGGAAGTAACCTTTTGTATGTGGTATGGCTATACTGCATAGGCAAATGCAGGGAAATTTTTTAGAAATTGTGGGTTTAATTACCTCTTTGCATTTTGTGGGCCATGTTAACTGGGATTGAGACCTATCTGACAAGGTTCGAGGTTAGTGTGGTGGGCTACAGTAATTTAAGATGGATCTTGAATATTATGTGTATACTGCTTTTTAAAATATACTCCAGCTTAGCCATTCTCAGTAAGTATTCACCACCGCTTTAACATTTCTTATGCCTGTTGCAGGGCTGCGCAGGGCACCAATACAGCCCTGCAGCATGAATAAGAAATGTTAAAGCAGTGTTAAAATGGAGTTAGCGTTATGACTGTTTTCACCCAGAGTAAAGATTTAGTATCAGAGAGTTGGGAGGGGTCTCAAGGAGTCCAACCCCCAGGATAAAGGATGAGTACAGCTACATCATCCCCAGCAAATGGCTAGCCAGCCTCTTTTTGAAACCCTCCAGTGAGGGAGAGCCTGTGACCTCCCAGGCAACTTGTTCCATTGCTGCATGACACTTAANGCGGCAAAGAAATTGAATAAATAAAATAATAATAATAATTTAATTGCTGTCTTTTTTGTTTCGTTGCTGCTTGGGGTGACAGAATTATAGGAAAGGGTCATGCAGGCAAAGCATTTGGGAAATATTGATTAAGGACGGCATAGCTCTAATAATAATGACAGGCGGTGCAGCTACTCCAGAGCCCACAGGTCTGGGCTGGGGTACCCATGCTCTGGGGTGCAGCTTCATCCCCTGCTCTTGGGAGAGGGATGAGGGCCCCCATTCCAACTTCTGCCCCAGGGCCCATTCCAACTTAGCTATGCCAGTTTCTGATGTAAATGACTCTTGCTTTAGTTTGGGGGAAGTTAAAGGCTTTAATGTATTGAAGTTTTATTTAATTAATTAATTTATTTATAATATTATTTTTATACCACCCCCTCCTACCTAATGGCAGCCCACGGCAGTATACAGCATATAAAACATAAAAATAGAATATAATAACACTATAAAACATCATCAATAAAATCCCCACTAAAAGAGGTCTGGCCAAAAAGCCTCCATATTAACCCCACCCCCTACCTGTCCCCCTCACCAAATGTCTGGCAAAAAAGCCAGGTCTTACAGTGTCTACGGAAGGAGGGGAGATCCAGAGAGAGGAGTATCTCCACCAGGAGGGAGTTCTATAGCCACAGCGTGGCCACCGAGTACACCCACTCGAAAGTAGCCACCTGGGAACCTCCAAGTTGTGTAGATTTTAAAATTGAACGCAGTGCATGCACTTCTCTGGAGATATTGGGCCAGTGAGTGAAGTGTGTGTTTCAAAACTGATTGGCCTAAATGTTCCCCAAGATCGCTAAGCACGCAAGTGTTTGTAGACCTTATTTTCAAGTAGCAACACGCACTAGTCACCCTTTGACAAATCGGTGCCTGTTTAATCTACAAGTGCGTAAATTAGCAGTGACATTGACAGGCTCTACTTGTCTTGTTTTGACAGGTGCCATTCACTCTTGCATCTGGCAGACTTTTTTTGAAAAAACAAAATCCATGTACACAACACAGAGGTTACATAGTGTCAGATTCTCTGGGCTTTGAACCTGAGTCTGCTGGTTCCCTAGATGCCAACCTTCTCCAGTGGGCTATACTGGGAACAGGCCTGGAACTCATGTGCTTCAGGACTGATCCTACTGACCAGCCCTCCCACCAGCTCTGATTGGACAAGGACCCATGGCAATTCAGGAAGGCGNTATGTCTCACTTTAATCTTCTTATCCTCTTCCTGTGTTAAGCCTTCCCTTCCCTCCTTTGTTCCTTTCACACATCAGGAAAGAGAAACTTCTCTGCTCTGTCGTTCTAATGACCGATGGGCAGCTCCTTGTGTTCTGCTGAGGAAGTCAGACACTAGAAGACATTGGGGTTTCTCATCTTGCTGTCTTAGTTGCCTGATCAGCCATTCCTGCAGCATCTCTTGCTTGATGACATCTTTCTTCCATCTTGACTGCTGGTTTCCATCTGGCCAGCAATATTTCAGCACAGCAATATTTCATTTCCCTATTCCAAGAAATTTTGCTCACTCTACTCCCAGGATGAAGATTCTGACTCACTCGGTCCCTCCTGCTTTATTTTGCTTTTAGCCAGCAGCTTGATTTTCTTAGGCCCAATCCTGCAAACATTTACACATGCTGCAAATATTAAGCCCATAGAGTAGCTCCTGATGGCTTTACTCACTTGAGTATGCGCATGGGACTATGCACGTGTAAGTGTAAATGTTTGCAGGAGTGGAACCTGGGCAATCCCTTTGCTTAGTCGTGATTTTCCTCATTTTGATTAGCAATGTCATTTCAACTGGACACATTTTCAAAATGCCAGCCTTACAACATCCAGTGTATCTGACTCTTCCATAGGCTGGCTTCCTGTTTAGGTTCATTCAAGAAATGAGTTTGCTGTGTTTAAAAAGTTCATTAGGGGTCATTATTATTCGTTCGTTCATTCATTCATTGAAGAGCTGATGCAGGACGTGTTGAAGCCAGTGACTAGTTCCCATTTGGTTTCACTGGGGCCCAGGGCAAAGATAAAATGCGGGGGCCTTGGTGGCCCCTCCCCCTTGGGGGGCAACCTCTGCAATGCCCTGAAGGTGGTCATGTTTGGGGTCCCACTGAAAGGGAGTGGTGCCCCCACAACTTGTTCTAGTGAAAATAGAGCCCACTGCAGGGCCCTCACAAAGAGTGGGGACTGGGGCGGCCTCCCTGTGGTAAGGCTGGCCCTGTTGATTAGCTTTGGGGTAGAGAGAGAGTCAGATTTCCCCCTTTGCTATAGACCCCTCGTCATAATAACAGGACGCAACTCTTCCCCGATTCTTTAGGAGGCTCCATTGGCCATTGTGCCCTTAATGTCCTTGTGCCGTGGTAGTGCGCTGATGCCCTTACATAAGGGCACCGGCAGAATTGTGGCTTTGGGGGAGGCGGTAGAGGACCCCACCCCCTTTTTCATGTGACCATAATGCCCCTTTGAGTGTCATGCTGACTTAATACCTCGGACAGGGGCAGAGCAAATGGGGTCTCTACCCCGTTCTGACGTAACCATGCCCCTTTTCCAAGTGTTGTGACTTCATGATGCTTGGAAGGGTTGGGCCAGGTGTGGGACCCAGGGCGGTGCGACCACAGCCGCTCGTGCTCTGGTCCTGGCACCTATGCACACTAACACACTGCAGACACTACTTTTTTGGTTTTTTAATTTTACAGCAGCCCAGGTCTGCTCCCACGTCTACTGGCAAGTGTGATTCGCCTTCGCCCCTGCCCCCGCGCTAGCTATCCTATATGCATACTTAATGTTCTAAGGCTCTGATTCTGTAAAAGCTTACCTATTTATTTTTAACTACCCTTTCTCAAAAGCTCAGGGTGGATATTATGTTATATTTATTATCATAAAATACAATAGATATAATACTGTATAAAATATAAGAGAAAAGCCTATAAAAATATAAACTCTATAAAATTAAATAATTTTATTTTTATAGTGCTCCCCTGCCTTAAATGGCACTCAGAGCACTTTAAAATCATAAAAATATAAAACAATATAAAATCAATTTAAAAGAGGGAAGGGAAGCAGGAGGACAAACTACATTAAGGGGAACCGGCAGTGGATCCTAAAATGAATAAATGAGTTTTCAGGAGCTTTTTGAATGAAAGGAGGGAGTTCTACACTGAGAGGCCTGCCACAACAATGCCTGCTGACTTACAATGCAGTGACAGGATCCCCAAACAGTAGGTGGTTTCTGAGCACAGATACCTATCAGTGTGAGGCTTCAGGAGCAGGTTTCAATTAAAGCCAGGGTCTAGACTATTCAGGGTCCTAAAAACCAGCAGCGCAATCTTAAACTCAATTCATCGCTCTACAGGCAGCCAATACAGGGTGGGTGTAATATTATTATGGCTGTGCAAACCAGTAAGCAACTGCACTGCCGTGTTCTGAACAAGCTGCACACGATGGATAAGCACTGCCAGCAGCCCATAAAAGAGGGCTGCTTAGATTAAATTCCCCAATTAAAACCAATCTCCAAATCCTGTCTCCAACTGCTGAAGGCATAACCAAATAAATAGGTC
>QEPC01008000.1:1008393-1019602 GCA_003113815.1 Sphenodon punctatus
TTATATGTCTCTTTTCATGGCATAATGCGCTTAATAAGCTGGCTGCATTTTGGGTGTCTTGTGTGTGTGATAGCAGCACCTCTGGACCGGTCGCACTGCATACGTGCACAAGGTATAGGCGGCACCGACAGCAAGAAGCAACAGGCCCTGGAGGCCAGACTGGCCAAGCTCACCCCCCTCCCCCATTAAGGCAGTGGATGCAGTCTCTGTGCCTGTGTCACTGCCCGCTTGGCTGCCCCTGCAGTGGAACCACTCCTGGGGAGTGGTGATAGACACTCGGCTGGGGCGGGGGGGAAGCATTAGGAGGCCATGCTTCTCCATGGTTGCTTGAAGGTGTGGAGAATGGGAATCCTTCCTGTCCAGAGGGAGTAAGTTTTATGTAAATTTATATATATGCATAATTAGGTTGAGCCTAATTATGCAAATTAGGCCCCGCATCAAGACTTCACACATGGCCTCACAAACCCTGGGATGGGCCCTGACCAATACAGAGATGTGTATGGAGTCTGCAGGAAACATGAAACAATAGCTCGGATAGATGCCCTGAGGTCCAGTGATGACCATTCAATAGCCATTTTACTACTTATGGAAGAAAGGAGTCCGGAATCACACGTTTTGCACAATGTGACTGGCATCTCATTTTGATACTATGGGTGGGGGGGACTTTTCTCCCCTCAAGCAACAAGGAATAAGCCTGGGGAGTCTTAGCAGAACCCATTGGTATGTCCAGAGACCTGAGTTCACTGTGTTGTCCCCATTGGCAAGTCCTCGCATAGGTATGACTAAGTCCCCACCAATGGGAAGCCATACTAAAGGATCCCAGTGGTCCCAATTAACATACATGATCATGAGATTAACAAAGTAAATACAAAGCATCATAGACTCTTGCAGTTGGAAGGGACGGAAGCTTATCTAACCCAACCCCCTGCTTGCATGCTGGATGACTACAGCTACGACGTCTCCAACAGATGGCTGTTTTTGAAAATCTCCAGCAATGGTGGATCTACAGCCTCCCTATGCAACTTGTTCCATTCCCGCACAGCTCTTACTGCTAGGAAGTTTTCCCTGATATTTATTTAAATCCGCTTTCCTGTAACCTCCCAACTTGAGCCCATTGTTTCTTGTCTTGCCCTCTGTAGTGACACAGAACAGTTCCTTGCCATCTTCTCGGTGACAGCCCTTTAGATATTTGAAGACTAGTATCATGTCTGCCCTTAAGCTTCTCTTTGAGAAGCTAAACCCAGAACATCTTGATTTCTTTTTGTCCTGAAAATTCCCTGCAAAGTCAAAGCACAGGTGCCATGTGATCTCTTGAAGATGATACACACTAGCAGTTAGTGTGCGTGCACCTCCCATTCCCCTTAATAAGACACACATACACTCTGACATGTGCATTATCTGCTGGAGGATCATACTCTGTATATAAAAAATCTCACTATCTTTAGTTTTTAGGGCACACTATGGTCACATTTACTAGCTTTTCTCCACATAAGCATGAAGACTTAACGTCTTTCATTTCTTTAAAAAAGAGACTGTTTCTCAGGATTTTATTACACATCTCACTCTTTTCACCTTAAAATCATGGGACTTGTGAGTTGACACATCCAATAGTACAGGGAGGGAGAGGTTGTCTGTCTACTTGTAATTTAGCTATAACCTGGATTTCATAAAATAAAAGCACCCTGTTCAGAGCCTACTTAATCAGAAACCAAACCAGTAGTCCTTTAAAGACCTTCTCAAGGGCTCTAGCCTTAATAACAGCCTTCAAGTAACAGCGGATAAAAAAATGGGCTGGCTTAACTTACCTGTAGGATCCAGACAGGACATATCTCCAGTCAGAGATGATGAATTTTTCCTGGATTTGTCCTGAGAATTTCCTGCCTGACTTGGCGCAGTAAACCTCTCCAGTCACACTTCGCACTGAAATGTTCTGGGAAAGACGAAGAGCAGGAAATGTATGTTAAATCTCAGCATTTCTTTGCAAATGTCACCTGGACTAACCTGTTCCTCTTAATCATCCTCTCTAGTACTTGCACTACAAACATGCCTAAGGAAGGAGCAGAGAGCTTGCATGTTCTCACCAACAGAAGTTGGTCCAATAAAAGAGATCATTTGAACTACTTTGTCTCCATCTGCACCTGCTGATATTTATAACTTGACTCCCAATTTGTATAATTTAGCTGGGCCAAATGATACAGATATTTTCTCCAGGCACACTGCTGTTGATTTCAATTTGACACTTAAGGTACTAAGTTTTAAAAAGAGGTTTAAAATCACAACAAGCATCTGTTGACGTTCTAAAAAAATAAAGCGGAATTAGAGCCACCATAGAATGGAAAGCAAATGAGTCAGCAATACCTTGAAGTGATCCTCCACAACCTGCAGCTTGTCGCACATCTCGTTGAAGAGCTTTATGTTGCTTTGATCAAGCAGCAGGTAGACAAAAACACTTCGTTTGTTTGCCGCTTCCAGTATGTCACAGAATATCTCTGCATCAGAAAATACATCCATCATAATGGCTAACACCTGTGGAGAAAAGGCACTGTTAGAAACAGCAAAAATCTATACCAGTATTGCAGACTCTGCAAGACACAAATAAAACAAACACATTCTGGTACTAGACTACACTTGCTCGGGAGCTGACAGTGAACAACGGAGAATGGATTGCCCATTGAGACATGTTGGGTACTTCTCCCAAGTAACCAAGGTTGGCCGTTTTTGGAGATGGGATGCTGGGCTTGATGGACTGTTGGTCTGACCCGATATTAGGGTGGCCATACCTCCCCTTTAAAAGAGGACACTTATGAAAAATACATGTTGCAGGGCTGCAGTGATTTCAGTGCAGCCCTGCACCATGTATTTTTCATAAGCGTCCTCTTTTAAAGGGGAGGTATGGCCACCCTACCTGGTATGGCACCACTTATGTTCTTATGATCTGTTCATTCCCAGCTCCTGACAGTCAGGGGTTATGTCCCCCAAACCTACTTGGCTAATAGCTGTTAATGGTTCTACCCTCCAAAAACTTATAAGAACATAAGAAGTGCAGTACTGGGTCAGACCAATGGTTCATCCCCAGTGCTTGTCTCTGACATTGGCCGATCTTGGTCACTTGGAAGAGGTACCCAACAGTCACACTGGGTCGATCCGTTCCCTGTTGTTCACTCCCAGCTCTGGACAGTAAGAGGTTATGTTCCCCAAATATACCTAGCAAATACCTGCTAATGGACCCATCCTCCACAAACTTATCTTTTTTTAAACCCAGCTATACTGCCGGCCTTGACCACACCTGGCAACAAATTCCACAACCTCATTATACGTTGAGTGGAAAAATACTTTTGTTTTTTAATCTGCTACTTGTTAGTTTCATGGAGTGTCCTCTAGTTGTAGTATTATTTGAGAGGGAAACTAACCGCTCCCTATTTACTCATTCCTCACCACCTGTGATTTTATAAACTTCTATCCTATCCAATGCAGCCCTCATAGCCATGTGTCAGGAGGTTGGAAGTGAAAGAGCAATAAGTGGATCACTCCATTATAATTTCATGTGCACTTATCTGAAGCAACTGAAGTTGGCCACTTTTGGAAATAGGACGCTGGGTTATATGGACCATTGGTCTAACCCAGTCTGGCACTTCTTATTATCTTAAAGGCTACGTCCTTCCTTATCCTCCATTGCAGCCAGGAGTGCCCTCTTGCAAATGCAATCCATGCATCAAGTTCACACAGTGAGGGTACGCAGAGAGGCATTCTTGGTGACTGCTCCCCAGTTACGGGACTCCCTTCCCCATGAAGCTCATCTGAGCCTGCTCATCCTCTGGAGATGTTGTAAGACCTTTTTTATGTTCTTATAAACTTTGCATACCTTTTGCTGCTGCCTGGCATGACAAGATTACCTTTAAGACCCAAAATGGACTGACACAAGCAAAAGGTTTGGGAAGCAGACGGTAGATGCATTGCCAGAACAATGTGTAAGGCACATTGTACCCAGTGCCCACTCCAATCAATTGCTGTATTCACCCAGAATTAAACCCAAACTCAAAGGAGCCTTGCCATTTCCCCCTTCATACCTGACCAGTTTTGTTGATACAGCGGCGTATAATGTCTCTGATGTTGCTGTTCTTGTCTGTTTGGAAATACACGGTGGCGCTGGATTTCTCTTGGAGATAGGGCCTCTCGGCTGTGCTCCATGTGTGAAGCAGGGCTGGCTTGCTGTTCTCAGAGATCATTGGGAAGTAGGTGCCCGACTGGAGAGAGCCAGCATCGTTCTGCCTCGACCCATTCTCCCCTTCTGTGAGAACATCGTTTGCATAGTAAGGCTCCTTGGCATTCTTCCTGATGTACTGAACTTCCACCGACGACAGAAAATCCACTTCTCCTTCTTCACTTAAGGCTTTGAAATAAGATTCAATCCCGCCATCCAAGAGGGCGTCAGTGGCAAGCCGGACGCTTTCATTGTGGCTGAAATCTGCTTTTGTCCGCCAAATTGACCAATTCTTGACCTCCTCCAGCCGCTTCCGTATCTTGCCCACATGTCTTGACCGACTCATGATTCCTTCTTGCGTGCTTCTATGGGAGAAATACAGCTTGCCTTATGTTTAAACCAAGACTGAGTGAGCTTCCCATTTACAGGCCTTGCTCTGCTGCAAACTCCCTTCTGTAAAAAGCATAATTTGCTAAGGACAACGAATGAACAAATACAGGCTCAGCAAACACGCTCCGATTTTAAGTGTATACTGGAAAAATCAGTTTGCAGATGCACGTAAGCAACAATGAGCTCCAGATGCAATGAAGGGTTGAAGCTGATTTGTTTGTTTTTCTGAAAAAGTTAGCTACTCCTCCCCTCCAGGGCACATTGAAAGATGCAAACTCTGATTATCCAACTTTGCCTGATTTCATAGTACAATTCCCTTCCTCACCGTGTTCACTGATAGCCTAGGCGTGCATGAAGGAAGCATTCGGGCATATGCAGACATGCTTCCAAGACCTCTTCCACAATTTTCAAATAGCTCAAGACTTCTAAAACTACTTACAGCATTTATTATAGAGCAAAAAGAACCAGAAAACGATGAGATCATTTTTCACAGGGGAAAAAAATAATAATGCATTACTCTATCACATAGGAAATTTCAAAATTGAAAATGGCATTTTTTTTGGCAAACATTTTGTTTATGGAACAAATAAGAGAGACAAAATTCAGAATTTGAATGTTCCATCTATGTTCCAAATATCAAGTTTAAGGCTAGGACATTGGCTGAAAGTTTCACAAGCTTTTTTTTTTTTTTTTGGACAAAAAGTTCAGTTCCTTCAAAATCAGATTGGGGTCAAAGTTTCATTTCATCAGGAAATTTTGAACCAGCTCACAAAACCCCAACATTCAAATTAAATTGAGGGCATCACTCTCTCTGTTACTTCAAAATGCCTCCATTACTTCGATATGGTCTGTTCCTAAATGCCCCAGCCACTGTGGGCCATTAAAATAAACACTATTCTTGGTCCGAAGCCTGCAACTACTTACACACATGCTTAATTTTACTGCTGTGAGTAATCCCATTGAAATCATGAAGGCTACTCCTGGTAGGAAAAAAAAAATGTTGAAGTGTCTGCAGGATGAAATTCTTGCAAATCAGATGAAACTATTGTAGTGTTGGTTTTACCTGCCTGGCCACCCATCACAAGACCAACTTGGCCATGCTGCTGTTCCTGCCTGGTGAATAGTTGCTGAGGTATTTATTTTACTTACACAAGATAACCAAGAAACTGGGCATTTGCAAGTCTGAGCTGTAGCTAGCTATATATTTTAAAATTTGCTTATTTATTTGAAAACTCACTGATGGTGAACACAGTGGCCTCAACTCACAAACCGCTCATTCAGAAGTAGCCCCATTAAAACACTACGGGAGTAAGTGATTTGTGGATTGTGGCCCAAGTCGACAAAAAGGTGGACATCTGGAATTTAGAATTTACAGCAAGGAAGGATTGTACTTGTTTGCGGCATGGTAGGTAGGTACAACCACACACAAATTTACCGCAATTTGGGCAGCCTTGCCCCAGTTTGGGCACCGTTGTCACGAGATGCAGTGGCTTGTGTGCCTGGTGACCTCCAGATGTTCACCCTGCCCTGGGGTGGGCAGTTGGCTGAGAATGCAGAGCGTGCAAGGCTGCCCAAATTGTGGTGGTGTGTGACACTGCTCGTGGGCCTAGTCCCCATCTGCCCCACCCTGGGGTGAGGTCCGCCACGGGGCTTTGAGCAGTGGGCACTGCTGCCATTCCCGTGTGGCCACGTCGGGGGCTAAGTGCCTGCATGTGTGGCTGGCACCTCAATCCACTCCAGGGCGTGGCAGCATGACCAAGAGTGGCCTGACTGCTCGCTTTCCCCATGGGGATGGGGGGCAGGATGGACTGTCTGCCCTGCTCCCCGTGCTGCCCCCAAAGTAAAGCTCCTGTGATTGTCCTCCCCGGGGGCACACTAGGATTGGTGCTGGCCGGGCTCATCTGCTTGGACTCAATGTTTGTCGTGGCCTATTCCTTGTGCAATAAGGTAAAATATAGTTTCCCAATGTGTCGAGGCTATTTTTCTGCTTTAATAAGCAGTATCTTTAATCAGGAAACCTAATAATAATTTTATTTATCCAGCACCCCTCTGCTGCTCAGAGTGCTTTACAAAATTTTAACTACAATAGAACGCTGTAGCTTAAAAATCCATTTAAAACAATTTCAGAGGGGAAGGAAAAAAATACATGAAGGGGAGCCAGCAGTGGATTCTTGGAGAACAAAAAAGTTTTCAGCTGCTTTGTGAAGGTGAGGAGGGAGGAACAAAGACAAACGCTAGGAGGGGAGGGAACTTTTAGCATAGCTGCATTTAGACCACAGTGTGCTGCAAAAGATGCACTTTTGTGCTGTGATGCACTGTGGAAAAAATAACTTTTTACCCCAAGAAAAGGAAATTCATCCCTCCATCTAATCAACTAAGGATTGTTTGATTCTTCCTAGTAAAAATGGAGGAAAGCATAAAAGAAAANGCTAGCCTAACCTCAGTGGCATGGAAGATGTTAGAGCAGATACTAAGGGTGTGAACAGAGATCATGCTGGCCCAATTCAGCCCACTTTGGCCCAAGTGGGCCAGCGTGATGCCTGAACGTTTGTTCTGGACCCATTGGGTGTGGGCCTGGAACAAACCCCACCTGGAGTTGCAACTGGGTCGGAAACGTGGGCCTGGAACAAAGCGGGAATGGGATGGAATTGAATAGCACAAAGTGCAAGGTTATTAGGGATTTAATAATAAGTATTTTAGTTACCAGCTAGGAACTCATCACTTGGAGATAACAGAGGAAGAGCGGGGCTTGGGGGTTTATAAATGGCCATAAAATGACACTGAGCCATCGATGTGACACAGCTGTACAATAGAGCAATGCTAGCCTGGGGGGTGTCCGGCATGGTGTTGCCTGCAGGTAGGGCCAGGGAGGCATTGCTGCCTCTGGACAGGGCTCTGGTAAGACCGCACCTGGAATACTGTGTTCAGTTCTGGTCACCCATGTTCAAGAAGGATGAACTTTAAACTGGACCAAGTGCAATGAAGATCAGAGGAACTGAGGACTTACCTTATGAGAGGAGGCTAAAAGTGCTTGGCTTATTCAGCCTATCAGAAAGAAGGCTGAGGGGAGATATCCAGGGTTAACAGAACAGAAGGGGAAGCTTTGTTCAAACGTAAGGTGAGCATGGGTACAAGAACAAAGCGATACAAGCTGCTTATCAACAAATGTAGGCTGGAAATTAAAAGATGGGTTTTAACAATCTGAGCAGTGAACTACTGGCATAAGCCTCCAGGGGCAGTTGTGGAAGCAAAGAAACATAATTTGTGAGGCGTTTTTTATTTGATGCTACAGGAGGAAATCCCTCCCCCCCGAAGCATCAAGGTTGTCTGCAGCTGGCGGTGGGACTGTCGGGGCATTCTGAAGCCTGGGTACTATCACTGCATAGCAGGTGCCTGGCTGATGGGACCTGGAGGCATGGTCGGGGTCTAACTCGGATCGCCATATTTGGGGTCGGGAAGGACTTTCCCCTCTGAGTGGATCAGCAGTCGACTCTGAGGTTTTTGTGCCTTTCCCTGTAGCGAGGGTGCGACTCACCTGTTTGGGACATCAGGATCTTTCTTTTCTTTTATTATCATAATTATTTAATTTCCTTTGAAACTTGTCTGATTCTTGTTTTATTCTTTATTTTTTAGTTGTATGATTTAGATTTGTAAAGTTTTTGAATTTGCAATGACCTATGGTCACGCAAATAAATACTGATTGATTGGCTCTTTTTCTAAAATGGTTCTTATTTCAGGCATCAGTGCGCGCTGGTTTGTTCCAGTCTCTACGTGTAGCTATTTGGGGGGCTTTCTCGGTGCAGATGGTTGGGGTGGGGCAGGTCCTGCAGTGGGGCAGGGCTAAATGACCCTTGGGTTCCCTTCCAGCCTTGTGACTCTGCAACCAGTTTACTTATTGCACTGGAGGCTGAGAGACAAGCTGATTCCAAAGTCACATGGGAAAGGAACCTTTCTATTAACAGCAAGCTGGTTTGGGAGGAGGGTACGTTGCAAAATGAAAACAAGTTTGCCATTGAGCAGCCAACCTACCTGTGTTGATCAGTGCACGTTAGAAAGCAGCTGCTCCACAATCTCGGGCTTCAGCCCAGGAGGACCCAGGTAAAGTGCCAGGTACGTTGCTAGCAGTAAATAATAAATGGCTTATGGCGTTGGCAACTAAATCAATTACACGACTCGGAGAAAAATGTTCAGGGCTAAATAATTGGAATTATTTAACAATCTCATCTCATCTCACACATTAGCAGGGAGGCAGGGAAACTTCGTGGCTTGGTTCTTGTAGGAATTAGCGCAGATGGCAGCGTGTGATTCCACTTTTATCCCGAGAGAACACTCACGCGTGAGCAGGTCCCCAAATGTAGCATTTGCAAGGACGGGCAGAACAGCACGTTCCCACGTGCGCTAATTCCTACTGGAACAGAGCCGCCATTGCCCTCCTAGAAGTTTCCCTGCCTCCCTGGGCTCTGCTTCCCCTTGTGCAGCTTCTAGCGCGGGTAGGGAACCTTTTCCCTCCCACGGGGCCACCTTGAAACATTCGTACAAGCTCTGAGGCCTGCATAGCAGTTGAGGGCAGGGTGGCTAATGGTTGCGCTCATGAAGAGCATCCTGGAGTGAAAACAAACATACAGCCGGCAGGCCAGCTCCATGGGTAGGAGAAGGGGGATGCCCCCGCCCCAGACAGGTCAGGCACTGAATGCACATGCACCTGCCTGGGCAGGCGTGCCCTCCCTTGCCCCGTCCCAGAGGGGGAAGACAGCAAATGGGCCGTGCAGCAGGGGGGCCTCGTACACCCCGTTGTGAGAGGCAGCCATGGCTGTGACTATGGGCTACCACAGCGGCCCCCGACGGGGTGATGATGGGGACAGATGCTCTGGCCCACCTGGGCGACCTTTGGCCTGGAATCATCTAGGGGAACCACATCCAGACCAGCTNAACAAAAAAGTTTTCAGCTGCTTTGTGAAGGTGAGGAGGGAGGAACAAAGACAAACGCTAGGAGGGGAGGGAACTTTTAGCATACCTGCATTTAGACCACAGTGTGCTGCAAAAGATGCACTTTTGTGCTGTGATGAGCTGTGGAAAAAAATAACTTTTTACCCCAAGAAAAGGAAATTCATCCCTCCATCTAATCAACTAAGGATTGTTTGATTCTTCCTAGTAAAAATGGAGGAAAGCATAAAAGAAAAGAAAAAAATAGGCTTCCATATTAGTTTCATTGTTAAATGTATAACAAAGCTAATGGGAAATAAATCAGTTTTTCACATGAAAATGACAGCACTGCAGTCTGCTGGGTGGAGAACATCATCCAATGAGATGCAATCCTGGCTCTACGTGAGTCCGTCCTGCATGCTCCCATTGTGCAGGGACTTGTGTTCAATGCGTTTTCCCCACTGCTGGCAATGGGGGGAAACACAGTGAAGGTGGGTCCCTGATTATGGGCCAGTCTCTAAAGAAGAGTTGGTGGTGGTTTGACTTTAATAAGCTGTACTTTGCACCAACACCAGCCTGCAGCTGCATCAGAAGCACCAGAGAGTAATTATCCAGTGACCTGCTAAGTGCAATTATGTTGAGAAGTATTTGGCATAATTAACTAGACGTGTAAATAGCGCTCTGTCAACATCAATCAATCCAACCGCAATCTGATTGAACGTATACAGCCAGTAAATTTGCTGGGACTTGGGCTTTTTTTGTAGTTATTTGCCTGCATGCCATATGAACGCAGGCTCAGAGAGAGAAGGAATTGGGGGCAGTGACCAGGGCAAAGCTTTGTGGTCACTTAGTGCAAAGTTTTGCACTAGTGTAAAAGTTGTGTGTGTCCATACTTCGTAAGAGATCGGTCTCCCTCTCGGTGAAAAAGCCAATGAAAGCTGCACAACTGGCCAGGTTGATCCAGAAACAAAATCCTTTGCTGATGTATATAGAGATTAGATTATACAGCACGGGAGGGTGCTTTAGTGCCTGAACTTTATACATCAGCTAGAAATACAAAGGCTGGTGAGAAAAGAGTGATCGTGAATTCAGTTTAATTCAGGGGCGGCTGGTGAGTTTTGATGTTGGAGGGGCACTGGGGCAGTAAGGGTGGGCCCAGGGGTGGAGCTTAGCCTAGGGGCGGAGCCAGGGGGATGGTAGGCAGAGCCAGGGGGACAGTAGGCGGAGCCAGGGGAACGGTAGGCCAGTGGCATGGCATAACCCAGCAGCAAGGACTTCCCAGGGTTAACATCGGATGGAAGAAAACAGTCTACATGCACATCAAGCTTAAAATAAATAATTTATAAACTCAAAACACAGGGACCCATCCTTGCAAAGCACCTCAGTCATGACCTAAGCGCACACATACCATTTCCAGCATTTTGAACACAGCTGAAATCGCATGACTTGCAGTGACATCTCAAGATTTCCAAACCTCATTTTTACCACACACGTTCCCCCCTGCACTAACCCACTAGCCCCCACTCCCTGCCCCGAGAACCCAGGAGCCCTGGCTCCCAGCACCACCCCTGCTCTAACCCACTAACCCCCACTCCCCTCCCAGTGAATGCAGGAGTTCTGTCTCCCACCCACCCACCCACTAGCCCCCCACTCCCCACCCAGGGAACCCAGGAGTCCTGGCTCCCACCCACCCAT
>QEPC01008000.1:1093842-1132323 GCA_003113815.1 Sphenodon punctatus
CCATGGATAGCAAAATTCTCATTGATTTCAATGGATGGATGATCACACCCAAAGACTGTGAGACTCTCAGAGACTATGGTGATGGGACCATATAAATAGTATAGGTAGCCAGAAGAAATGTTTCATCAGGAAAAACTGCTCCTCCCTAAGCATTATTTCCCAGTAAGCATCCTAGTATGTTGAGTAATCACGTGACATTGGTTGAAAGAGCATCTGCAACAGCTTACCTATCGGTTTCCCATAATTTTTTATTTTTTTATATGTATGGCACAATCCTTCATCAGTTGAAGTCAATGGCAAAGCCCACCAGCCGCCTCCCTCCAACCGCCACTTCTCCCGCCCGCCGCGGGAGGCACCAAGATGCCCCGTTGAGGGGGAGGAGGGAAAATATCCCCCCTGTTCATTTGGTACGGCCCATCCCCCCCCTCTGCCACATTGACTTAGAATGCATCCATAATTGTACTCAAGGGATTGGGTAGATGGTGGCATATATTTTAGTCATAGAGGGTCTTTATTTAAAAGAGCCACTTATGTTTTTGGCAAAAGGGGAAAAAAACCAAGCAATTCTGTGCCACAAATGTCCAATCTAATGACCTGGTTCTTAAAAGGGGGCAGTTCTCAATGTAAGTCCATGGGATTTCTGGGCTACCAAAAGGGCCATCACCACCCCCCACCCCCCTTCCATGTGCACTAATGTTTATGAAGTTTTGGCGCTCTACTTGCCTTTAGGCCTCTGTCAAATGTGATTGAAATTGGCCTGTGGCATTAATAAAAGCTGTTCAGTGGAGGATGTATGCACACACACTGATCACACAAGAGTCCAGTCCTCTAGCAAAATACCGCACATGCTTTTTGTTAGCATGTACGTGAGTCCCATTGAAGTAAATGGGACTCAGACGTGTGCTACCTACTAAAGGGTGTGTTATTTCATGGAGGATTGCTCTGTAAGCCCTCTTTTCACATGAAACAAGGCTAAAAACAAACCCTCTCTCCCTCCCCTACACACACGTCTCCCTCCCTTACACACACTAGCTCCTGCGAGTCTCACTGCTAGGTTGTTGTTTTCTTCTCCTAATCAGTGAACGCCCAACTAGTAGCGGACAGGGCAGGGGCATGCAGGACAGAATCACTGGTGTGTGTTTAATACATTTATTTAAAAAATCAATCAATCCATCAATTTCTTACAATTTTATTATTAATTTTATTGCTATATACTATGGTCCTTCTAATCACGCAAAAAATTAGGCATATACTTTGCACTCTGAAATGGTACCTCTATACACAGACTGAAGTCCTCAAGTTACTTAATGGCACTTGGGAGCAGTCCCATTGATTTCAATGGGGCTACTACAGAATAAAGTAGATTGAGAATCATGGCTTGTGTTCATGTAGGCCTGCAGCATATTCAGCAGGGCGTGAGCACAGCTGTGATGAAGATAATAAATAATATTTATTTTTATATAGCACCCCCCTGCCATGGCACTTGGAGAACTTTGCATACAACAATTTAACACAACTTAATCCTCACAACAACCCTGTGACATAGGTTAGGCAGAGAGAACAACCCAAGGTCACCCAGTGAGTTTCTGGCTAAGGCGAGACTAGAACTGGGGGTCCGTCCCCCCCCCCCATCGTCCAAGTTCTGAGCAGGATCTCAACATAAGACTTGGGGGAGCCGCAATCAATAAAAAGAAGTGACCCTGGGGAACTACTACTACTGGAAGGAATAAGCCTGGTGTGGTGTTGTGGATAAGGTCCTGGACTTGGATTTGGGAAGCCAAAATTCAAATCCCATCCCAGCCATGAACTCATTGGGTGGCCTTGGGCAAATCTCCACCTCAGATCCCCACCTGTTAAATGGGAATGTGTGTGTCTCCCTTTCCCTGCATTCCCTTAGGCTATAAGTCCACTGGGCAGGGATCTGTCTGACTCTCAAGTGCTGGGTATGCGATGCGCTATAGAGATAACAAAGAGAAGGAATAATAAGGCAGGGGAAACTCAAGGAACAGCCTGATAACAGGGAAGGGGAAACAGTGGGGAGCAGCAACAGGGGGGAAAGAATGGGTAGCAGAGAGGGTGACAATCTGGGGGAGAAGCAATATGGAAGAAGGAAGGCATAGTAGGGAAAGTAGGATCCTGGAAAGAAGCAGGGAAGGGGGAGATTCTAGTGAGGATCCAGGAGACAGAGAGGAGCAGGACGGCGCTGCAGGGAAGGGGGGACGCAGGGAGGCGGGTCTGATGAGCAGTAGAAGCTACTTGATTGTATTAGACCCCCCTTAAAAGGCGGGACTTCCGGTGCCTCCCCTAGTCCTGAGCCAGCGGTGAGGCGTGTAAACCGGAAGTGGCTGTTGCACGGTCGAATTCGGAGGAGACACGTTTGGCAGAGGCAGGTTCCGCTGCCCGGCATTGGTTTCTGTGCGGCGGCTCCGGAAGCAGCGAGGCGCTGAAGGAGAAAGGCGGCCCAGATCGGACACGGCTTCCTGGCTTGTGAATAGCTCGGAGGCTGCCCCGCAGCTGGGGCGAGATGTCGGACTTGGGGGACTGGTTCCGGAGCATTCCCCTCATCACTCGCTACTGGTTCTCCGGCTCCATCGCGGTGCCGCTGGTTGCCAAGCTCGGCCTCATCAGACCCGAACATCTCATCTTGTGGAGTGACCGCTTCTTCTACCGATTTCAGGTACGGCTCGGACTACAGCTCCCGGCATGCATCGCGCTGCCCGAGCCATAGGGTGCACCGCTCGAAGGGCGCTAGACATGCTGGGTGTTGTAGTATGCCAGTTCCAGGGAAGGGCGCAGGGCATATAGGGACTTGTAGTCGACGTGTAGTTTGCAAGCTGGTGGGTGTAGTCCTGAGGGGCAAAGGGCGGTCAATGGGGGCTCAGGGCGGGTCTGGGAGCCAGGAGACATGGATTTGACTCCCACCTACGTATGTTTACGTTTGCACCCATTGGCAGTGAGAGCCAAGATATCCAGGCCTGATGATCAGGTCTCACTAATCCTAGTGATATGAGTTATACTAGTCTTTCATTGCCAGGTTATCTATTACTATTGTTGCTATTATTATTTATATCAGGGAAGGGGAACCTTTTCCCTCCCAGAACCCACTTCGAAAATTAGAACATGCTTCGATGATCACGTAAAATTTGGGGGTGGGGGAGCTCAAAGTGTGCCCTCGGGAAGAGGCGAGTCTGCATGGATCTATACTCTCACTTTGTGTGTATCTCTCTGTTTCCGTGTCCCTTAGCTTAGTCTTTCGTTGCTTGGGGGGTAGGAATTGGATCCAGGGTCCACATCTAGGAATGGCAAAAACTAGCCACATGGCAAAATGGCAAAAGCTTGGCCCATTCCTGTTTTATATATTTAAGCTTGATGCTACACAGTCATGATTGAAGACCTGTCCCAGCCACAAGGTGGAGGGGAACATCGAGTGCGACAGGGATACATTAATGAAGATGTAGGTGTATGTGTTTATCAGTAACGTGGTGCTTGTTGCTGTTGTATCTACATATGCCTCTCGGAGATGAGCAAGGGTTCCCAAGTTTTTTGCCTTCCTGCATGACTCTTTTTGAGACTAAAATATAATTAGGTGATCCTGGACTGCAACAGAAACTACCAAGTATGTGAATTATCAGTTGAGATCATGACTCCATCTACAGATGGTGTGATCCCAGTTGGGGTCCTGTCGTGCAATTTGGGACCTCTGACTAGAGAGTGGGACAATTGTCTTCTGTTGGGCTGTTTGCTTTTACTGGCCGTTTAATGTTAATTGGTCTTATCTCTTAGTTAGTAAGATTACTTCTTAATGACTGGCAGGCTACATAACTGTCTCTGTATTGTGAGAACCTGTTGACACAGGCTTGGACCAGTGAATATTCTGCTGCTTATTTTAGTTTTCATTTTTTAAAAAGACCATTTGCACCCAATAAATAAATACAGTGGAATCTACTGCAGTACATAACTTGAATATCTGGATAAGCCAAATTAATTTGTTTTCCCCAGCTGCAGGGCTATAGGGATGTATTTCTTCTTGGTCTGGATAAACAGAATTCTGAACCCCAAGAGCTCAGTTTTTAGGTGGATAGAGTATGTCCACCCAGCTCAAAATATCAGGACATTTTATTTTATTTATAAAAATTTGATACCCCGCCCCTCCTGACATAGTAGCTTGGGGCGGCTTACAATAACATTAAAACATATAAAACAATTCATTACAAGAAGGATTAAAAAGAAAAATCCCACTCCCCCCACCCTTCACCCATCTTCCCCGCCAAACGCCAGGCTGAACAGCCAGGTCTTACAACTACTTTGAAAAGAGGGGCGGTCCGGAGCTAACCAGAAGGGAGTTTCACAGCTGTGGAGCGGCCACCAAGAATGCCCTCTCTATTGTGGCCCTCCGGAAAACTCGGGGGACTTCGAGGAGGGCACCCCCAGATGACTGCAAGGGCTGATCTAGAATCCAGGGGGTGAGGCGGTCCTGCAGATAGGTCGGGCCTAGACCGTTTAGGACTCTATAGGTAAGCACCAACACCTTGAATCGGGCCCGGAAGACTACAGGCAGCCAGTGCAGATATCGGAGAACTGGTGTAATATGCTCCTGGTGGGCCAATCCCACCAGGAAACGGGCCACTGCATTCTGCACCAGCTGCGGTTTCCAAACCGTCACCATGGGTAGCCCCACATACAGCACCTTACAGTAGTCCAGCCTAGAGGTGATGAAAGCATGGATGATGGTAGCCAGGCCGGATTCCAAAACATATGACCGAAGCCATCGCACCAGATGTAATTGGCAGAAAGCACTCCTTGTCACAGCCTCCACCTGAATCAAGGAGAACCCCCAAGACTCCACACTTGGGAGACCAACAAAGGACAAACCCCATCAATGATAGGGGCCGTCATCTTCATCGCCTTACCCACCAGCATCAGCTCCGTCTTGTCATGATTCAACCTCAATCAGTTCGCCCTCATCCAGTCCCCTACAGGTGTCAAACACTGGGTAAGCATTGAGACTACCGGGCTTGGGTCTGATAAAAAAGAGAGGTAAAGCTGGGTGTCATCCACATATTGGTGACACCGCATGCCAAACCTCCTGATCACCTCACCGAGCGGCTGCATGTACATGTTGAACAAGAGAGGGGACAGAACAGAACCCTGCGGGACTCCACACGAGAGGTCTCGGTATGATGAAAAATAATCCCCAAGCATCACTTACTGAGTTCTTCTGGTGATGAAGGAACGGAACCATTCAAGAACCGTCCCGTCCACCCCTGCATGGTCCCGCAGGTGTATCACCGACATCTCATGGTCATTTGAGTTAATTTGATTTCTTAGTGGCATGTGGCTAAAATATTGTAGTATATGCAGTATAAGGGTGAGTCTTCATGTTAGGCATTCTAGAAACGGACTTTGGGAAACATCCATTTGCTTTAGTATTTTCTGGAAATGCAGACTCGCACTGACAGCTAAATAGAGTCATGTGTGTGAAAGAGAGAAATCTTGTCAGTTCTCACTTGAGTCTCAAGCAGGCTGTAAGTTGTGGGGAGGGTGAGCACCTGGTTTCTCTTGTCTCCAGTCCACCCAAGAATCCAGGAGTCACAACTGACAGAATCAGGCACACACATAGCTCTGCCTTGCTGTCTGCTCTGACTTTCTACTTCCAAGGGGAACTAGGGACAGAGAAACCTGGTGCTAACTTAATCTGAGCATCTACTTAAGATCTGCTTAAGTAGAACTTCTGATAAGTTGAACCTTTTTACACGGCCAGAGAAATTTGATTTAAGCATACTCCACTGAAAATATAAAACATATAATAACCGCTCTCTCTATCTCTTGAGGGAGGGAAGGGGTAGGTTGCTAAGGGAGTTGGGTTAGGCTGTAGTAGGGCAGTCAGCCAATAACTAAAGTTTCAAAACTACAGGAAAGTTAGTTGCTACCTTAGGAAGAGTTGGGGTAGAGCTCTATGACACGGGTGATGAATAATCTCTGTTGCATCACCAAATGTTTGGTTCATGGTCAAACAGTGAATATGTATGGTAGGAAGTGTCCTCTCCCTTGTTGCCCACTGAGTGGGGAGTGGAAAAAGAGAAGGTGTATTTATCTATGGATTTGTTACCGTGGGTTTGGAGGAGAAGGCCTGAATAGCTTGCTCTGCGGCCTGTTGCAGTTTCACATAGCAGTCCAAAGTGATTACTGCCCTAGGAAGTTCTTCCTGGTCAACATCACCAGCCCCTTCAGGTCTTTGGATTTGGGGAGTTTCTACTTGGAGCCTGCCTAAATTAGGGAAATTTGCACCAATGTGCCTCACTTTCACTTCGAGATTTAAAATGATCTGGCTGATACCAATCTGCTGTGCGGCAGACTGGAGTGTCGAAAGCAGGGGTGGGAAACCATTTCCATCACAGGAGCTACTCTGAAAAACAGTACAAACTCTGAGAGCCGCATAGAAGTTGGGGTTGCTCGAGGGGGTTGCTCAGGAAGAGGAGGGTCCAGATTATCGGACCAGTCTCGGTGCTTACTTGGTGTTTGACGGCTGTGGGGGACTGGATGAGGACTAACCGACTGAGGCTGAATCCTGACAAGACGGAGGTGATGTTGGTGGGTATGGAGATGGTGGCCCCCGTTATTGGTGGGGTCTGCCCTCCATTGGTACCCCAGGTACAGAGTCTGGGGGTGCTCTTCGACATGCAGCTCCGCCTGGATGCACAGGTGGAGCCTAGTACCTTTCGCCAATTACATCTGGTGCGACGGCTTCGGCCGTTTGTCTCAGGCTCTGACCTGGCCACCATCATCCATGCTTCCATCACCTCCAGATTGGACTACTGTAACGCGCTCTATGTGGGGCTACCCATGGTGATGGCTCGGAAACTGCAGCTGGTGCAGAATGCGGTGGCCTGTCTTCTGCTAGGACTGGGCCGCCAGGAGCATATTACACCAGTGCTCCGCTCTCTGCACTGGCTGCCAGTGGTTTTCCGGGCCCGATTCAAGGTGTTGGTTTTGGCCTATAAAGCCCTCAATGACATAGGCCCTACCTATCTGCGGGACCGCCTCACTCCCCGGGTGCTGGATCGACCCCTGCGGTCATCTGGGGGGCGCCTTGCTCAAGGTCCCCCGAGTCTTCTGGGGGGCCACATGGGAGAGTATTCTCAGTGGCCACACCATGGCTGTGGAACTCCCTTCTGGTGAGGGCCCGGTTGGCCCTGGATCTCCCCTCTTTTCAGAGAAGTTTTAAGACCTTGCTGTTGCACCAGGCATTTGGTGAGGGAGATGGGTGAGGGGGCGGAGGTTTTTTTTGCGTATGAGGCTATTTTCTTTTCCTCCTTCTAGTTGTTGTTTTAACTGTTGTTTTATTAATTGTAAGCTGCCCCGAGCTGCCTGTGGCAGGAGGGGCGGAGTAGTAGAAATTTGAAAATAAATAAATAATTGGAATCCTGTATTCTTGTGTGCATGCCCACATCTCTGCTCCTTTACCTTGAGCTCAGTTTTTCAGTACTTGGGGGTTTGGACTAGCTCCAGCGACCAGATCCAGGGTCTAGAAAGGGACCAAATAAAAAGTTGCTGGGGCTTCATTTGGCCCCCAAGCCTGGGCTTCCCCATCCCTGGTCTAGAGTCAGCCTGGGAAAAGTGAGGTTATCTATGCTCGGACTGGTTTTTGCAGCCTGGCTAGCAGGTCTATTAATTGTGCTGCTACTTAGGAGCTTCCATATAACAGGGGTGGGGAACCTTGAGCCCAGGGGCCAAATGCAGCCCGCAGCTAGGTTTTATGTGGCCTCCTCTTAGTTCCTGGATCTAGCCCCTGGATCCCATTCCTACACCAAAGCACCGAAAGACTGAGCTCAGGAGAAGGGAGCAGAGATGAGGGTATGCATGCAGGACAGAGCACAGATCCATGATCTGAGCCCTCTTCTTCCCGAGCATACCCCTTTACCCCCCACCCCCTGGCCTTTCTCTGTTGGCTTCTAAAGCAATATTATCTCGAGGGGGGGCACGGGCACGTGTGGTTTTTAGAAACTGTTTACTAGGTAGAGAACCTTTTCCTTCCTTGGGCCACGTTTGTACGAGCTCCACAGGCCAGATAGGAGTTGGGGCAGGGGGAACACTTAAGGGGCTTGTTCGGGATGGGGGGAACGAAAGAGTGGGTCTAGATTCTGGTTCATCCTCTACATTTGTGTATGCCCTCTTCTCTGCTCCATTCCTCAGAGTCTGCTCTTCCAGTGCTTAAGGGTAGGGACTGATCAGGGGTCATGTCCAGGAACTGGAATGAAACTAAATCATTCAGCAATCAGCTCTTTCCGTGGCAGCAAATTAAAATGAGATCCCAATCTGCCTCCTGTCTGTCAGCAATCTGTTCAAGTGTTCTCTCTGTTTCTTTGTTTTCTCCGGACAGATATGGAGGCCGATAACTGCAACATTCTATTCCCCGATGGGCCCAGGAATTATGTATCTGGTGAATCTATATTTCCTATATCACTATTCATCACGACTAGAAACAGGTAGGTTCCTGATTACATTACATGCATCCTCTAAGGTTCTCCCATGAGTTAGCAGAGAGACCGAATATCCAATGTGGCAAAGCTGTTCTTTCGGCAGTGTCTTGTGGGAATGAAGAGTGACTGAGTTAGACAGTGTTCTGAGAGAGAGAGCGGAGTGGGGTGTCTGGGCTGGCTTGTGTTAATAAAATCTCTTCAATCAATTTTCTGCACACCCCCTATTGCTTATTTTATTTATTTATTTTCTTAGATTTCTAGGCTGCCCTCTCCTGCTATTGCAGCTTGGGACGGTTTACAGCATCATAAAAGTATAAAAGATCAATAAAAACACACAGTATAAATATTACAATTCAATAAGCTATGGCAGAGTTTAAAACTCCCCTCTTCTGTACCCATCATCCCCCCCATCCATCCCCCATCTCCTTCGCCAAAAGCCTGGGGGAACAGTCAGCTCTTACATGGTCTTCAGAAAGAGAGGAGGTTTGGGGCCAAGCGGACCTCCATCGGGAGGGAGTTCCACAGCCTTGGTGCGGCCACCAAGAATGCCCTTCTCGTCGTCGCCCAAGATACTTGGGGAACCCTGGGGAGGGCGCACCCAGATGACTGCAGGACCTGGTCCAGGATGCGAGGGGTGAGGCGGTCCTGCAGATAAGTGGAGCCCAAGCCATATTGGGTTTTATCGGCCAAACTCAACACCTTGAATTGGGCCCGGAAAACTATAGGCAGCCAGTGCAGAGACTGGAGCACTGGTGTAACATGCTCCTGGCGACCCATCCCCATGAGGAGGCGAGCTGCTGCATCCTGCAGCTTTTGGACCGTCACCAAGGGAAGCCCCATGTAAAGCATGTTGCAGCAGTCCAGTCTTGCTTAGGAATGAGTTATAAAGTCTTGGTGGCATAAGGAGAGGTGGGGGTTAGACACGGGTTGGCCTTACCACAGGGTGACCAGGGGCAACCACCCTGGACCCTAGGGCGTAACATTTCTGGTCACCAAGTTGCCAGAGGGCTGGTGACCTGCCCTTAATCCGGCTGCCCAGCCGCCTGTCCCGCTGAGATTTGTTTGTGTTGTTTTTTTTTAAGTTGCGGCAATTTTTTTTAAAAAAGCAAACCTCAGCGGAACAGGTGGCTGGGAAACCGCTGCTCTGCCTGTGTCCCCCTGCAAGTTGCGCCTCCTCACGCCCCACCTCACGTCATGCTGGACCCCCCCCCCCGCTCCACATGGCAGAGACCTGGAAATAAGTATGACTATGCGATAGCCATACTTCCGGGTCTCTGCCATGTGGAGGGCTCCTGCATGGCTCGCTGCGTGGGGGGGCAGCCTGGGCCCTGGCTGGGGCTGCAAGTACCGGCCTGGCCCCACCGTGCCGCCGCCTCTCTAGCCTGAGAGGAGGAGGCGCTGTGGGGCCCGGCCTGGTACTTGCAGCCCCCCACCCCCCAAGGCTGCCTGGTTGTGTCTGCTCACGGTGCCGCGACGCCCCGGCCGGCTGGAGCTGCTCAGGCGGCTCGGGAAAGGAGCGGCCGGTCAGTCAGCGGAGCTGAGGAGGAGACAGACGCAGCAGCAGCCCAGCAGGTAAGGCTGCCCCCAGCCCCAATCTGGCCTGCGTGCATGTCCCCCACCCCTGCTGTCCCCATCCCTGCGGGGGATGATCCATGATTGTGTGAGTAGTTTTGAGTAGCTATTAAAAGGTATGTGTGCAGATGACAAACGCTTATTTATGCACAAATATGCAAATACATATATTTGCATAAATAGGTGGTGGCTAAATATGCAAATTTGCAGTTTAATTTACCCTTGGCGACCAAGAAATTTTTTTGGCTACTAGACTTAGATCTGAAATTTCATGCCCTGCCCACTGTGGCCCCTGTTCTCGCCAGTGTTTGCCTCCCAGTGGAGCCCGAACAGAGTCACCTCTAGGGCACCACGAAGGGTGCTCATGAGGGTGCGGGGCTGCAGGGGAGAAGTGGGGCCACCAGGGCTCCTGCGTTTTATCTTTGTCCTGGGCCCCACAAATTCTAAGGCTGGCCCTGGGGTAGCCACTAGTTTACCGTGCAAAAATGAATCTGTTAAAGGTCTGGCTGGGCAATTGAGCTCCCTTGTGGAATAGTGGAGGATGGGAAAGTTATGTCCTCTCTGCCCCAATATGGAAGTGATGTGCTGGAGGGGTGGGTTTATGTCCGTTTAAATGGCGAGCAGGCATTAAATGGAGGGGCAGGCAGGGATGGAGCTGGAGAACCTGGCAAAGATGTTTGTGTATGTGTAGCCCCCAAAGGCCGGCATAGAGGACCCCCTCTAATGGTGTGGTGACTAACCACCCACAGGTTCATGAGCCTGCTACTTTCAGAGCTAAGAGACCCAGGTCTTTTAGCTTAGAGGGTAGAGGCTCAGGCAGATGAAGATGAGGTCCCTAGTTCAAAATCCCCACCCTGACGACTCTTCCCAGGATGTAAGGGTTGCATATATAAATTAGGTTGTGTTGAAAATTAGCTTTCTTATAGCTGTGAAACTTCAGTTTCCACTTAGTAGGAAGTTCTTGTGTGCCTGACCTGCTTCTTGTCCCCGCTGGCTAGCAGCAGCTCTTGTTGGGCAGGTAATGTGTTGCAAGGGTGGGTGTCCAGGTGGGGCTGGGATCCTGTGACCTCAGACTTTTGTTCCTCGGGTAAGAGCAGCACAAGACGTTACTGGGGGGGTGGGGGGGCAGGGAGGTGGAATGGGAGACCACAGAGCCCTGGATCTGACTTGACACCAGTCCTGGGTCTCTGCAGTCTAGGAACACAATCTAGCTAAGCCCTACACCAGCTCAAGGAGCCTTGCGCTGGCACAGGGCCAGAGAACCGCGAGCAGACTGAGGGGTGGGTGTGTAGACGCATGGGCAGGTGGAATCGGCTCTGCTGGCCTTATAGCCACACCCCCTCCAACAACGAGGTGGCCACGCCCCCTCTGCCGGCATTGCAGCAGGGAGCACAGCCCACGGAGGGGGTGCCCAATCCGCTGGGCGAGCCCCACTGTGGGACTGCCAACTGGACCTGCCGCACCTGTGCCCGCTTACTCCTGCTCGGAGTAGGAGTACGGCTGGTGCAGCCATAGGGAAGCAGGCGGGGATCGTCTGGAGCCGCTTCACCCCTGCTTAGCTAGCCCCCAAGCCCCACAGCACGCACCCAGAGCCCTGGACAGTCCTCAGCAAGGGCCTGCTCCTCCCCCACCTCGCCATGTGCTGCAGTGCTGGGATGGGAGCGGGGTCACACGTGGACCTAGCGGCGCTCTCACGCTGTGGGGGAGTGGGCTGTGGGATTCAGGGGCTGGCCGGGCGGGAGTGCAGTGACTCCAGGTGATCCCTGCCTGCCCCCCTTCCTGCTGCTCTGCTCCTTTGCTCCACCTCCCCCTTCCGTCCGGGAGTGGAGCTGGATGTGGTGCTATGGCCGCCAGGGGCCTGGTGTCTTCTGCCGGCACTGTTGCCCCTGGCGCCGGCTCATAGCTGGATCGCACTCTACGTGTGTCAGACTCCCTCCCTTCTTGCCATGCTTAAGAGTTGTGGATCTGCTTTAGATTTATTATAGGTATTATCCTGGGATAAATGTCCATCTGAAAACGCCCTCAATCAACAAACTTCTAAGCAGGGAGAGTATATGTCAATCCGATGGCAAAATACAGTGTAAGCTTTTTCTGGTAGTGAAAATTGTGCATTTCAACCACCGTTGAATTTTGGGGAATCCATGAACAATATTAATTTCTTAGGCAACTGGATCTTGAAAATGATAACTATTGCAGTGCCAGTAAACGCAGCGGCAGGTGCCTGCCAAAGGCTGCCCAAGTCTCCTGGCCATGTGGTGGCCATCTGGGACTCGGGGGTGGTGAGGCTTTGGATGAATTACTTTGTATTTGAAATGCTGTGTGTGTGTGTGTGTGTGTGTGTGTGTGTGGCAGGGAGGAGAGCTGGGACAAGTGGATTAGGGTAGAAGGAAGAAGGGTGGGAATGTGGAACATTGATTAATGTATTCGAGAGAAGGGTGGGGTAGACACTGAAATAAGTAAATTAAACTTCGGCCCGCGTGCAGCGCTGTCTTGGGAAGTGTGTGGCTTTGCTAAGAAAGGGCTGTGATTATCATTCTTGAGGCCCAAAGTCTCTTGGGAGAGAATATGATTGGAAGAGTTGTTTTGCTAACTGCTCTTTTCGTTTGCAGGTGCCTTTGATGGAAGGCCAGCAGATTACATGTTCATGTTGCTTTTCAACTGGATTTGCATTGTCGTATCCTTCTGTTCGCTGCCAAACCTGTGACACGTTTTAGCTCTTTAATTTATTCCCAAAATAACAGCTGTAGATTCCAAACTTGGGTTTTCACCAGTTAATGGTTCTGTAATTTTAACCTTTTCATAGTAATAGCTAGGGCCCCATGTATCTGCAGGATTGCCTCACTCCCTGTGCTGTGAATCTGTCACTGCGGTCGACCAGGAGTGCCCTCCTCGAAGTCCCCCGGGCATGAAGAGGGCGTTCTCGGTGGCTGCGCGAAACTGTGAAATTCTCTCCCGGCAGAGACCCGGGTGGCCCCAGACTTCTCCTCTTTTCGACGTCAATGCAAGACCTGGCTGTTCCACCAGGCCTTTGGCGAGGGAGATGGGTGAGGGTGGATTTTTATCTTTATGGGGGTAGTAAGGGTGGGGTATTTATTTCCTCCTTCCTCTGGGGGGGGGGGGAGGAGGATGTTTTCTCCCTTTTTTCTTCTCTTTTATGTTTATGTTGCTTGTGTATTTTTTAATGTGTATTTTTATACATTGTAAGCCACACCGAGCTGCCTCTGGCAGGAGGAGCGAGAGATCAAATGTTTTAACAAATAAATAAATAATATAGCTATTAAAACATAAGACAGGTTTAAAATCAGGAGTGCAGAACCTTTTCCCTCCTTGGACCACTTTGAAAATTAGAAGACGCTCTATGGGCCAGGGCTTCTCCCTGTTTCCACCCCCCACCCCACCCCCGTTCACTCCTGCAAATCTTGCATCTCCCGAGAAACTTGTAGAACTGACCAAGCCACTGGAAGTAAACTGGATTCTGTCATGCTGTCAGCAAAACCGCCCGGTCTTGTTTGCAGGATCTTTTGCTAGGGCTGATATAAAAATGTGATCACGGCTTGACGCTAGGTTTGCTATCTGACTGCTTCCCTTAGCTTGCAGATAGAGCTGACAAATTCTGCCCTGCCCTGCTAGGATTCTCTTTCTGGCTCAGCGTGATTTAATAATGCAGTTACGAAAGGGTGGTGCTGGTGTAAGTTAAAACAAACAGGTACGTAGGTTTCCTAGTTGGTCATGTAGCACTAAGAGATGAGCCAAAGAGAAATGAGAATTAATTTATACAGTCCAAGCAGCCACTCATTTTCTATGGTCCAGTGATTTGCTTGTCATATTAAACTTTCTGGCAATCCTCTAGTTGCTCCTCAGAGGTCGTAAGAGCACATTAAGCAAACTAAATAAGCAAAATTTATGACATTGGCATTTGGTTTCTGATCTCCTAATGTACAGTTAATTGTCAAAGGACTTGTGGTATTAGTTGTGGATCTCGACAAAGGCCAGTGATTGAATGGGCATTAAAAACTGAATTCTTCTCTAGAGAGTCCTCTCAGGTTCTCCTTGAAGCCTGTTGTCAGGTGGAAACGCTCTGTCCTGTACCTGTGTAGAGAACTGTGACTGCCAAGGCTGTGAGCCTAGTGCTATTGTTAAAATCAGAACCAATTTTCAAACGTCGTATCTCGAGCATGCTTTTGTGTTTGATTTTTTCCTTAACCGCGAATGACAGATAACTGGCTTGGCAATGAACATGGCGGTAAGCATCTCCTAGTTGACAGATCAAGCTACCGAAGCCTCTGCTGTATTCCATTTGTAGTCAGGGTAACGTGTGCGGTTGGCTATCAAGAAAGTGTGTAACTTCCCATGCTGGGGAAGAGCAATAAAGGCAGCTGATGTTGACACATGGCTGTAAACTGCAGAGGAGTAACTTACACAGCACACAAGTACCTGCTGCACCTTGGTAACTTTAGCACGCAAATAAGGAGGCTTGCAGTATGCCCTTCAAGTGCGGGCCACCTGTTGTGAATTAGATCCGTGCCCGTCCTGGCTGGTGAAGGCCAGCTGGGAGACTAGGGCCATTGCTGGCGGGGGGGGGGGGTCAATGCCTCCCTTAGGGTGGGCAGAGTGCCGAGCCGCCTCAAGGAGGCGGTGATGCGGCCTCTGCTCTGGAAGCCATCTTTGAGTGTTGACTCCCCGGCTATCAGCCAGTCTCTAACCTTCCCTTTTTAGGGAAGCTTATTGAACGGGTGGTGTCCCGGCAGTTACAGGGGCATCTAGACCAGGTCGGTTTTCTTGATCCCTCACAGTCCGGCTTTCGTCCAGGATTTGGCACAGAGACTGCACTTTTGGCCTTGATCGATGACCTACGCCATGAATTTGATCACGGCAGATCATCTATTTTGATCTTGTTGGATCTGTCGGCAGCGTTTGATACCGTTGATCACAAGATGTTTGTAACAAGGCTGCGGGACCAGACCAGGGTGAATGGGATTGTTCTTGAATGGTTCCGCTCATTCCTGGCAGGGAAAACTCAGCGGGTGGTCCTTGGGGAATATAAATATTCTCCCCGGGACCTCACGTGTTAAGTCCTGCAGGGTTCTATTCTGTCCCCTCTCCTGTTCAATGTGTGTGTATGCAACCCTTGGGGGAGGTTATGAGATGGTTCGGCGTACGATGTCATCAGTACGCCGATGATACACCACTCTACCTCTCGTTTTCTGAAGATCTAGGCCCGGCAGTCTCGGTGCTTACCCGGTGTTTTGCGGCTGTGGGGGACTGGATGAGGGCGAATCGACTCAGGCTGAATCCCAATAAGACGGATGTGATGCTGGTTGGTAGAGCCGGGGGAGTTGGGGGGTGGCTCCTGTTATTGGTGGGGTCTGCCCCCCTCTGGCTGCCCAGGTCCATAGTTTGGGGGTGCTCCTTGACTCACAGCTCCACCTAGATTGTCAGGTGGCAGCTGTGGCGAGGGGAGCATTTCGCCAATTACATCTGGCGCGACGGCTTTGGCCATATGTCTCCAACTCGGACCTGGCGATCATCATCCATGCTTTCATTACCTCTTGACTGGACTACTGTAACACACTCTGTGTGGGGCTACCTTTGAAGATGGTTCAGAGGCTGCAGCTGGTGCAGAATGTGGCGGCTCATCTCCTAACGGGGACGGGTCGCCGTGAGCACATTACACCTGTGCTCTGTTCTCTGCACTGGCTGCCTATAGTCTACCGGGCCCAATTCAACGTGTTGGTAATGACCTTTAAAGCCCTAAACGGCTTGGGACCTGCTTATCTGCGTGACCGCCTCAGGCCCCGGTTCATTTCACGGCCCTTGGGGTCGGTCGGGGGTGCCCAGCTCGAGGTCCCCCGAGTATTCCGGGTGGCAACGGCGGGGAGGACATTCTCGTTGGCCGCGCCTCGGCTGTGGAACTCTCTCCCGATGGAGGCCCGTTTATCCCCAGACCGCCACTCTTTCTGACGATCATGTAAGACCTGGTTGTTCTGCCAGGCCTTCGGGGACGGGGGTGGGGTGTAGGTAGGGGGGTTGGGAGGGTATATTTATTTATTGCCTGTAGCATTTAGCCTTTTTAGCAATTTTAATGTTCTAATACTTGTTTTATGTACTTTATTGTATTTTTTATATGTTGTTGCTGCTCCGAGCCGCCATTGTGTGGGAGGATGCTGGGTAGAAATGTAATAAATAAATAAATAAAGCTAGACCCTTGCTTTAGGTAGAAATTTGGGCCCAAGGCCATTTGAACCCAGTTGCATTGAGTCTGAAGCTAGCCTAGATCCTATGCAGCTCCGCTCTTCTGAGCCAAAACCCAGTCTGAGTGGCTCCACCCCATACAGAGCACTGTGATATATCATGGTGCTCTGTGGGGGTGTGGCCACCTCAAGAAGGGGTGAGGGAATACCCTTTGCAGCATGATGTCACAGCCCTAACTGGATATAGGGTTGCCATATAGGTGCATTTTTAGCGCACACTTATAAGAAATATAGGTTGCAGCCCTGTCACCTGTATTTCTCATAAGTGCCCTCTAAAATTTTGCATATATGGCAACCCTAACTGAATAGAAACAGGCCTAAGAAAAATAAGTTTTCTCTGTAGAATAACCTTAGTTACTTTGCAGCTACCAGTAGGAATTGGCTTTGATCAACAAAATTATCATTCATGTTCTGCTTAATCTTCTTCAAAGGCTGTTGGGTGTGCTTTGCTGTTTCAGCACAGAAGTGCTAGTTTTATGTAAAGACCAACTCAAGTGTATCCTGTGCGATAGTTTGACAGTCCCTGGGTCTGTCATGAGTCATAGTTCTCAAACCATTGGTTGGATCCCCAAGTGGAATCATGCTATTTCCAGGTGGGGGTTGCAGTTATAATTGATTATTTGCATGTTGCAGTCTGTGGTCATGGGACTAGACTTAAATCTCATAAGGGGTGTGTGAGAACCATTGAGCCAGAGACTTCAAAGTATTTTTTTTTTTTTTAACACCCTGGCCAGGGTAGATGTAGGGATTCTTCCTAGGAAAATGGTTAGAAGGATTTTGTTAATATTCAAATGGATGGATTATTCCTAAAGCATTGTTGATTGGGGCAGACCATAACCTTTTTCTTTGCTTCTTTCTATTGCAGTTACTGATGATTCCTCTCATCATGTCAGTGCTTTATGTCTGGGCCCAGATGAACAGAGAGATGATTGTACCATTTTGGTTTGGGATGAAGCTTAAGGTACAGAAGGCATGACATCAGAATTCTCACTTTTGGGAGTCTTTCACCAACCTCCCTGCTGTGAAGGGTGAAATTCATTTCTTTCAGAAGCCAATAATCGCTTCCGGGTCAGCTAGACGTGGTAGATCTTCTCCCCTGAAAGGTCTTCTTGCCCCCAGAGAGCTCCCAGCACTTTCTGGAGAGCAGGGATCAGGCTTTAGTCCTCGCTGCCTCCCTTATGGTATCGGGTGATGCAATAGAAAATGACGGTGCATGTTATCAAAACAGAGATCCAACTGCTAAAAAGATTGACATGAAAAAGCCTTTCTGACCTGACATTAACCTGAATAGCAATGTCCTTCCTCAGCGAGTGAGATTTCACTTTTGTACTTGTGGGGTTTTTGTTATGAATAATTACTACCTTGAAACCCCGTTTCTTTCTGTTATCTCCATCCTTCTGATTTTGACCCCTCTCTGTTCAGGCCATGTTTGGGACACCACACGATCTGTATTGGGGCTTTACGGCAGGTGTATGCTAGAAGGGAAGATAAAGTATTTTGGGGATGGGGAAATCTTCTGGCCTGTGGGCCAAATCTTGAACCATCTTTGTTCCCGTGTAGCTGCTATTGATGTAGTCCATTGCCAGGGGTGTGGTGGTGGAGAAGGGCTCTACTGTGTCCTGCCAGTGTTCAAGCTCTGACCCCTAGCATCTCTTGAGCCTGGAGGGGACAGCTGTTTTCTACTCAACAGCTGGTTGATGGGGAACAGAGTCCCTCCCACCTTTTGTTTTGTCTGGGTATCACACTGGCAATTAAAATTGGCTAGTGGACAGCACCAATAAAACCCCTCTCAAACATTTTCCCCAGACCTGGTGTATATTTAAAGTAAACACCTCTTTTATGTAAATATCATTCCTTAGCTCAGAATGCCCTGCCTACTTTTTAAATAAGCTGGTTATTTATTGGGAGTTAACATTACTCTCTCACATGAAAATATTGCATTGATGGGAGTGGAGGAGGATTTGGGTAACATCCGGGATCGGAGTGGCTCAGGTGGTAGAGTGCATGCTTTGCATGTATAAGGTCCCAAGTTCAACTCCCAACATCTTCAATTCAGGATCTCTGGTAGCACACCTGGGTGAAGCCTCTGCCGGGGATCCTGGGTGTGTGTGTGTGTGTCTCGGGTAGCACGCCTGGGTGAGGCCTCTGCCGGAGACCATGGAGAGCTGGATTTGAAGCCCTGCTGCCATGTCAGGTTGTGACAATACTGGGCTAAGATGGGCCATTGGTCTGACTCAGGCAGCTCCTTCTATCCCTTGTCTCTGATGTTTTGTGACTAATTTGAATTTTCCTCTAGGCATGTTACTTACCATGGGTTATTCTTGGATTCAACTTCATCCTTAGAGGCTCGTAAGTATTCCCTATTTTTGGTTCTGCCAGAGTATAAACTTGAGCCACAAAATATATTTTGCATATAATTACGAATTGAAACTGTGGCTGCCAAAGGAATAATGAGACTTCAGGTTAGGTGACTATCCATGATGGGCCTTCTTCAGAGCATGGTAATATGGTCAATCTTTAAGCTAAAACAGGAAAGGAATAGGATTCTGAATCCTTCCAGAGAACAACTTTTTTTTACTGTCTATTGATGTTTATAATATCTACAGCGCTTCAGTATTCAAAGTGCTTTACAACCTTTATCTAGTGAACTCAGAACAACTCTGTAGAGTAGATCGTCATTAGTCCCATTTTACAGATGGCAAACTGAGTCTTATTTGCCCAACACTGCTATGGCAAAGTGGTCTGGCCCTAGCCACAGTCACTGCAGTGGGTCCCACAGTGGGTCATAAACTCACTTTTGGCATCCTGGCTTCCCCAATTCTGGCTCTCTCTGTCCTTGGGGAAGTGTTCATCAAAGTCTAACATGTTAGTCCCATGAATCTGTACCTGTGTCGCAAGCCTCCATCAGTCTGCTGTTCTGGAGGTGACTGTCACCGGTCAGGCAGCTGATTGTCATGCCATCTCCCTCTGTAGG
Source organism: Sphenodon punctatus (assembly GCA_003113815.1). Taxonomy (NCBI): domain Eukaryota; kingdom Metazoa; phylum Chordata; class Lepidosauria; order Sphenodontia; family Sphenodontidae; genus Sphenodon; species Sphenodon punctatus. The sequence goes on from QEPC01008000.1 coordinate 1,113,120, forward strand.
GTCCCTGGCCCAGTCCAGCTGCTCCTGCGGTTCCTGTGCTCACTAATGTTCTCGCCCAGGTTGCTGGCATCTCCCTGACTGGGATCCTCCCTAGCACAGTGCTGGCATCTCCCTAGTGACCCACTGAGTGAGTTGCTGTCTGTCACCTCCCTACAACTCCCTCATGTCCTAGATCCTTGGCTTCCCAACTATCTCACCCAGCTGCGTTGCTGTTGGTTCCCTAGCTTGCCACATATGCCTAGCTAGGTACCTGGGCCCTGGCTCTCCAGCTGTCTCCCGCAATAACTGGTTCGCTGCTAGGCTTTCTGCATAGCACCTGAAGGTAACCAGCCTCCGCCCCTGCTCCGAGTCTCGGAACTCAGCTGAGCAGTGCTAAGTACAGCAGGCCCTGAGTCATGCCTTGGCTGGGCATTGTTGAGCGGTATTATAGGGCACCTGAATAGACAAGTCCCTTCTCTTGCCCCGAGTTAGTCTTCCATTTTGGCATTGTTTCCCCAGGACGGCCTTCGGTTTCTAAGGGCCTTCCTTATCTCCCTAGCCCTTTCCCCACCAACCTCTCCAGCCAGGGTGGCTCTGGGAGTTCCTCAGCCTGCTTAGTCCTACATGGAGCTCCTGCTGCGCTGAGCTCAGCTCTGCCTTGAGCAAACCAACCAGGGTCATGTGACTGACTCACTTCCTGATCACCTGATCCCTACCTAGGGCTCCAGTTGGGCTAACTGCTCCTTCTAGCAGCCAGTTAACCCATTCCTGCCCTCAGGTGAGTCAACAGCAGAGAACTGCTAAGTATGAGGTATCCGCTCTGTTGCCTCTCTTATCACCCCTGGTTGATGGGTCTGTTGCCCACTGCAACAATATCGGGACACTGGTGACTTAGTGACAGTGTGCTGAGCCTGCTTGGTCCTGGTGTTGCAAGGAGTTACCAAAGCACACACACCATCACAGTTGCCCAGTGAGTTCCTGGATAAGCCAAGATTTGAACGGGTTTCCCAGGTCCAAGTCCAACACTGTATTTGCTAGGATATGCTAGCTTTCTGATTGGATTGCAGCAATCAAGATGGTAGATGAAGTCCTGCAAGGGAGGGTGTTGGAATTGGTTTGTTAAGTTGTTGGCGTTAGTGATGATGATAACCAAGGCAGACAGGGAAAAGATCTTTCATTGGGTGAAAATACATTGTGGTCACCTAGCAACATGCTGGTAGTGACTTGTTTGTCTTAATTGTTCAAGTTCTGAAAATTCCTCTCTTGCAGACTCATCGAAGACCTCATTGGTAACTTGGTTGGGCACTTCTACTACTTCTTAATGTTTAAATATCCAATAGACTTGAGAGGAAGAAATTTTCTCTCCACACCCCAGTTTCTGTAAGTTTTGTTTTTCCCCCCTTCTTGATACCTTGCATTGTAGTTTTGCTTTTTCCTTGCAGTATCAGTAGGCTATTGCAAGAAGGATACACAGGAAAGATGTCTGGGTTCTTTCTAGGCTAGTCAGTGATGAGACCAGCTGCTGTACCTTCTCCCACAAAAGTGATCAGACTAGTTCTGAAAGGTATGACGTGTAGTTCAGCATCTTCTCTCTTATGGTACCAAGTTTGTTGTTCTTCCAAGGAAGATGAGGACAAAGTCTTCTGGAAGCCTTCTAGTATCCCATAATTGTTCACTACCACCAACCTCTTGTGGTTGGCGTGGCTTCTCTTCTAGCCCAAGGAGTGACGCTAGGAAATCTGTGGAGAAGAGTGAAGGACAGCGAAGAGAAATCCCTAAATGGGGCTGGAAGTCCATCTGATAATTCTATTACGGTGATGGAATTATGTCAAATTATCATGATATCTTTGAATTGATGATTCCCAAACATTTTGAGACTAAAATATAATCCGTTGACCCAGATATCCGCAAAGACATGCAAAGTAGGTCCCGCTCAACAGTGATTGTGACACCCTGCCCTCCCACATATGCCGTGACCCCACTTGGGGTTGGAACCTCTGCTTTAAGTAACAGAACCATCCTACCCCTTCTTCTGTGCCATCCCTCCAGGTCAGTCTTAAGCCAGACTTATCAGTGCAGGGGTCTATCCATCCAGGCTGGCACCCCTCCCAGCCAAGGACACTCTGACAGAATTTCCTGGGTGGGAGAGCAGCATGGACGCATCAGAATGGGGCAGAGGAGCCTCCTTTGCCGCACCCTTTTTTGGCATGGTACTGCTCCCCATGCCTTTAGGTTTACTGTCTAAAACAAATGCCGCTTGCAGTCAACCAGTTTCGTGCTTGGCTACCCCTGTTCTAGGTGAGGGCAAGCACCCTGATAATGAAAGCTAGCTATAGGTTATATTTGATAGGACTGGGTAGAAACAGCAAGATCACATCACTCGGGGGAGGGGGGGGGAGCATAGCTCAAGTGGTAAGAGCATGTGCTTTGCATGTATAAGGTCCCAGGTTCAATCCCCGGCATCTCCACCTCAGGATCCTTGGTAGCACGCCTTGGGGAGGCCTCCGCTGGGGGCTTGGAGGAGTCTCAGGTAGCACGCCGGGATGGCCTCTGCCGGAGACCCTGGAAGAGCCAGATTTGGACCCGACTGGTTTCTGCCTTGAAAAGTTTAAGATCATGACTTACGTAAACCTTACCTTAATGCTGCAGCCTCTGGCATGTGACCAGTCATTCCCTGCTTTAGCTCTAGTTAATGGCTTTAAGTGGAGCATTTTTTAAAAACAACTGAGCCTTCATTTCTAAAAAGAGGTAGAGGGCTGTGAGAATTACCATCCAAACTGCACAATTTCAAACAGTGCGAGGGAGCTCCCAGCTTTCCATTCTTCCTGCTTGGGCTGTTGCTAGCCATCCTGCTGAATTTATTTCCCTAAAGATTAGAAGATAAAGTGTTGCTTTAAAATATGTGACCTTACAAAGCAGAGATGGCTCTGAAATTGCCATCAATTTTTGTGGCTTATATATAACTTTTTTAATGGAATTGTTCTTTTGATGTTAATTATATGAATCTAATTTCTTGAGCTGTAAGAACACTTGGGCATTGTCTTACAAGTACAAAACCGCTGTAAACGGTTCCTATAGCTCTTCCAATCTATTTCTGTGCTACGTACTTTGTGGGAATGCTTATGAAATGGAACGCTAGGTTATGTAATGACAGCACTGGAAGTGGTTTGAAAGGGAACCTGCATTCCTGTATTCTTCAGATTTTCCAAATTGCTATTCCTCTTTCTACGGTCTGAAGTTTCCTGGGCTTCCCGTGTTTGCTGTAGGGCTGAAGTAGATGCATCTGTGAAATTCCTGCTTTCTCCAAGGCTGAATTTTGTCCTAAATTTGTCATGACTGAAGTTTAAGTTTAGATGTTGCCCCATTATGCCGAATGTAGCTTCTTGACTTGCAAGGGCTTGATTGGAGTTTCATGGGAAACAATGGTGAAATTAAACACTGTCCTGCAACTTAGACGTGTTACGCTAAATTTGGGAAATGGCTTAATTCATTCAATAAGCAAAATGTTGCCAACTTCCTGATATAGGCAACAGCACTTCCTAATTCATGAAATCATCAGATTCTGCCTATATCATGAATTTGGCACTGGTATTGCCTATTTCAGGGGTGGGCAAACTCTGGCTTGGGGGCTCTTGGCAGTTCAAGGGTGGCTCTTGACCAGTCCCCACGCTGGTTCTATTTCATAATTCATTGCGGCCGAGTCACAGCATCTAAATTGCAGCTGCACATGAGGATCCTGGCAACCAGGGCTGCAGAGCACCAGTCACAAAGCAGGAAAGGTTTGGCCTTGGAGATGTTTCAAAGTGGCATATGAAGATTTTGGTACGTGGGTCTTGGGGATGGGAAATTTGCCCACACCCGTGGACTATTTCATGAGTTAAGTCATGAGACCGCCTCAAGCCATTTCGCGACCCTTGCAGTCGGCCGGGGGCGCCCAACTTGAAGTGGCGACGGCGGAGAGGGCGTTCTTGGTGGTCGCACCTTGGCTGTGGAATTCTCCCCCGTTAGAGGCCTGTCTGTCCCTTGACCTCCCCTCTTTCCGCAGATGTTGTAAGGCCTGGTTGTTCTGCTGGGCCTTTGGGGAGGAGCTTTATCTGCTAGCTGCTATTTTGTGTGTCCATTTTGAATATTTTATATATTGTAGTTTGAGATTGTGTCTAAAACTTAATTGTGAGTTGTAAATTCTCTCTTTCTCAGGGTGCAGAGGCTTGATATCGAAGCACTTTAACTGATTTGAAATAAGTGTAAAGCATTCACCATAGTGTATTGGCACCTTTTTAAAAAGGGAGAAACTGTGACTCAAGCCCCAGAGCACGCAAAGCGCAGGTGATATATTTAGTTGTCCTCTTCCAACTTGTCTTCCAGATACCGCTGGCTGCCCAGCCGGAGAGGAGGAGTATCTGGCTTTGGCATCCCACCTGCTAGCATGCGAAGAGCTGTAGATGATCAGCAGGGAGGTGGAAGGCACAACTGGGGTCAAGGTTTCCGGCTCGGTGGCCAGTGAGAAACTCGGCTGCTCTTGGCAAGCGACACTGTTCGTTGCCCGTGGGGACAGTTCCTGGTACAGAGTGCGCTTAAGAACTGGGTTCTCTTGAACGCTGTTGGATTTGACTCAAAGTGTTTGTTTTTTTAAAAAAATGTTTTAAAAGTTCTGGTGGAAGATGCAATAAAACCTTCTGAAGAAAACAGGTAGATTTTACTCCAGGTTACTCCAAATAGCAAGCAACGCAATGCTGTAATGTTTTTTGAGGGGGTGGGGAGCCTTCTTAATATTGTCTGTCACAGTCTATGGCCATTTCCCCACCCTCCTCGCTGATGCCGTGAGATGCGCTAATACTGTTCCATCTGCCACGTAAGCCTCTGGTCCTCCCTCCTGACATCTTTGTGTTCCATTGGCTAGAGTAAGAATCTGGGCTTTGGGCAAAGGCTTGTCCAGGTGGTTCTATCTATTTAATGTAGTTAATAATGCTGATTCTGCAACTCCTTCGGTTCCTCAGTCTTCAATAGCCTACCGCTAGGTGGCAGTAACCACGGCTGCTTATACCAACAAAATTCAGTGCTTTGGAAGTTCACTTTTGGCTATCAAGCTATACTTCAAGAAAGCAGTTTCAAGTCCCGCCTGCCCCAATGCCATATATTTGCGAAGAGATGCTGTCTGACCCACTGCAGCAAGAGAGAAAAGAGGCTAGTGACAAATTTAGCTTCCCTTTGAAATGTCGCCGCGATTGCTATTAGCCACAGCTACCTAAATCTCTGAACCCACATCACATACAAGGCTCAAAATGGCATCCATCGTTCCCTTGAAATCTGTAAAATCTTGGCTTCCGAGTTTATATTTTGGTAGCAAAACTGAATAGCACAAATCTTCTGAAGTGCAAGTGTACACATTCTAGGTGGTTGATGGGGCGGGCACGGATTGCAGATTTCCATGTGTAGTCCTTGGACTACTGCATCCCCTTTTAAAAAAAATCAAAGTTGGAAATGTAACACAGACTACAAGGTACAATAGGACTGATCCCTTATGTGAAGCCTCACTCACTATGAAAAAGGCTTCTGTCAGCATTGTCAAGAAGTACCGACTTACACCTAAGAATCACTTATTTCTTATGGAAAATGTTTTTATGAAGTAACCAAGCAACAACTGTCTGCATATTCTCCTAATCCAATAATGAATTATTGGAAGCCAGGAGCCAGGAAGTTTGAATCCTGGCACTTCCACACTGACTCGCCATATGGCCTTAAGCAAGTTACTTAACCTCTGTGTCTCAGTTTTCCCATCTGTAAAATGGGGCTTCACTACTTTATCCCGCAGGCGGGCAGGCTGCTGGCATCATCAGTTTTGTATAGTACTGTGAAAATGGAAAATGCTAAGTGCTTAGTATCTTCACTTGTACTTTGCAGATTCTAGACACTCTGATGTTTCTCTTTCTGACTGGTTTCACAGGAGGTATGTTTTGTTTTCTTAAGCCACTGTAATTGGTTTTCCGGCTCCCGGGTGAGTCCAGGGAGTTCGTAATGATGATGCGTGTTGTGACTGGAGGAATGTGGAGGCTGGGATCATTTGGCACTTTCCTGTTCACAGCAATAAAGGTATCAGATGCTCTTGCCTAGTTTTTATTTATACATTTTAATAACATGGGCTGGCCAAGAGGAATTCTCACTGTTGTAAAGTCAGTGCCACTGACCTGCTACTATTAATGCTGACTTGTAAGGAGCCTCATTCCTCCAGCTGGTCTCTAGTGATTCCCTGTGTCCAAAACAGCTGCCTTTATTTGAGAAGCGGGACCCAACAGTTAAAGTGACAGTAGTTCAAGTGACTTGTCACAAACATTGGCCAATGTGCATTCTGGATCAAAACTTATATCCCTGTGCAGAAGGCCAGTTCAAGGCAAAGTCCTGCTTGGGCTGAAAACGTTGGTCTCGGTCCCAACTGCATTGGGCCCGTTCTGACCCTGATGAAGGTGGTAGTTTCTGAGCCCAGATGCAATGTGGACAACCCTGCCACAGTTGGCATCACAGCCATTTTAAAAAGGGTGTGGAAGGGATGCCTTAACTTTGGCCCCTTCCACCACGGCTTCGCCCCAATGGAGCACCATAACACTGCCACACTCCATGGAGCGGGGCTTCCTGCCGATGGGAAACCTGGCCTGTTCTCAAGGATCTTGGGCAGAATGTCCACCTGCCCTGACCCAAGCCCAGCAGCACCTGTTAGACTCCATCATGTTTAGGTGGGAGCACAGGTCTGCCACTCACCAACTCAAGGGTTTGTGCGGCGTGAGCCGTCTGCTGTCCCTCTGCACAAAGCTCAGTTTGCTTCTCCAGCAAAGGCAGGAGCAGTAGGTTCTAAACCTCAGAGGTCCAATCTATCTGCAAAGAAAAAGGAAGCTCTTGCTGTAAGATTCTTGCTTAAAGGCATGTCCAAAGATTATTGGTCTTTTAAACTTGGCACCCTGAAATAAAACTTACCTTGTAACTTTTGAATGTTTCACTTGAGAACCTGGGAGCACTTTGTGTCCTTACGTCTACACTGGCAACAGCGGAGTCGCTTGTGAAACAAGTACCGCCTTCGCAGTCTTTTTGTACAGAGAATGTCCCTTTTTGTAACCAACTTTTTTTTTTTTCCTGCTGGCAAAGTTTTAAATTAAAGTTTTAAACTCGAATGTCGTTCTGTTTTGCTTCATTATTTCCAGCCCTTGGACTTGCACATCAAGACTTTTTCTAACAGCCACTGTCTGCTCCCCTTTCCCACAGCTCAGGAGGAGGATCTGTTTTGTAGGTTTCACATTAGCGCATCAGTCAACCATCCAACGGGGCCTGTCCTTGGCTTTGCTTAGCGGAGGGTTCTCCTTATGATGCTTCACTGTTGGCGTGGACAACCTACACTGCAATAGATTTGTAGTGGACACAGCTTTGAAAATCATGCCCAGCTTGTGTCCGGCTGCATCAAAACTGACCCAAGGCTGAGCCCTAGGCAACCAGCCTCTTCCGTGCCCGCCCTGAATCTGGACAGGGGTGGCCTCGCCCCGGCAGATGGCTGTGACATCATGGTGCTCTGTGGTGGTGCGGCCAGGCCAGGAAAGGGGTCGAGAAGAGAGATCTCCCCACCCCTGCCCTGATGTGCCCCCCACCCCGAGTGCTGTGATGTCATGGTGCTCTGGTACCATGTGGCTCAGCCTGGCCCATTCAGGAGCCCCTTCTGTCCAGTTGGGGTTGGCTTGGTATGCTGGGCTCTCTAATTTGTAACTCTCTCCAGCGGCCTACCCAATCAACATGCTTGTCAGCCAAACCCAGTATTGCTGCCTCCAGTGATGATTCTTCTTCTTCTTCTTCTGCCTTTCCTTACTGCTCCATGCTTCTCCCTACAACAATCCAGATGAGCTAAGCTTTTAGGGAAGCTAGATGGGCCCGGCGCTGGGCATTGTAAAATGTCTTTGGCCCCTTCAGCTAAAACCTACTGATCTTGCTCTCTAACCTACCACAGCCTTCTCTAATACTGTCTTGCTCCTTTTTGAGCTTGCTGTCATGTTCTCAGAACAAGTTCTTGGGTGAGAAAATATAATTATATAATTTTAAATTGTGCACGTGCAAAATGGCTGCCACCATTAACCAAAATGGCAGTAATAGCGTCACTGCCATTTGGTTAAGGGCAGCAGATTGCACATGCGCAAATGTGGTACTGGAGTGTTTTGCGCATGTGCAAATGGCTGCTACCCTTCACCAAAATAGCAATGATGCTATTGCTGCCATTTTGGTTAAGGGTGGCGGCTATTTGTGCATGTGCAATGATTTTATTTAAAATATATATTTTCTTGCAAACAGTCTTGATTCTTGATTGGTCAGAGATAAACGAGGAAAGAGGATTTCAACAAGATTTCTTGCTTTTGCGAGATCTCGTTTCAGCCCTAGTTATCATGTAATCCATTTAATCCTCTCTTCACCAGGCTACACTTACCCAATTCCTTCAACCATTTCTCATAACTTGCTTCCCCAACCCCCTTATCTTTGTCACCCTCCTCTGAATCTTCTCCTGTTCGTCAACGTTTTCCTTAAAATGAGGTGCCCAAAACTGGACACAATACTCAGGTGAGGTCTGACTAGCACTGAATAGAGTGGAATTATTATTTCCACTGACTTGGAAACAATATTTTTGTTAATGCAGCCTAAAAATTGCATTAGCAGGGGCTTTTCTGCAGCTGCATTAGCAGGGGCTTTTCTGCAGCTGCATTACATAGCATTATGACAAACTCCAGTCCCTAGATCCCTTTCCCATGTGTTGCTCCCAAGTCGGGTATCTTCCATCTTATACCTGTGCCTTTTGGTTTTCCTTCCTTAAATGCAGAACTTTACATTCATCTTGGTGGAATTTCATTTTATTAATCTCCTCCCCAATTTTCAACATATCAAGGTGTTTTGAATTCTAATTCTGTCTTCTCAGATGCTGGCTAATTCCGTCTTTTGAGTTGCTGGCTACTACCAGTTTTGTATCCTCTGCAAACTTGATTAGTATTCCCTCCCCTCCTTCATCCAAGTTGTTAATAAACCTATTCAATAATACCAGACCAAGGACAGAGCCCTGCAGGACCCCACTTGAGACCTCACTCTACTTTGAGGTTGAGCCATTGATGTTTGCCATTGATTACCAGCTTGTCAATGAGGATCTCATGTGAAACTTAAACACGTTTGCTGAAATCAAGAGCAACTCGACAATGGAGCAGGCCGCAGGGGGAAGTTGGAAGCATCTCAAGATGCTCAGTAAACATGTTGGAATTTTTGAATATATAATCTCACACCAATGTTGTAGTATTCTCAGACATAAAACAAATGTATATTCACGATGTACCTGGTGGGCTCATAGTGAATGTATATTCACTGTGGCGCTAGCAGTGAGTGGTGCCTGGATGCCGGGTGCAGGCAGGGAGCCGGAGGGGATGCAAGTGGCAGCAGCGTCTCCTTTCCTGCCCGAGTGCCTCCTGCACACGTGCAGCACCCCAGGACACCTTGACTAGCGTAGGGTTGCATTGTTGAACAAAGGTGTCATGGAATTTATGCGGTAAGACTCGTTTGCTTGACAGGATACGCTGGCTGAACCTGCTTCCGCTGAAGGAGCTTGAGGGAGGTGGAGGGCAGCTCCAGGACACCCCAGATGAACCCAATTGTGCTCAACCCAGCTTGAGCAGAGTCGGGTTTAGCCGGGGTGATCTGGGGCAGGGTTGAGTCATTCCCTGCCTGCCCCTTTCCCATAGTATCATGCTGTTATCTGGGGCTGGGGCTGCTTCGTTACTTCAAGCTTAGGTGTGGAAGAGCCTAGCTATATTGGGACCAGGCTCAGTTTGGTCCTGGTCGTCCCTCCTGCAACATAGCTGGACTTGGATCTAATTTTTCAACCTGAGCAGGGCTCTACCCAGTATCTGGTCTCTGACAGTGGCCAACACTGGCTGATTCAGAAGTATTCCGTTTCCTGCTGTTTGCACCCAGCTTCTGTGAAATGTTCCATTTTCCAGTCAACTTAGCTAATAGCCATTGGTCAGTCTACCCGTTATTAACTTATTTAATGCTTTCTGGAACCCTTTGTGGTGTTGGGCTTCACAACTTCCCATGAAAGTGAGATCTGCAAGTGAATATTGTCCATTGAGGATAAAGCTGTTACTTCTTGCTCTAAGTTGCAAGAAAGAAGATTTAGAATCAATAACAGGGAAAACTTAAACAACTACAAGTGTGATTGTCAATGGAACAAGTTACTGAGGGTGGAGTGTGTGTGTGTGTTGTTGAATCTCTGTCATTGGCTGTTTTATAACAGTAGGCTTGATAAATAAGAAGGCCAAGTAGGCTGGGTAACCTCTGACTATGGGGAGCTGGGAGCAAACAGCAGAGAATGGATCACCCCATTATGACCTGTTGGGTACTTCTCGGAAGCGACTGAGAATGGCTATTGTCAGAGAGAGGATGCTGGGCTCGATGGACCATTGGGCTGACCTGGTATGGCACATTTTATGATCTTAGCATCTTGACAGGGATGGTTTAGCCTTAATTAACATCTTGACGGGGATGGTTTAGCCTTAATTAATCTCACTCGTTACAGAGGATAGAATAGGTGTCATCTTCCGATCTCTCCCAGGCCTATAATCCTCCCCCCACCCTTAAAAATAAATAAATGTCCAAATAATTAAATCAAAGACAGGCAATCCAAAATGTGACATTTCTGAACTTCAGAATGCTCAGCTCTGGAACCACAGTAACATTCCTTTAAACGTAGTTGGTGTGTGCGTGATTTTTACTCCAGAGCCATGCCAACTGTCAAGATCTGTATTTATTTACAATGAGCTAGATTTGCTTCTGCTATTCCCCCAGCCCACTTGGAGTCTTTATTAATTAGCTCCTTCATCTGAACACATAAGGAAACCTTCAAAAACCCAAGCTCACGCCCCGTAAGACATACAAGACATAAAAGGAGATGATGAAGACAGCTTCACAACTAATTATCAAAAATATAATTCCTAAATATTTAAATCAACCACCAGAACTTTTATCGCAAGATATCTGAATTATTGCTGGCGCTGCAGCAGAATTTCTCTTGACATATGAGTTTTGCAGACTTCTTTAAAAAAAAGTTTTTCATTAGGACGGCTTGTGAGGTACCAAACAAGACCCTCGAGGATCCAACAGAGGATGATCTTTGCAGATGTTGGGCTGCACTAAGCCATAGAAGGGCACAGTAGGTGTCTTCAGACAGAAAGCACCCACCCCTCTGTTCCACCTCAGCCCTGGGCAGGCCGCCTGTTTAAAGGCAGCCCGCCAGATGTGTAGGCAGAGCAGCGGCAAGGCAAGCTGTCCCTGCTCCCGAGCAGCCCCATCAGCGTTCTGGAACATCCAAGAGCACCGCCATTGGAGCAAGCAGCCCAAATCTGGAGCACTGACCGCAGGCTGGGCTGGTCTCTGTCTGCTCGGTGGACAGCTGCTGCGGCTCCACTCTCGGCTGGGGGTTGCTCCAGGCAGCATCATAGTACTGCGGATGCTCTATTAACTAATTCTATGGTGTGGGGGAAGGGGTGCCATGTGGGTGGATTGTGGGCTGCGGCAGTCACCGGGTCATTTAAACCTGACCCAGGCCGGGATGCAAGTGGGCAGACATGGGGTTCCCCCCCCCACCACAGGACCTGCTCTGAGGGTGAGTGAGCACCCCGTGTCTGTCTGAAAACACGTAGAGCGCGATCCAGCTCCCATTGACTTGTATGGAGCTGGTTCGCGCTCCTAATGTCTTGCTATTTATAAATGGGAAAGGAAGGACTCGCCTAATTGAGACTGTGGTGAAATAGTGTCACTTTTGTTTGTTATTAATTCCTGTCTGATACATGTGTATGCTGGAAGTATTTCCATTCAGTCTCAGGATAAATCTGTCGGTGTACAAAAATTTCATAGCATTGCCATAAAATGCAAACAGAAGAGGGAACGAGAAATAAGGGCAGCTTTTAAAACAAGTTAATTAGTGGAGACGTATAGAATGTTCTTATGCAGGTAATAAGGCGGAGACAAAGTAACTCAGATGTGGTCAGGTGCAAGTAGTTTGACTTGCTCATTGCTGAATGAAGAATCCGGTGTGGCTTGAAAGTTTGCATACTCTCGCCAATAGCAGTTGGTCCAATAAAAGATATCCAAACTACTTTGTCTCCATCTATTACTTTTGGGACCAACAACAGCCTCCACATCCTCCCTCTAGACATTTACGTAGGCAGTACTTTTAAATCCACTTGCCTGAATTCAAGATTGCACTGCTTGGCTTCAAGACTCTGAATGGCATTGGCCCTGGCTAGATTTTAGACCTGCTTTGTGTACAGGCTGCTTTAAGGAAGCTACAGGAAAATAGGAGATGGAGTTCAGGAGGTGAAAAGGACTATGGAATTTGTAGTCCAGTTGCAAGACAAGGTGAGGTGCCAGCTGATATGAGCAGGCTTTAAAAGAGTGAGCCAGTTGATATGAGAACCATTCTGGTGATGAGCTAAGGTGACTGATCGGGAATAGAGCTGAAATAGGGAGAGAGAAAAAAAAACACCTGTATATTTGTTTGTTTGTTTTTCTTTCCAATATTAATAGTGCATGCTCAACCTGAACAAAGTTTGAATGATTATCGAGCACCTGATATTTTTTTTACCATTTCAGGTATTTTGTGTTGTTTTTTTTTCCATTTGTTTTGTATGTTACAAATCTGTCATTTGTTTTGGCCAGGAAGAAAAACAATGACTTGTTTTGTTTTTTGTTGCTGTGGAAACGGACAAAACAAACACCAAAACAAACAAAATACCGGAAATGGCAAACATTGGGTGTTGGATTGAGTAGCCGTCATCACTGGGTTGGTTTGTTTCAGGTCAGGTCATCTGGATTCAACGGGTTTGCTTGATTTTGAGGGTACTCGTTTGAGGTCTAATCGGGACGGCTGAAGGAAGAGGACCTGAAACCTGGCAGAGCATTGAAGATCTCTGAGGCAAAGAGATGTATTGAACATTCTGGAGGAAGAGAGGTGTATGCTTGGAGATGCCAGGAGGGTGCAGGCTGTTGCCTAGGGTTCCAAGATGTGTGGGGTGTCTGAGTGGGAGGGCTCAGCTTCCACATCCCTGCAGTCACAGAACTAGAAGGGAGAAGGGGCTTGGGTAGCTCCCCTGAAGAGGTCAAGCGTAACCCAACAATATTGAACGGTTGTCTACACAGTCTCCTACTGAGAGACACAATATCTGTTTTTAAGAAGGACGTTGATAAATTGAAGCAGGTTCAAAGGAGGGTGACAAAGATGTTAAAGGTTCTGGAAACCATGTCTTATGAAGAAAAGCTGAAGGAACTGGTAAGTTTAGTCTAGCAAAGAAAAGGTGAAAGGGAGACATGACAGTAGTTTTCAGATATCTAAAGGGTTTTCACAAAGAAGATAGCAAGGAACTGTTCTTCGTTGGCAGAGAGGCAGGGCTAGAAATAATGGGTTCAAATTACAAGGTAGATGTTAGTTAAATATCAAAAACAAATTCCTAAAAAAAGCCGTGCAGAAATGTAACCTGTTGCCTAGGGAGGTCCTAGGCTGTAACGAAAGGTTTTCAGAAAAAGGCTGGACGGCTATCTGTCATGGATGCTGTCCGCATTCCCGACAGATGGCCAGCCAGTGCTGTAGCTGTACTCCTCCGGCATCCAAGCAGGGGCTTGGACTAGATGACTCTCAATGTCCCTTCCAACTCGGATAAGGGAATTGGTCACCTTTGGTGAATTCTTTCCTCCCCTGCACTCCAGATACTCCTCCGTTCGGGTAGCTCTTTGCTTTGACTGCCAGGCGACAGAAGTAAAAGCTTCACACTGCGCATGTGTGACCTGAGCTACCCCGATCCTGCTCCAATCAGTCTCCAAGCAGAGGACCAGGTCATTCATCCTCAGGATAGCCACCATTGAAAACAAAAACTAAGTAGAAGATGGGAGTGGCTGCAGCTGGGCTGAGTTGGGGGAGGAGAGTGTTGCTTGCACACTCCCCAGAGCTCATTGACTCTTTCCTTCAATCCCCAGGTACATACTATAGGGCTGGGGCCCCTTTTGGGGGTGGCATGTCTGCAGCTGGGCTGAGTTGGGGAAAGAGAGTGTTGCCTGCAGTCCCCAGAGCTCATTGGCCCTTTCCTTCAATTTCCAGGTACGTACTCAGGGGCTGGGGCTCCTTTGGGCATCAGCCCGAAGGGCGACATCCAAAGGGTGTTGCCCGTTGGCTGGGGCCGCAGTGTCAGTGCCCTGCCCCCTGTTCTAACCAGGAGAATAGTACTGCTGACGGAGGATTTGAAGGCGTGACTGCAGGGACTTCTCACCTTGACACGTTGCAGGCTGCTTCCACAGAGCCCCTGCCTCTTCCCTTGACTGATACTCACCTGTGCTGAGGGAGAGCAGGGACGCCGATTAACGGAGGAGGGGTCTGCTGCCTGCAGAGAGATAAGGGGATGGGGAGCCTTGGATGCGAGCCCAAGGGTTCTCGCCCTTGTCTGCTGCCCTTGGAGAAGCCTGGAGAAGCAGAGCCCCCCTCCTTTTTGTTTAAATTGAGTACTATTATGTTTGTCCTTATCTCCTTGCTTTACACCTTTATCTTGCATGTAGTGAGAGTCTGTGTGGCCACGCTCAGAGAGTAAGCCATGTGGCAAAACGCCAGTGTTTCTCCAAATCTTTGGCTAGGGGTTCCCATAGCTGGCAAACCCCCAAAACTTGATATTCCGCTGCCACCACCCAAGTGTTTCCCAGAGGGCATTTACACCACTCAGGAAATGTGAACCCCCAAAAGGCATAAGCCTTACAGCTTCCCAAAAGCACTCCCCTTTCCTGGCACTCTGTTCCTGGGATTTCCTCCTCTGCGTTGGAGGCAGATTCCCAGAGCTACCCACCGCAGGCATCCTTTGGTTCCAAAGCTGTTGGCTTCTAGCCAAATAGGTAGATTTCCCCCTCTTTAGTAGTTTGGCCTAGGGAGATGTATAATGGCCAATAACGCACACACCCACCCAGTAGGGTAAAAGAAAGGTTAGACTTTACTAGTACAAATAAAAAAGGAATAAAAGCACAGATCCAGAGGTTGATAACCCTTTGAGCAAAGCAAATCCGGTTTGGGGGAATGGTACCCTGTTTAAAATGTGCCTATCTACTACAGTATCTGCGTAGCTGGCAGACAAGCAAGCAATTACTCACACAGAGTTAGTTCTGGTCTGATTCTCCAAATGTGATGGTTTCTCTATCGGGTCCAAAGTCTTGATCTGGCTAAGGCCAGCGTTGCAGAGTTTAGTCACATCACACACTCCCTCAGAGTCCCAGAGAAGAGAGAGCAAAATGGAAGGGGTCTGAGGTTTTTTAAAGCCCCCCTCCCCTTCCCTGTGATTTGTCCAGGTAACACCACCTGGGCTAGGTGCAAGTTCCAGCTGACCATTCCAAGCCAATCAGAGTCCTGTTTCCTGCTGGCTGAAGAAGATCCCAGAGAAATTCCTGGAATGTGAGGTCCTTAACATCCTGGACATATGTGCCTTTAGAGGCCTAGCAGAGATTACATCCTGCCTTGCAGTTTCAGGCAGGCATCCATGCCAGTGCCTGTGGCATTTTGCCACAAGCCATACCTATGGTGGGCTCTCCCTTGTGAATTTTGGTTGGCTGTAGTAAGCTGGAGCTTGGCTGATTAGTGGCTAGTGGTTGGGAGGGGACTTATAAATTGACATTATGGATCTGAGATCCCGCACGCTCCGTGGTCACCCTAATTTAGCTATGGAGATTGAGCAAGCAGAGGAAGCTGGTCGGTGTCCGCAACTGGTCACTCTGGTTCAGTCCAAGCTTACTCATTTTTTTCTGCCCTGTTGGCCATTGACCAGCAATGCGGAGGGTATGGATGAGGCCTATTCCGCTAACTCTGAAACTGGTTCTCCCAATTGCCCTACGATAACTGCCTCCTCAGGAACAGCCATCAGTAGGGCAGATATTTATTCTCAACTAAGGTCCCTTGGTAGGAGGTTTAATGATTGTACGATAAGGCAGGAGATTGATACAGACACGAAATTTAAAGAACGGGAGGAAAGAATGGAGCTCTCATATGACCTTTTTTCCATGAAAGTGTTAGTGGGTGGCCTATGGCTTGAATTTAATAAGTTCAATCAAGCTAATCTCCCTTCCTATGGTGTAACCACACAAACTGACATCTCCATTGCTGTAGCCTGTGGATATCCTCCTATAGGTACGAACTCTCTGCTTCCTCCCTGTGTACCCCTCCCTTTGAGATCTCCTACGAAGGTCTCATCTGCTGAGCAGAATGGGGCCCCTGTTTAGGATGGCACGTGCCATAAATTGTCTGGGAGGGTTCTCCAAGGAGCTCGCCTTAAAACAAGTGACTGACTTAAAACATGTTAAGTATCATTCTAATTCTAAGGAGATACCATATGAAGACCTATGGGAGGGCCCATGGTAATGGATATGAATAATAGTAAGCCCATGGAGGAGGAATCAGATCATGGCGGTCTAGAACAGTCATCCGCCAGAACCAGGGGTTTACTATGAGAGGCGCCTTGTGCAAGCCTATGGGTCCTGGTCAAAGTAAAGTCTGGCTGCAGGATACCAAGCAGTGCTGGGCCCCGGCTATTATTGTGCATGTGAATAAGCGAAAGCGATTTAAGTTCTGTAGTGAGGAATCATTGGGCCTGGTGCAATTTCTTGAGGACAATGGGAGTGGGGATTAGCTCGGATGATGTAGTAGCTGTGTTCCCCCTGATAAGTAGGGGTTGTTTCCACAGATGGGAATTATCCTTTATGTAAGGAGGTTTCGCATCTGATTTGTGAATCTCCCAGAGACATTTAAAAGGCCCCGGGATTCTTCTGCAGAGAGTGGAAAATACTTTGGCTCGCGCTATTTCTCACACCTCAGTGCCTAGCTATAGGCAAGATAGGGGTGGGCCATCTTCTATTATACCAGCCACCTCCCCCCGCTCTCACGTCAACCCCGATTCTGTGTCCGATTGGGAGATATTAGATACCATGGGCTTTCTGTGTATGCCCTTCTTGAGTGCGCAGGGGGACACAGCGCTCGATGATACCTCTTCATTGGATTTATCCCTGTGCTACAGTTTTGGGGAGTTGGCAACCCCATGGTTACAGTCAGCTCCTACTGGTACCTCTCTGGGTTATGGTAACTATACCGAGGTGGTGGAGGCACGATCTCCTACAAAAAGGAGTAGATCTATACCCATACAATGATCACAGACCTCTTCCATTTATTGTCTTTCATGGAATGTTGAGGGCATCAGAACCAGGTTATTAGATAAAGACTGGTTGGATTTTGTGGCCAGTTCGGATATAGTGTGCCTTCAAGAAACGTGGCATACTCTAAATAATGCAGATCCTTTCCATTTTGATGGATTTCAGACATTTGATGCACCTGGAATGAAGGAGGGGGGGAAAGGGGCGTGCTTCAGGAGGTTTAGCTCTATTGATCTCTAATAGAATACAGGCTGCACCCAAATTAATTTCTGTTAATTTAAGGAGCTGTATGGTTGTCCAGATTAAATGCAGGGATATAGGCGATCTTTTGGTTGTTAATCTTTATGTTCCCCCTGAAAATTCTCCCTATTACCCACCTGCATTTTGGGAGCATTTTAGCCATCTTCTGGATCATCTTGCGCAAGAGCACCCCACTAATGGGATAATTATTACGGAGGACCTTAATGCCAGAATAGGTACCTACTCGTTGGATGTTATTGATCCCCAGCTTCAATCCTGTTTAAACATTCCTACTCGAGGATCCTTAGACGCAGTTGTTAATGCGCACGGGAAGAAGCTGCTCCAACTGGTGCTGGATCATGGCCTTCTGATAGCTAATGTCAGATTTCCCTTGGATTATGCTGGGCAATTTACCTATGAGTCACTATTGGGGGCTAGTGTTATTGATTACACTATCTTTTCGCCATTATATTTTACATTTATTAAAGATTTTGAGGTCAAGATTAGACCGGAGGGGAATCACTATTCCATACAGTTGGAGTTAGATGGTGCTGTCCATCAGGGGGTCAAGATCATTCTGATGCTTTGCCTTCCTTTCAGACTTGTTTACCAGTTAAATGGTCTCCCGCAGCCTCAGTGCAAGTGGCTCAGATACTTTATTCCCCTGATCTCTTGGCCACACGGGAGTCTCTTATATCAGCAGGTGATCATGAAGAAGTTTGTGCTCTATTGGCTTCTATTATAGAATATCTTTTACCTTATGTTTCCAGGAAGTCTCGGTTTCGTAAAGAGCGACCCGCCAAGAATGCTTGGTATGATCACGAGTGTAAAGCGGCTAAGAGAGATCTCGTTAAGAGCAGGAGAGTGTGGAATAGGCATCACCTGAGGGGAGATTGGGAATTGTATATTGCCAAAAGAAAAGAATACTATAGTCTCCTAAGGAATAAGAGGCGTTATAAAGCAGCCCAATTGTGGGCAGAATTGCAGGTGGTGGCTAATACCCAAGATGAAATTAAGTTCTGGAAATTACTTAATTTGTGGTTCCAGGGGAATAGAGCCCAGCGGGATGCACGTATTGAGGCAGATTCTTGGGTTTCTTTCTATTCAGAGCTCTAACAAGACTCTTGCCCTGAAGTACCACAGTGGAATCTTCCCACTGCAATGTCAGTTTCAGATCTGACGGCTGAGGTGCAGTCTGAGGTTTCTCCTGTGGTAGTTAGAGATATTTTCGCGGCTATTACTAAGCTGTGACCTGGTAAATGGCAGGAGTGGATGGAGTTCCACCGGATGGAGTTCCACCGGAATTGTTTAAAGAGAACCCGGGATGGTGGGTGTCAGGGATGGGCGAACAGATCGCAGTTCGGGTTCGTCCGTTCGGTTCGTCTGCATTCGGTTCGTCCGTTCGATTCCGCTGTGTTCGGTTCGTCAGTTCGGCTAGTTCGCCGAGTTCGGGTTTGGCTGTTCGGTTCAGTCGTCCAAACAGGCCGTTCGGTTAGGCCTTTCAGCTGTTTGGCTCGGCCATTCGGGAAGTGTTATTTTGGGTGTTTTTTATAGGGTTTTATATGGTTTTCTTTTGCTTTTTATTTGTTTGTTTTTTGTTTTTATATGGGTTTTTTAAATTTATTTTTTAATCTAATACTATATATATCTATCTACACTAAATCTAACTGCTATTAACTATTCTAAATGCTATGAACTAAATGGATTATCTAATAAGTACACAGACCTACTCCTACAAACACTAAAACTAAATCACTAA
>QEPC01008000.1:1133884-1225613 GCA_003113815.1 Sphenodon punctatus
GGTGCAGAAAACCAAATCCAGTGTATGTCCCTCCTCATGTGTGGGGCCACAGATGATTTGGGACAGGCCCATGGTTGTCATGGAGGCCATGAACTCATGCCTCGCTCCTCCCAAGATTGGTGTCAGTGTGGCTATTAAAGTCCCTCAGGACCACTAATCTAGGGGTCTGGAGGATCACATCTGACACCAGATCAGCAAGGGCATGTAGGGATGCCGCTGAGCAGTGCCTCCACCCAGGATACATACAGGACTATGGCGATCCTGATGAGGAGAGGGGCAGGCTACTCCCCCCTCCCCCTGCATGGCCCAGGGCCCTGTGGTGGGAATGCCTAGGAGTAGCTTGGAGAAACACCCCCCCCACACAATTGAAACACGCACACATGAGACAGGCTAACAAGTTAAACAACAGATTTATTCTAAACAGAAAATAAGCCTCGCAAGGCAGGTTAAAAATGCTTCAAGTTCCCCTGTTCCCTCAATAGATTCTCTGGGGACCCCGCACTCCCTCTCCCCTAGAGGCTGGGCTGGGCCGGTCAATGTGCAGGCTGAGGTCTCTAGGAGCTTCCTGCCAGGGTAACAGTAATAGGCGACCCCCTCAGGCCGGTGGGCTTTCCCTCCCTGGCCTGGTTGAAGCTGGGCTGGGCAGCCTGGATGAAGGCCCCACTGGCCGCCCTGCCAGCCGACCTCCCACGCCGTCCCTCTGGTACCTGGGGGTTTTGAATCCTGAGACTTCAGTCCTTCCCTCTGGTCCCCGAGTCTCCTCTTCGCGGGTCTTTGTCAGTGAGCTGGCAGCTCGCTGGAGCCTTCACACTTCCCTCACTGGTAGCTTCAGTGAGGGCTCAGACCTCTTCTGACTGCCCCGGGTTCCTTGGCAGCTCCAACTCCCCTCCTCTCTCTCTGACCTTGCTCCCCTTCAGGCAGCCTCTGATCGCAGCTCTGCTTTGTGCTGCTCATTTAGCACCCGTTTCTTCTGCCCAGCCTTCTCAGCCTCTCCTCAGGCAGCCATCTTGTCTCCTTTCTCCCCCCGCAACTCACTCAGTTGTTCTCTTCTGCCCCCTAGTGGTGGTCTCACTGCAAGTGCAGGCTAAGCACTTGGTAGTCCCCAAAGGTGCGGGGAGCTACACACACATAAATAAAACATAAAATAAAAATCTTCCACTACTCCATTTCACAATGTGAAATGAGCAGCACATACCCTGACCATTTCCTGATTTCTTTATGTGACTAGAGTCTCTCTTACTAAGAAGATCAAAGAGAAAACCCTGTCAACGTCAGTTGCAAGCCAGGGGAAATTGCCCCGAAAACTCCCATTGAAATCAATGGAACTCAGCTAGCTCCGCTTTAACTAATGGAGCCACTAGTGTGGCTTCATAATGTAGCAGCACGGCTGCTACTGGTTTGGGCAGCGTGATCCTATTACACCTGCCCTGCGTTCTCTGCATTGGCTGCCTTTAGAGCAATGGACTGAGTTTAAGATTGTACTTCTGGTTTTCAGGGCCCTGAGTATATTCGAGACCTGCTTCTGGAGCCACAAACGGATGGGTATCATCTGTGCTCCAAAACCACCCACGATCAGCAGGCGATTGGGCCTTTGCTGTGGCTGGCCCTTTAGTGGGGAACTCGCTCCCTCTGGATGTCTTAGTTCCTCCCTCCACTGCCAGTTTCCCTTAATGTAGTCTGCCTTTCCTCTTTACCTACCCCTTTTCAATGGACTTAAATTGATTTAAATTATTTTATATTGCTTTTATACTTGTATTATTGTAAAGCGGTCCAAGTGCCATTTAAAGGCAGGGGAGCACTATAAAAATAAAATGATGATGATGATTATCTACCTCGCCCGTTGCTTCAACAGGTCATCTACCTCGCCCGTTGCTTCGACCATGTGCCGCCCCTCCTCTCTTCGCTGGCTTCCCCTTCCTGAATGAATCCTGCACAAGCTCCTAGTCTTCACCTATAAAGCTCTTCATAACCTCGCTCCTCTTATCGCCCTCCATACTCCAGCCCGTGCACTTCACTCCTCCTGTCCCTTCTCTCACCCTTCCACGCCTTCCCTGCTCCCCTAAGTGCCTTCGTCCCTTCTTCCTTGCTGCCCCCCATGCCTGGAACTCCCTCCCTGTCCACATCCGCCTTGCCCCCTCCCTTCATATCTCTCCTTAAAACTCACCTCTTTTGCTCTGCCTGACCCTTTATCCTGCTGATCCACTTATACCTATGGTCTGTGTACCCTTATCCTTGCCACATGGACCTGCCTGCTGCTGTTCTCAACGTAACCAAGCCAAGTACGTGCACCTGAGACCTCACATCTTCATGAATGTTAGACCCCTTGTCTCTCCCTCTGTTCCCCTTCCTAAGTCTCTCCCCCAGCTCCTGTCTCTCAGATTGTAAACCCTAGGGGCAGGGACCATGTCTATTTTATTACTTTGCAAAGTGCCAGGTACACTGCTTGCGCTATATAAATGTTTGTTAATAATAATAATAATAAATAACTTCATGTCACCACTAATTTGCATAAATGTGCATGTATTTGTAATAGTCCACTGACTAACTTTGTGGGTTTTTTTTTTAGACAAATGCCTCCCCACCCATCATGCATGTTGCAGGGCTGCATAGGGCACCAATGAGGTCCTGCAACATGCATGATAGGTGGATGATGGGTGGGGGAGGAGCTTGTCTAAAACCACCGTTTGAGGCAGAGCTGGGTGAAAGTATGTCTGTAAAAGGCTCTGTATGCACATAAGTTTGTACGTGTAGCACTGATCAATTCCAATTACTATTACAGAAGTCAAAATTCTCAAGTGTGTGCGCTGACTGTGGCTCTAAAGTTTTTGTCTTAAAGGTACTTACAGATGGAAGTAGTGACAGTTCCTTTCAGCACTCTAAGGAATCCTCTCTCACAAACACACTAGGGTAGCCAGATATGCTAATTCCAATGCAGCCCTGCAACCTATATTTCTCAGAAGCGTCCTCTAAAATTTGCTTATCTGGCCACCCTAAAACACACTCTGACCCTTCCTACCTTATTTAGTTTTCAACTTGATCCCAGGCAAATAGCTCCCTCCTGCTGCCTGGTGTTACCTTTCTTTGTTCGTTGATAGCAGTGCTTATCCCAAGCGTGTTAAAGTGAGAAAAGGCGTCCCCTGACCAGCAATGAATAAACAAACAATAACAACAGTCAGTCGGGGCTCAGTTACAGAGTCAGCCAGCTCTTTCTTCTGCTGGACTAATGGGGTGTTAATAAGCCCTTTTGTCTGCTGAACCCAATACAAACCATACAATGCTGGGAGCTGGTACAAGGTAAACAAACTCATTACTGTATTGGGTAAAAAGGTAGTGCTGAAGGGTATGCAAACATTAAAAAAAGAGCTAGAAGAAGGAAAGTTTACCAGAAAATGTTTAGTCTGTTTTATTGAGTTACAACAAATGAGCAACAAGTTAGAAAAGTTGGTTTTATTCAAACTCCCTAGCACATTATTTGTGCAGTGCGCAGAAATACCAATAAGTCTCCAAAACACAGCTAGTCAGATTGCAACGTTTACACGGGAGGGTCGACTTCTCTTCTTTCAACAAGAACAGACAGCAAGGTTTATCGGGGGGCGAGGGGGATGCACACAGGGAGCTAGAAATGATCTACAAATTCAGTGATGAGGGTTAAACAATCATTTATGTTGTGCATTACAGCATCTAAGGCTGAAGGGCAGGCAAAAAAATAGAGTCCATCTTTGTACCGACTAAAGGAAAAGGAACAAGTTCATATATAATCACAGTTCCCCCATCGCAACCCCTTGCTAAGGTTGTAACTGCATGTTACAACTGTAGCAACATGCAGCAACGGGGGTGGGGGGGGAGAGAGAGGTGCTGCGTTAGAGACATGCTATCAATATCCTAATTCTGTAGTCCAAGATAGAGAGAAAATGATTTGTTTTGGCAAAAGTGAGATACAGCAAATGGGAAGGAAGTTTGTCCTTCCAGTTGCAAAGGAAGTTTACTACGTGCAGATTTACAGAACTTAGCCAACTGCAAGCAAAAGGCTGCTGCCCCCCGCTCCCCGCAAAACCCATCTACCAAACCCAGGATGGCTTTGGTGTGATGTGCTAAAACGTAAACCATCACCGGGGATGAATAGCCATCATCGGACATCGATGCAAAACACTGAAGAGAGTCCAAATTATCGTAAAGTAACAGTAGATATAGTGGTTACTAATTCTATTAAAAACAAAAACCTTGCAACAGCATGATCTGCAGAAGTATCTTGCATGCTGTGGAAAGGTAACAAAATTCCCACTTTGTACAAATCTCTTCCTCTTCCAGTATAGCAAGAGGCTGGGGGGAGTAAGGGGAAAAGCCAGGTTGAAACCTATGTACAAAGACCCTTCTTTAAATCCAGCGGTAGGACTTTGGCACTATGGACCATATCGACGCTCCACAAGACCATTTCTCACAGCGCCTCTGCAAGTGTGGTCTCATCTGGGGTCGCAACTCGTTGGTTTTCTTGTCCCAGGTAGGAAATTAGATCTTTATCCTAACTTCGGTGACTGAGGTCTCCCTTGGGTAGCACAGCTAATTGGCATTCCTAAAAAGTAAAATGCCAGAAACATTATTTGACTGAGCACACGCTTCACAAATATAGTGCTATGATTTGTTAATTATTTGTAATCCTGGAGCAGCTAGAGAACCTTTGCCCTCCCAGGGGCAACTCTGAAAATTAGTACAATTTCTGGAGAGCCACAAAGAGGTTGGAGAGCCAGTGTGGTGTAATGGCTAAGTGTGCGGTACTTAGAGCAGGAGGTAGGGGGTGTTGCTTTAGCCAGAAATTCGATTCTAGTGTCGCCTTAGTCAAAACCTCACTGGGTGACCTTGGGTCAGTCACATTATTCTCTCAGCCTGACCTACCTCACAGAGTTGTTGTTAGGATTAAAAAGTTGTGTTAGTTATTTGTAAAACGCTCCAAGTGCCATGGTGGGGGGCTGTATAAAAATGGTGGTGATGATGATAAGGTGCTTAAGGGGTGTGCTCAGAAGGGTTCAGGCCATGAATCTGTCTGCCATCCATATGTGCATGCCCTCATCTCTGCCCCCTTATCCTGAACTCAGTCTTTCAGCACTTGGGGGTAGGAACTGGATCCAGGAACTGGAAAGGGGACAAATTAAAAACTAGTCGTATTTGGCCTTAGGACCTGAGGTTTCTCAACTCTGACCTATTATTTATATAGTGCCAGCAATGTACCTGGTGCTGCACACTCCTTATTTGAGACTGGTCCAGGAAGGTCCACACCCTGAGGTACTTACAATTTGGAAAGACAAGGGAGAGGGGAACACGGGGAGAGACTGGGATACATTTGCAAGGTTAGTAAGTCACAGGTCCATGTGCTTTGCTTAGTTACAGAGGAGGAGAAGATCCTGCATGATCTGAAAGCATCAGTGAGCAATCTGGGGAGGTTTGGGGAGTAGCTGGAGAAAGCCTGATGGAAGAGGTAGGTTTTTAGGAAGGATCTGAACTTTGGGAGGGAGGGAGTAGAACAAAGGCATTCAGAGAGGGAATTCCAGGGATGGGAGGCAGAAGGGGGAAGACATTTCCAGGAGTAGGAGGCTCTGGGGCAGGTGAGGCTGGAGGTTCCGCTGTGATGAGGGTTCAGTGTTAAGCTTGGACAGAAAGCTTGAAGATCATTAAAGAGAGAGAGAGCTATTGCAGTCATGTGCTTGCCCCAGAATAACCACAGGCCATGGCTATCCTGGAGCAACCATGGATGTGGGACAAGGGAAGGGTGCTTTAAATTTCCATTCCCTCCCAATCTGAGGTGAGTTGCTATTATGGACACAGGACACTGCCTTAATTGGACAAAACAAAGGGTGGGGGTGGGGCAGGAAGTAGAAAGCATCTTGCCTAAGGTCTTCTAGCAGGACAGTGGCAGAGATAGGTAGACAGCCCAAGGTTTTTAAAATCCCAAATCCAGTACCCTAACCACTGAAGCACAGGAGCTTTATTTGCTCCCCTCTGTAGTTCTGAACCAGATTTTTGCTCTATTTAATTAGTAGTCAAATCCGGGATATTTTCCTCACCCAAAACCATGGGATCATTTGAGGGTGTGGAAGAGGGTCCTAATTCTCTTAAATGGCATTATGCTAATGTAAAGCCAGTGTAACAGCAGAGATCAGAATCAGGCCCACGAACGTCACTAAGACCACTGGCTTGAGGGGGCAAAATAGAGTCTGGTGTCTGATCCTGCTGAGGGTTGCGCACCTCTTGGAAGGTGCTGAGCATTTTCAGGAGTCCAGGTTGTGCCATTCAGTAATAAACCCTTAAATGGTGTCTCAATCCTCCCATATAAAGATCTCAACACTGAGGGTAAAAACAGACATGATGGCAGCCTGCATTGGTCTGGGACTCAACCACTTGTTCTTCCCCGCCGCCAGACGTTGTCCACGACTAGGTGGCGGGCAAATCCAGGCCAACGTGGGCCCCCCACTTTTGCTAAGCCTGCCCAGCCCTGCTGCTAGGTGGGGCCTGTGGATCGGGCTCAGAGGAGCATACTCACCGGGCCTTGCCGAACAGCTGTTTGGGGGGGAGGGGCAGGAGGAGTGCGCTCACCTGGCCCACCCATCAGCTGTTGGCACCTGGGGTGAGCGCGCTGCTCTTGCCCTCCCCCCGAGTTGCTTGGTGTGTGGCACCGGCCTGCCAAACAGCTGATTGGGGGATGCCCAGGAGCACTCAAGGGAAGTGCCCTCAATGGGAGTTATCTCGTACATTCAATATGCCCTACTAGTTTATGGTCCATCCACCCCTGCATCCTGTCTCTGATGGTGGCCACGTTTGGTTGCTTCAGAGAAGTACCAAACAGGTCATAATGGAGTTAACCAAGTCCTGCTATTCATTCCCAGCTTCTGACGGTCAGAGGTTATCCCCCACCCCCCCACCCCCAATACCAACTTGATTAAATAGGAATGGGAAATCATATTGAAAATCAGGATCGGTTCACAATCGTAGTGACCGGACTTTCAATAAGATTTTAGATTGTATTGATCGGAATTGGGTTGGATTCTGACCAATACGGCCTAAATCCAAAGTCTGCCCCTAGCTTTGCCTCCCCTAGACTCCTGCTGGGTCCAGACACTGGGCAGGTCCAGGGGAGGCAGAGCTAGGGGTAGAGGGGCCACACATGGGTGGGGAGGGGGTAGTTTGTCTCCCAGGATCCCTACCCAGCACCCGCCTCTCCTGGATCCCTGTCTGTGCCTGCCTGCCCCAGCGCCTGCTGCAGTAGGGCTAGGGCAGGTGGCTGGGCAGGAATCCAGGGGAGATATGCGGCGCCATGCCAGGGGTGGCTGGGTGAGGAGGGAGAGGGGAGGTTTAACTTAACTTTTCTCCTTCCAGCTGCGCCCCACGGTGCCCGGCACGGCCTTCTCAGTGCTGCACCAGGCAGAAGAAATAATTTTTAAAACTGCACATGCACAATTGGCACTGTGGCCATTTTCCGCATGCGGCGTCACCATTTTCCAAAATGGTGCTGGCAGTGTTGGCACCATTTTGGAAAGGGGCAGCTAGTCTGCGCATGCTTAGCCAGAGTTGGGCATGCACAGAACGTCTGCCTTTTTTGGAAAATGGCCACACGTGCACGGAATGTCCATAGTGGCTATTTGGCACATGCGCAGGCTTTTTTCTTACTATTTCTGCCTGGCGCAGCCCTGAGAAGACCATGCTTCACTGTTGGAAGGAGAAAAGGTAAGTTAAACCTCCCTTCTCCCTCCACACCCAGCCACCTCTGCCTCCTAGCACCTAGCTGATTGCTAGGAGGTTGGGGGAGACGGAGCTGGGGCTCCCTGAAAGCTCCTTGGAGCGGCGCCAGCAGCGCTCCAAGGAGCTTTCACAAACCCTGCCAAGGGAGCCAATCCTTTTGGATTGTATTCCTCTGCAGGATTGGATTCGGCGGTTCAGTACGATTTTCCCGAAAATTGAGCAAATCATATTGAACCGAATCAGATATTCCCGTCCCTACTGATTAATAACCACCTATGCACCTATGTTCTAAAAACTTATTCAGTCCTAAGAACAACATGCCCTGGCAATAAGTTCCACAAGTTAATTGTACATTGAGTTGAAAAGTACTTCCTTTTCTTTGTTTTAAATCTGCTGTCAGTTAGTTCGTTGGGTATCCCCTAGTTCTAGTGCTATTTTGAAGGGTAAATAGCAACTTTCTATTTATTGGTTCCACACCATTTTTGATTTTGCAAACTTCTATCATATCAAACTTCTATCATATCATCATAAAGCCCTGCCCTATTGAGCCTCTCCTTGTTTGGACGCTGTTCCATACGTTTGATAATTTTTAATGCCTTTTTTGCACCTTTTCCAATTTTACTAGGTCCTCATTGAGATGAGGTGACCAGTTCTGCAGAAAATACTCTAAGGTGGCATTGTACCATAGATTTATAGAACAGCATTATATTTTCTGTTTTATCCTCTATTCCTTTCCCAATAATTCTTTGCTTCAGTCTTCACTGCAGAGGATGTTGGGGGAAATATCCATACTGGAACTATTCTTTGTAGGTGATGAATTTGAAGAACAGTCACAAATCAACATGAGTCTGGAAAACGTTCTACAGCAAATTGACAAACTAAACAGTAACAAATCACCACGAACAGATGGTATTCACCCAAGAGTTCTGAAGGAACTCAAAAATAGAACCGCAGACCTACCATTGGTAATTTGTAACCTATTGCTAAAATCTGCCACTGTACATGAGGATTGGCGGGTAGTGAATGTAATGCCAATATTTAAAAGGGCTCCAGAGGTGATCCTGGAAACTAGATTGATGAGCCTGAAATCGGCACTGGACAAACTGGTGGAAACTGTTGCTAATAACAGAATTACTGGGCATATTGATAAACATGACATAATGGGGAACAGTCAACATGGATTTAGCAAAGGGAAGTCGTGCCTCCCTAATCTATTGGACTTTTTTGAGGGTGTAAACAAGCATGTGGATACGAGTGAGCTGGTCAGTATAGTGCATCCAGATTTTCAGAAAGGGATAACGTCTCTCATGAGAGACTCTTGAGGAAATCAAAGAGTCATGGGATAGGAGGCAGTGTCCTACCATGGATTGGTAACTGGTTAAAGGAAGCAAAGGGAGGACTAAATGGTCGGTTTTTGCAATTAAGAGAAGTAAATACTGGATTGTCCCAGGGATCTGTACTGGGACCGGTGTTGTTTAATATATTCACTAATGATCTGGAAAAGGGAATAAAGAGTGAGGTGATCATGTTTGCAGATGACCAAGTTATTCAAAGTAGCTAAAACCCAAGTGAACTGTGAAGAATTGCAGGAGGATCTTGCAAGACTGGGCATCCAAATGTCAGATGAAATTTAATATGGACAAGTATAAAGTGATGCACATAGGGAAAAATAATCCAAACTATAAGTATACAATGCTGGGTTTTAAATTAGGGGTTACCACTCAGGAAAAGGATCTTGGAGCCATTGTGGAAAATACTTTGCTAAATCCTCAGCTCAGTGTGTGCCAGCAGTCAAAAAAGCAAACAATGTTAGGAATCATTCGGAAAGGGAGAGAATAAAACTGAAAATAAAATACCATCATCCCGATGTATAGATCTATGGTACAACTGCACCTGGCGTATTGTATGCAGTTCTGGTCGCCCATCTCACAAAAGGTATTGTAGAACTAGAAAAAGTACAGAGTCTTCCCCATTATGTCATGTTTTGTTACAGGTATCAAAAATGATAAAGGGTATGGAACGGCTTCTGTACGAGAGGTTGATAGGTTAGGGCTCTTCAGCTTTGAGGAGAGACAACTGAGAGGGGATTGGACAAAAGTGTGTAAAATTATGAGTGGTGTGGAACGAGTAAATAGGAAGTTATTATTTACCCTCTTAGATAGCACTAGAACTAGGGGACACTCCATGAAACTAACTGGCAGTCAATTTAAAACCAATAAAAGAAAGTATTTTTTCACTCAGCACACAATCAACTTGTGGAATTTTTTGCCAGAGGATGTAGTCAAGGCCAGTAATATAGCTGGGTTTAAAAAAAAAAGCTTGGACAAGTTCTTGGACAGTAGGTCCGTTAATGGCTATTAGTCAAGCAGGTTTGGGGGACATAACTTTTGACTGTTGGCAGCTGGCAGTGAACAACAGGGAATGGATTGCCCCATCGTGACCTGTTGGGTACTTCTCCCAAGTGACTGAGATTGGAGACAAGATGCTGGGGTTCAGTGGACCATTAGTCTGATCCAGTATGGCACTTTTTATATTCTTAATTCTGTTTGTCTTTTTGATTGCTGTTGCACGCTCACTCTGCTGAGGTATTCAATGAGCTGTCCGCAATGGCTCCAAGACCCTTTTCTGAGTGGTAACACCTAATTTAGAACCCAGTATTGTGTGTATGTATAGTAGGATTATTTTTCTCTATGTGCATCACTTGTCAACATTGAATTTCATCTGCCATTTGATTGTCCAGTCATGCAAGTTCCTCCTGCAGTTCCTCAGTCTGCCTTGGTAGCGACTATCTTAAATAACATCTGCAAACTTGGTCACTTCTTTTCCAGATCATTAATCAATATAATAAATAATACCGGTCCTGGTACAGACCCCTGGGGCATGGTGCTGTTTATTTCTCTCCACTGTAAAAACTGAGAATTCAGAATTCATTTGTTAACGAGTACCTGATCCATGTCAGAAACCTACCTCTAATTCCTTGAGTACTCTGTTTTCTCAAGAGTCTCTTGTAAAAGGGATCTTGTCAAACGCTTTCTGAAAATCCAGATACGTTATATTGATTGGCTCGCCATTATCCACAGCTTGTTGACACCTTAAAAAATTCCAATAGATTAGTGAGGCATGATTTTTCTTTGCTAAAGCCATGCTGGCTCTTCCCCGTCATCTCATGTTTATCAATATGTCTGATACAGTAATTCTGTTCTTTACTGTAGTCTCCAAAAATTTACTCAGTATGTCAGGCTCACCGGTCTGTAGCTTCCAGGGTCACCACTGGAGATCTTTTTAAAAACTGGTATTGCATTCACTACTCTCCAGTCCTTGGGTACAGAGGCAGATTTTAGTGATAGGTTACATATTACTAAAATTAGTTCTGCAATTTCATACTTGAGTTCCTTCCTTTTTTGTGTTTCTCAGTTGAAACAGCGATGATTTGGACTGAGATGCAGGGGCATAGCTATAATAGGTGCAGCTGCAGTGGGGCCAGGGGCCCCACATACATGTAGTATGCGTATGCACCCTGGAGTTGAGTGCCCCAGTAGGGAGTCCATTCCATCTTCTGCATCAGAGCCCGTTCCCACCTAGCTACCCCTCTGCCAAGATGCATAAGCCTATTCTCTGTTTTCTTGTGTGAACTTCCTACACGTTGAAGTTATATTTTAGGGACTGCCAGAAACAGAAGAGGAAACTCTCCCACCTCTATACTAATAACAATAATAATTGCAGAACAACATACAATGCACACCATCACATTGTTCATTCTGCTCCTATGCTCCGCTCCTTTTGCACACCATGCTCCTATCGAGTTTACCCCCTGGCCTGACTCCCCAGTCCTGCAGGATGGAGAGTGGTGGTGGTGAGAGAGGCAAGAATGTGAGGCTCTCCTTAGAAGCCTATGTAGGGGGGGTGGAGCCTGGCCCAGCAGTGCTCTGCAGCCGTCCAGTGGCTGGCGGGCTGTGGAGCGCAACAGACAGGCTGGACTAAATGGGAATTCGGGGGAAACCTCCCAGAGGCTGGAGGCTCCCCAACCCTGACTCAGGATGTATGTTCTTCCAAACTCAGGCTATTACTCTGTGTTTATATTCTGCCTAGCTCCATTCTTGATTGGATCTTATGCGCAGCTGCAGTAAACGGATGGTGCAATCCTCAGTCAATGGGAATTTGACCACTCTTTTCACTGGGGTTAGGACAGCACATCTGATTACTAAATGGAATACGAACGCAAATATCCCAGCAGGCTGGGTAAGCATGATAGCTTCACATTCTGCCACTAGAGGGTGCAAGCTCACATTCGGAGCGAAAGGGAGTGTTACCATTTTAAAGAAACCAAAACAGATTCAGCTCTTTAGGTTTTTGTCAAGTAACAGGGCCAATGTGGTGTGAAATGCTGGAGGATAAAACCTCCAGTTCTTGAACAATCTGCCAAGACCCTTGTAACCTAAACCAGCTCTCCTCCGTGGAATCGGTTTTCCTTTTAAAATATACATTTATTTTACTAGCTCTCCTTTGAAAATGAATTGGGTGGTTTTTAAACAAGAGGCAACCATGCATGACCCCCCCCGACTGCTCGTGTGAAGCTAGTGTGGGTGGAGGCGTGCTCCCGTGGCCCGCACAGCATAGGGTGGCCATACCTCCCCTTTAGAAGAGGATGAATATGAAAAATACATGGTGCAGGGCTGCATTGGTTCCAGTACAGCCCTGCACCATGTATTTTTCATAAGTGTCCTCTTATTCGGGCTGCCCGAATGAGTTACTTCAGGAGCCCGTCTGTGACGGTGGAACTGTATGGAGGCTGCCGTGGCCACCTTGGGAGCCCCCCGCTCAGTAGAATCCCTCCCCACTCACTCCACGGGTGCAGGTGCGCCGCAGCCATTCCACTCAGCGGACACTGACGGTCCCTCTAGCCTTGCTCGTTTTAATACACCTGTCATTTCAAAGAGAATCTAATGTAGATGAATATTCAATTTATTGATTTTTTAATGAAAACGACGAATGCTGCACAGGCAAACAGTGCCTACCCCAAAACTGTTGTGATGTTCTACCGGCGTTGCTGGAACCAGGAGCAAAATGCAGCCTTAGGACAGTTTATTTGTCCTGGATCCGGCCCCTGGGTCCCAGCCCCTACCGTCAAGCAATGAAGGAATATGCTTGGGCGGGAGTAGAGACACGGGAAAGCACTTGAGGATAGGGCTTGAGGAAGGAGGAACCTTGAGGACCCGCCTCCAACCCTAACTTTCTATGGTAGGGGAATGGATCTGTGGGTTAGATTCAGGCTCTGCAACCTTCCCTTCCTTCCCCCGACCTCAGGTTCCCACTCCCCAACTCTTATCTGGCCCCGCAGAGCTTGTACTAATTTTCAAAGTGACCCCTGGAAGGGAAAAGGTCCCCCCACCCCCAATCTAAACAATACATTTCTAACCTGCCCATGGTGTTGATCAGTTTCCCCGAAACTAATGTAAAGATATTTCCGTATCCGTACTGGTATATTTCCCACAATAGGAAGGGAGGAGGGTACGAGCTTCTCCCCTGTGTTCCAGAGCATCCAGTGCAAGACTTAATACGGCTGAGCACCTGATCAATGGAGTGGAATGCAAGGCAAGTCACTTCTGTTTAAACTAACCCCACTTGCCCTGACTTCTGCCCTGCTGAAAGTGGGATGAGGCATATCTACATCATGCCAGAAGGTGACTAGTGAATTCAGAGCTGCTGCAAATGTAAAAGCAGCCTAATGGGATGTTTCAGATCTTGGTTAAATGTGCATACACCATGAGTCCGCCCTCCTCAAATCACAAGATTACTTTAAAAATCTCATGATTTCCCAGCAATAAATTGCCTCCACATTTCTGAGCCTTCAAGTCGCATGTTGCAGTCTGACCTTTTGAGTTTTTCTCTGCAAACATGAGGTCTAAGCCCTTTTTTTAAAATGGGAGCTGAGAGTCTCATGATTTCAATTTTCTTTTTTTACTAGACTGATGATAAAATCTATTTATTTTTTATTCATAACCTGCCCCTCCCCGAAGGCTCAGAGTGTGTAATAACTCATATACATAAAAAGAACACTAGTGAAATAAAACTGATTTAAAACCCAAACTGTATATAATAATTCCCATTTATAAACAGCATCCTAAGCCCTATCCCCTGCTTGCCAAAGGCCTGGTCAAATAAATAGACACAATTCAAGGTGCTGATTTTGACCTATAAAGGTCTTAATGGCCTGGACCATACATATCTAAAGGACCGCCTCGCCCTCATTGCCCTCCACAGCCTCCAAAATCAGCTGAGAACACTCTCTTGCAAATTCCATCATTGGCCCAGGTCTGTATGACCCAGACACACACACAGGTGTTTCACAGCTCTGGAACTCCCTTCCCTTGGAGGCTTGCCACAACCCTTGACTTTGCATCTTCCAGATGCAGTGTAAGGCCTGTTTATTTGGCCAGGCATTTGACAGGCAGGGTTAGGACCTGAGGATGATTTATGGGTATTTTTTGTGGTTTTTATTGGGTTCTTCTGGGTTTTATTTGTCCATGTATTTTATTATGTTTGTTTTTTATCATACTGTTAACCAGCATGAGCCTTTGGGAATAGGGCAGGATAAAAATCCAAATAAATAATGGACAAATGAGATTTGAAACTAGCTTCAAGCCTCCAAAAGGTAAACTTGGGACACTTGGAGATCTCCTAAACCAGCTCATAAGGCTCCCCCAGCTCACCTTTAAATTGGGACTCTGTTGAAGGGCTGCCCATCCACAAACAAATTTTGGACTGGAATAATTACTAGGCCTTTGCAATTTACTGTGCGCGTACTATACAAGACTGTCTGTGCGTGGAGTATTAGAAATCATCCTCTTGTCTGCAGGGGTAAGAGAGCTCCTTTGCACAAATAATTTCAGTCCCCAGTTGGCTCCACCCCATTTGGTGATTTGCTGTTGCAGAAAAGAATGTTTTTGTCCCAGGCCCCATGAGCTCTTTGCTGAACGTGTCAGGTTATTGCAGAGCCAAGATCCATGGCGAACTGTTGCAAAAAATAGCTATGGACTGTATTCGTTGGAGATCGTTATGTGAACAAGACGGGCATTAGTAACTATGGTTACCTACGCTTTCCTTGTATGGCTTCATCAGTATAATTCATATCCAGTTTTGCTAACGAGGTTCTGTCAGGCCAGTTATTAAAAGGCAGGGAGTTTCTACTTAATGAATTATTCTAATAGTTCTTTCATAGCCAGGACATGACAAAGCACCAAACAGTCACTGTAACTGAAGATGATAAATCAAAAGAGAAGACCCTGAACCCTGCTACCAAAGACCAAACAGGATGATCTCTCTGTGTGCAAATCCAGCAAGCGCATTACGAGTCGGGGACTCTGATTTAAGCTGAAAAGGGCACCAGGGTTATAAGAAACTTCTCAGGGTTGCAGCTAGATCAGTGTGCTAGTGGCAGATAGGGTCCTGCAGACGTAACTGGTGCTGACGGGCTTGGGTTGGTTCCGGAGCCTTCCGGTCCAGGCCTTTCATACTTGGGCTGGGCTCCCTATGGGTGTCCCCGATGTCATAGTGTTCTGTGAGGATGTTGCTATGCAAGGGCACCAGCAAACATATTCAGCAGGGGGTGAGGAACCCTCGGCCCTGCCTCTTTCTGATGTGTCCACCCCCCACCCTCCTTTCTGGACATTTGTGATGTCATGGTGCTCAGAAAAGTTATATGATCATGAAACGTCAAAGGGGCAGGGCAAAGGGTGACTCCCCCATCTCCTTCTGATGTAACCACGCCCCTTTTCTGAGTGTCATGATGTCATGATGCTTAGAAGGGGCGGGGCCAGATAGGAGCCAGGGGAGTGCAACCACATCACCTTCCGCCGCCCTCCCCCCACCTCCTGGTGTCTATGTGGCTATGTCAAAAGGAATGGTGGTAAGGCATCCCTCCACCCCTATTCTGAAGTAGCTCCGCCCCTGCGAAGCACCATGACAAGGCCTCCCCTTTTACATTGGACCTGGAAGAGTCCAGCAGCATCAGGACTGGATCTCAGCCGGTCCCAATCTAGTTAGGCTCAGACAGAATTTTTCAGCCCAAGTTTGGCTCTAATGGCAGAGTTACCTGTCTAAACGTGGGAATTCTCTCCAGATATACTCTCAGAATCAAAATCAGCCAACTCAGCTTGGCCTTCGGGGGCTGTTTGACTCCAGCTATCTGTACAGTCCGAGATGGCATCATCATCCCCAACTGTCACCTCCACCCAGCTCTCGTCTCCATCCTCCTCGCTGCCGTGACCGTCTTGGCTGTTGCACTCGGACCTGTCTGTAACCTCCTCTTTGTGCTTCCCTAACAAAGAGTCTTTCACTTGTTCATAGTCTCTTTTTGATCTCATGACCAGCTTCTCCACGTTCTCTTCACTTAGCCTTTTAAACTTGTTGCAGTGTTGGCGAGCCACCTCATTACCATCGTTGGGGCTCTCTGCGTGTGTTGATCCCTCTTGCTCGTCGGAGCCAATGATGACGCACTGCTGCTGGTACTGGTCAATCCATTTTAACGTCCCAGTTTTTAGAGAGCACCTGTTCTCTTTGAACCAACGGACTATTTCAGTTCTGGTCAATCCAGTTTGAGACGCTAGCTGATCATATTCCTGGGGTGATGGCCACTGGGTTCTGGCGAATGTACTCTTCAACAGATGAGCCTGCTCTTGGCCCTTTGTGTCAAATGCGGCAGAGGATCCAGATAAAGAGCTCGGGAGTTGGGAGCTGCTGAGCTGCTCTATGCGGCTTGCTGTACCATTGAGGATTCCTTCTTTAATTTTTTTGCTTGATCCCATTGTCTCCAAGATGGCTTGTTCCAAGCTATCCCTTAGCTTTCTTCTCTCAGAGAACCAGGTATCCACCTCTCTTCTACTCAACTTGGTTTCAGTCCTAAGTCTGTCCAATTCCCCTTGAGTTGGAAAAGAGCTTTGAAGGAAGCTTTCTTCAAGAATCCTAAGCTGCTCTGATGTCTTTTCCTTGAATCTCTGGGGTGTTAGGTCTGGGTTTGCGCGGCACATACGTGCTTGCCGTGCAGCCGCAATTGCTAGCTGATCTTTTGCAATGGACTCGCTGGTGATGTTGACAATGCCCCGTTGGCTCCTGTATCTGTGATCACTGAACCACTTCTTGATTTCACTCCTGGAAAGACCTGTTAGTTCGATGAGCTTATAAACTTCTGTATCGTTAGGAAACTGACTGACTAAAAAGCTAGCCTTTAGTGCCGCTATCTGTTCCTTGGACTTTTTTCGGTCACTCGCTGGTGACACAGCAGCGGTAGCAACAGCAGGAGCAGGAGATGTTGTAGTAGTAGTAGTAGCAGTAATACTAACGGTGGTAGTAGTAAGCTTGGGTGAGACTTCGGACGCTTGAACTACATGTGGACGTTTGGCTTCTGGGGCCCCTGGTGGGTTCTGCATGACCCGTTTCTGTCCTTGATTGGCAGTAACGGCAAGGGTAATCGGTGGGCAGGAAACGGTTGAATCGTTTGACATGTGTGTCAATACCAAGCCAGTTTGGCCAAGGATCTGGCAAGGCAAAGCTGTCTGAATAATCGGCTGTGACATTTTTGTTGTTAGGGAAGCTGGCAGAACAGTGATGGTTTGTGGTACTGATTGGATTGTGCCATTAAACATCTTCTTCCTTGCTTCTTCCACCTCTTCTGGGGACCAGCTTATTCCATGTTTCAAGCGTTGGGTAGCAAACCAAATTCGGATTTGCTCCTCTGGGTGTTTGGAGGCTGCGGTCAACCAAGACAACTCCGCTTGGGTGGGATAAGGAAACTTATTAAAGGAGTTGATCATGGTTGCATTAGTGTCCAGTGCGGAGTTGTATTTGGTACTGTTCAGAGGCACGGGGACTTTGGGGACAAGATTGATATTTGGTGGCAGCTGCACAGAGGGCATAACATGAGCAAGAACATTCTGCAGAAGGTCTGCTCCGTTGATGCAAGCAATAGATTCAGTCATTTCTGTAATGACGTGGGGGCTTCTGTTAGTATGATTTTCCATACTTCCTTCGTCTGGCTTTCTGAAACTTTTCCTGACCTCCACTTTAGGCTTTCCTGCTTTTGTGGCTGGTGTTTTACTAACATTGATGCCGCTGTGAAGGACTTCATCATACTCAGATTTTTCTAAGCCTCTGTTTGCAGCAACAATGGGATTACTTGTTGCCTCAATGGATTGCTCTAAAACAGTTTGGTTATTGCGTTTGATTAATTTAAGTTTGAAGTTATTCTCTCCTGGGTGGAATTTTGTGTTGTGGTCAGATAACGAATCATATTTTTTGGTTGTAAAATTACATTCAGCACACACATAGAGGGGGTTGAGGATTACGTTTGGGTGCTGCATATCAACGTGCTCTGTAAATTCATTTAGGTTTTGTGTAGAGTAAGGACAATATTTACATTCATAACCACCTAAAAGTTTCTTAGATAGATTCTCAGGGGTAGACTTCTCCTCTACCACTTCACAATCCTTGTCAGAGCTTTCTGTATTGGCAGCCCCTCCATCTTTTGAATCTTGCTGAGAAGTGCCAGCACCCTTTACTTTACGGTCCTCCGTACTATCCTGCTCTGTTACTTCAGATGCTCGCACCATACATGGAGTAGTTGACTTCCTTTTGCTAGCCATGGTAGTTGTTACAGAGTCCAATATTTCTGGGTGGCAACTTTTCTTTTTAGAGTAGTCCTAAAGAATCTCTCTCAAATGGCTTTGGCCTTCCTTGAATGACGTGGTGTAGTATGCTTCCTAAAGAAGTTCAATGCAGCTGTGGCCGTCAGCTCCAACTGACAAACATTTTGGGCTGCAAAACAAAAGGCACACAATAAGATTTGTACCTACAATGCATTTTTTTAAAAAGTGACTTCACAAGAACAATGCATCTAGGACTCGCTAAGTCTTAAGTATCTTCCTAAGAAGAAAAGGAACAAGCAACTCAGAACGACATGCAGAGAAGGTAGACAAAGGCCTTTTAACAGAACACAGGATGATGATAGAACATAGTGTTTTTAATGCCCATTAGTGTCAATACATTTAATTAAAGTGAGGGTGAAGATACCTCTCTAAATACCATACCACATTCTTTAGAAGCTACAGCATTTGTTAATGATTGTTAGTTTGAACACTGTACATTTAGAACTAGACTTGCCCACGTGGCCTGCTGGGAGGGGATTGTAGTTGCACCCGACCTGGCTCCTGCCCCTCGTTCAGCATTGTGATGTCAGGATGACTGAACAGGGGGCGTAGTCATGTTAGAAGGGGGTGGGGACCCCCTTTGCCCCACCCCTTTCTGACATGACCACACCCCTTTCCCAAGCATCATGGTGTCACAAAGCTCAGCAACTAGGGTGGCCATACCTCCCCTTTAAAAGAGGACACTTGTGAAAAATACATGTTGCAGGGCTGCATTGGTTCCAGTGCAGTCTTGCACCATGTATTTTTTCATAAGCATCCTCTTTTAAAGGGAGGTATGGCCACCCTACGCATAACTGTGTCGGAAATGGGTGAAGTGGCTCTCTTGTCCCCCGTCCCAAGGTAATTCTTCCAGTATCCTTGCTTGTATGGTGAAATGTCTGGCTAGTATGGACTTGATGCTGCTGGTGGAAAAAGAGGAATCTCAGTGATTCTGAATGCAGGTCTAGAATCCACCTCCTACCGGGGTGGGGGGGTGATCTTCCATGCTTGCCCTTCCTATAGAGCAGTAGCAGGCTACACACTCCTAGCTCTAATCCCATGGAGAGGGGAATAAGGAGCATGGGGGTGGGGGGCAGGGCAGCATGCATGGTGCCATGCCCCTTGCTGTAATGTGATCTAGGAATAATGTACTCCACAATGGGTGTAACCAAATATGCAGCCAGCAAGCCAGCTACATGCTCCGGGGGGGGGGGGCATGGGGGATCAGGTTGGGGCATGGAGATGATGTGTGCCTGACGAGGCCAGAAACCATTCCCCTGACCCCCACGGAACAAACTCGCAGCCAGGTGGCCCTGCCCCCAGCACATCCCAGTGCCCTGCCCCCGCCATGATGGGCAGCCATGGCGACCAATAATGGCAGACCCAGTGGTGACTGGTGGGTTGTAAGGCTGGTGGGGCAGTGGGGTGGGGGAGCCAATGGTAGGCGGGGCCAAGCAGAATTTTGAAATTACTATGGAATCTTACAGCCTCCATTCCCCATCTGTAAAAATGGGAATGTATGTGTGTCTGTCTCTCCCTATGTTCCCCTCACCTTTGTCCTTCTTAGATTGCCTGCTGCTGGCTATTGGAGACAGGTCCCTGCCATGGGCTTACAATGTGTTCAATGGCAGGAGTACCATAACAGCTAGCCCAGATTTCAAACAAACCAACTAACAGGTCTCAGAGCTCAGAGCTTAAAGCAATAATTAACCTGGGGGTGGAGAGCGGTAGAGTGACGGGGGCTTGAGCGACTCCTGGTATCGAGTGGAGGCGAGAGGGTCAGAGCGTGGCCAGGGGGACCCTAAGCCGGAGCTACAAAGGCTTACAGCTGCTGACGCAGCGCCGGTGCTGCGCGCTGGGGCTGTGCGCGCAAAGGCGCGCCCTTGTGCGTGCAGCCTTAGGCGCCGGTGTGGTGCGGGTCCCAACCATTTCTGTGGTTAAGAATTATGGTCAAGCAACGGAGGAAGGTGCCCGCCGGTGAACTGGGTAGCCCCAACTCAAAACAAAGGAAATTAGACTTTTTTTTCCTGGCCTGGTGGCTTCTCCTATTGCTGGAGAGGAGGGAGGTATTGTGAATACGGATATTCAACTCTCCAATAGATATGCGGCCCTTGATACTGCAGAGTGTGGTGCAAGAAATGAGATTTCTCGGGGGGAGGATAGGCCCAAAAGGAAACGAGGGTCTGGAGATCTGCAGTTGTCCCCAATTTAGGATCTGTCCCTGGCGCCTTGAAACTCCAATTTGGTTTGCCACAGTTGCGGAGACCCTGATCTTGTTAAGGATATTAAGTGGGCTCAATTAATGGCAGAACAAACTGAACTAATTGGCAAAACTCTACAGCATATTTATGCGCAACTGAATATTTTGACGAAGATTGTGGAAGAAAATCAGAAGGGCCCCTTCTGATAAGAGATTTTCTAAGAATATTGGGTCCACCAAAAGTAGGGACTTGTTAGTGGCTAAAGATATCCCTGATAATTATAAAGGATTGTTGGGGCAGAGGCGGGAGGTGAATTCAGGAATTTCTGGGAGTTTGGATCTTAGATGAGGGTGTGGGTTGGAAGATAGGAGTGTTGATGGCAGTCCGCAGTACATCTATTGTAGGAATGCGGTGGCCTTTCCTATTTATCCAGTTCAAACAGGGTATGTTCCACAATGGTCTTCCCCACAGTTAGTGGTAAGACATCTGAAAGCGTTACTGAATTGTTATTGTTCCCCGCGTGATATTAGAGACATAAGAATTTTATTAAGGAATAGGGAGGTATTTAAATGTGTGATTTCTTTTAGAAATAGTACCTTGCCAGAATATATTTGGGAGGCAAGTAAGATGTTAAATAATAGAGGGGTTTATGTGGCCAAGATTTTTATTAATAAGGATTTGCAAGCAATGACGAGCGTGGTTGGGCATAATGATTTAAGTCCAGGGATACCCAGTAGAGGGGCTTTACCTAAGCAGGTACAGATGATTGTACAGGATAGTACAAAGTGGTACAGTAGGTGTTTCACCATGTTCCCTGGGGACTAAAGTTATTAGCAAAGAGATTTATCCATCACAAAGCCTATTTGAGGGAGAGATAAAAGGACAGGAGCGGTTAGGAGTGGAGGTAGTTCAATCTGTAGAAGAAGTAAGTCTAAGAGAGAAGGAGGGAAATCGAGCGTTGAGGGAGATAATACCCATGGACACCAACAGTCTGAGGCCAAATGATGAAGAGGAAGGGATGTTAGAAGGGTGGGTCCCGGAAAAAGGGCAATCCCACAGGAAGTGGTAGTTAAAGAAGTTCAGCCTCCGTATGAGATGAATTCGTTTCCAGTATGTGTACATGGTGAGAGTGATCCGGGACTTATTTATGTTGGTAACACTCAGGGACATGATATCGCTAATAATTGGGAGAAATTTAGGGAATTGGAGTTGTCTGAAAGGGGACAGGAGGGGAGAAGCGATGTGGAAAGTGGTGGGCTAGGTATTGGGGGGGGGGGGAGAGAAGGAATTAGGAGTACAAAATAGTCCAATTCCTGTAAGTGAATTAACCATAGGTCTATCTGTGGAAAGGGGGGGGGGTTCTGGTGGTAATACTGCCCCTTTTCAAGGGGTCTCATGTGAAGTTACTTCAGGACCATTTGAGGGACAGCAGATGGATGAATCTAGTACTAGTACCAGGGACCCCACTAGTTTAGAAATAGGGGGGAGGTTAGACTGCTTAAAGACTAAAATGGATTGACTTACTGTTAGTGGTGAGCAACACCCGTTCAATATTGTTTCGTGGAATGTGGCTGGGTGGTGTTCCAAAGTGGCTGACCCCGAGTGTGTTTCATTTCTAAGGGAGGTTGATATTTTATTACAAGAAACTTGGTGTATAGATATACCAAATTTTCTGGATTAAAAGGCATATTGGATGAATGCGATACAACCACACTCTTAGGGTAGGCCAAGTGGCGGGACTGCCTGTTTTGTGTCGAACTCGCTTAAGGTTAACTCGGTGAGTTTAAAGGTGAATATCACAGGTGGTTGTATTATCAATTCTCCTCACTGGTTAATAGTGATTATATGTCTTTATATCCCTCCAAGTTCCTCGGTAAATTTTGAAGACAGAGTGTGGGAGGAGTTGGTAGTGTTAGTAGATTTTTATTGAGCTTGTTTCCCCCTAGTTAAATTTATTCTTGCAGGGGATCTAAATGCGAGGACGGGAGCCACAGATATGGACTTATTTCAGGCTGGCTGTTTTTGGGTAGTTGAAGAAAGTTCCCCATTGGGAGTAAGGGTATCAAAGGATCAGGGTATTAATCAAAATGACATACACCTGGTTAAATTTCTATGTCAAGAAGATCGTTTTGCTTTGAATGGACATTGGTATAGTGATCATCCAGGCGAACGAACATACCTATCAGCTAAGGGTTGCAGTACGATTGATTATGTTTTAGTTTCTGCAGATCTCATACCAGCAGTCAGTTCATTCCAGGTGGGATCCTTCTTAGCGAGTGATCACCTTCCTTTGGTAATTAGCCTTAGAGGCTTTAAGCCCCTGGAGGAGAACACCTTGGTAACTATAGAGCAGGGAACCCAAAAGGGAATGTTGAGGAAGAAATGGGGAAATGCATTGGAAACTAGTATTAGTGCAGTTTTGGGGTCCCCAGAGGGCATACAATATGCTAAGAGCTTGTTGGAAGCTAAGAGTGTTATGGAGTTAATAAAAGCATATCCATGTATAGTGGGATGGTTAAGCCCTCATTTAGTAACTAATGAGCAGAGGGATCAGGACAAAAGGAAAATAAAAAAGCATCCTTATAGTTGGTTTGATACGGAGTGTAAGGTGTGTAGGAAACAGCTGAGATATTTATATCGCAGGTTAAGGAGTAGGTGTGAAACCAACTCGTTGAGAGAGTTTTTGGTTAAAAGAAGGGAGTATAAGCTGCTTCTAGCTAACAAGAGAGAAGGATATAATCGAAAGTCCTGGGAAGTGTTGGGAGAGACGGCCAGAGATATAAATTCCCAGAAATTTTGGAAATTAGTGAGGGGTATTGGGCAGGTGAAAACGGCCCTGGCCAAGTGTGAAATTTCATCAGATACCTGGAAAGTTCATTTTGAGAGTTTATTCCTGGCTCCCAGCCTAAGTAAAGAAGTGGATCTGGTTTCTCCTAGTGATCCTGAGTGGGCCCCGGTATCCACGGAAGAGGTGATAGAGCTTATTGATGTGTTAAAAAGGGGTAAAGCCCCAGGCCCAGATTTTTTACCCCCTGAGCTGTTCCAAGGAAAATATAAAATGGTGGGCTCCAATATTGGCAAAATTCTTCACTGGGATTAATAGCTCAGGGATAATCCCTGAGAACTGGGGACAGGCAATAGTAATACCTATTTACAAGAAAGGTAATGGTATAGATCCAAAAAATTACTGGCTAATAAGCTTATTGAGTATTGTGAGTAAACTCTATGCCAAGTATTTGTGTTTGAAATTGGGGGAATGGCTGGATGAAAAGAAAACCTTGAAGTATTTTCAAGATTTTCTTGCCCTGGCTAAGATCACCAATGATCTACTTGTCGCTAAATCTAAGCGCCTCTACTCCATTCTTGTCCTCCTTGACCTCTTCGCTGCCTTTGACACTGTTGACCACTCGCTTCTATTGGACTCCCTTTACTCCTTGGGCTTCCGTGGCTCTGTCCTTGACTGGTTCTCCTCCTACCTCTCTGACCGCTCCTTTAAAGACTCGCTCCCTGAGTCGAGCTCCTCCTCCCTCCCCCTTTCGGTTGGGGTCCCCCAAGGCTCCGTCCTTGGCCCTCTCCTCTTCTCTATTTACACCCTGTCCCTTGGCAAAATTATTGCCTCCCACAGATTCCACTACCATCTCTATGCTGATGACACCCAACTCTATCTTTCTACCCCCTCTCTCTCCTCCTCTGTCCACTCACGCCTTGTCAACTGCCTCTCTGATATCTCCGC
The DNA here is from genome assembly GCA_003113815.1 of Sphenodon punctatus. Classification (NCBI taxonomy): domain Eukaryota; kingdom Metazoa; phylum Chordata; class Lepidosauria; order Sphenodontia; family Sphenodontidae; genus Sphenodon; species Sphenodon punctatus. Next base: position 1,158,226 of record QEPC01008000.1, read on the forward strand.
CTGGATGTCCCGACGTCAACTCAAGCTCAACATGGCCAAAACTGAACTTCTCATTTTTCCTCCCTCCTCTTCCTCTAACCTGCCCATCTGCATCGATGGAGTCACCATCCATCCTGTTCTCCAAGCCCGTAGCTTGGGCTTCATCTTCAACATGCACCTCTCTTTTAAACCTTACATTGACTCTGTTGCCAAATCCTGCCGATTTGCCCTCCATAACATTGCTCGGATCTGCCCCTTTCTCTCTACCTCCTTGGCCAAAACCCTTGTTCATGCCATGGTTATCTCTCGCCTCGATTATTGCAACATCCTCCTTGCTGGACTCCCTCGCTCTCACCTGTCCCGCTTTATCGCAATCCAAAACTCCGCTGCCAAGGTCATTCACTCTGCCCGTCGCTTCGATCATGTGCAGCCTCTCCTCTTCTCTCTTCACTGGCTCCCCCTTCCTGAACGTATCCTGTTTAAACTCCTGGTTTTCACGTTCAAATCGCTCCACAACCAAGCTCCCCCTTACCTCTCGGACCTAATCTCCCTACGCACTCCTGCACGCGCTCTCCGCTCTTCCTCTGTCCCCTCCCTCACTCTCCCTCGTTTCTCCTGCTCACCTAACCGCCTTCGACCCTTCTCCCTCGCTGCCCCCCACGCCTGGAACTCCCTCCCTGCCCACATCTGCCTTGCCTCCTCCCTCCGCTCCTTCAAATCCCTCCTCAAGACCCACTTTTTCCTCGCCGCCTTTCCCAATGCCTGCTAGTCATTCCCATATACTTACTGTCTGCCCTTCTCGGCAGACTGCTGTAACCAACCTGATTGTAACCAAACTAAGCACACACACCTGAGACTTCGCATCCGCTTGAATGTTTGTTAGTCTTCTCCCCTGTCTCTCCCACTGTCCCCACTTCCTGTCTTCCCCTCCTTGTCTTTTAGATTGTAAGCCACAGGCAGGGACCACGTCTATTTCTATGTTTTGTACAGCACCAGGTCACACGTCTGGAACTATATAAATGTTTATAATAATAATAATAATAATAATTAATAAGTATGCACAAATTGGTTTTAGGGTAGGGAGAACCACAGGAGATCATTGTTTCGTATTGAATCATTTAATCCAGAGATATGTAAAGAATCAGAACGCATTATTTACTGCCTTCTTAGATCTGAGGACAGCATTTGACTTGGTTCCCGGGGACCTATTATGGCAGAAACTGGCTGCCCTCAATATCGACAGAAGGCTTCAGTTCTTAATTTGTCAACTTTATGGGGATATTACTATAACGGTTAGGCTCAATAACCAAGGGGCATTGTCTGATGAAATAAGAACTGATAGGGGAGTCAGACAAGGATGTATACTTGCCCTGACTCTCTTTAACATTTATCTTAACGATATTGTGGAGGAATTGTCGGACAGTTCATATAACACACCCCAGATTGATAAACTTGGGATTTCCGTTTCATTATATGCAGACGATGCTGTCCTTCTTTCTGGTTCACAGATGGGATTAAGGTGGCTTCTAGAGGCAGTAGGTCAATATTGCCACACCAATTTATTGGAAATAAATGTAGATAAGACCAAGGTGGTGGTTTCTTCTCACAAGAGACATACCCACAGATGGTTTATAGGCCCAAAGGAGGTGGAACAAGTTTGGATTACTAAATATCTGGGCCTTATTTACCAGTCAAATGGAGGGTGGTTGGTTCAAGTTCAGACATCATTAACAAGGGTGAGGCAGTTAGCCAAATCTCTAGTGGCTTTTTTTTAAGGCAAGAGGGGGATATTTGATTGCTCCGGCACTTAAACATTTTGCCATGAAACGTATCCTGCAATTGTTGTATGGGGCACATTTCTGGGCAATGGAGAAGTTGGGCAATTTAGAGAGAGTACAATCCTGTTTTTTAAGAGCTTTACTCTTAGCCCCGGCAGGATCCAATAGTCAGGCAATCGTGGTAGAGTGTGGCTTACCCTTAATCCAAGAGCGAGTATGGCGTGGCGCTTTGAATTATTGGTTACGCCTACTCTTTAAAATGGCAGCTCCACTGTCTTTGAGTGTATTGGCCGATAAAACCCCTAATGAATGGTTAAAGAAGGTGGCCCTGAAAGTGAATTCATTACGTTTCTCCCCTGAGGTGCTTGTCCCACTGGGTTACCAACAGGTTAGAAAGCTGTTGTTGGAGCGGTTGGCAGATATATCTTGGCAGAAAACGATAGCACATCTTGGCGAGAGCAGAGCCCTTGGCGATTACGCCATGTTGGTTGGCAACTCACGACTCCAGAAGTCTTATTTAAGTACCCTCAAGATTCCATGCAGGAGGAGGCTAGTTATGTTGGCCAGATTGAACTATTTCCCATCAGAGTTGGTTGAGGGAAGGTATAAAGGTGTCCCATTGGCGGATCGCTTCTGCCCATGCCATTTACATCAAGTTGATTCTATAGAACATATTTTGTTGTATTGCCCATTTTATCAGGAGGCTCGTCTAAAATTGATTGCCCCATTGTTTCTTAACTGGCCTGGTAGACAAGCTAAATTTGATGTATTTCTATTGTTAGAGGACCGTCATTCTGATTTAACATGGAAGGTTTCAGAATTTTTGTGGAAAGTGTATTGTATAAAAATGAAATATAAGACCAGTTTGGGTCGATAAGTAGTGGTGTTAAATAGTCTAACTGATGGTGAATACTGTTTTATGATGTGTGGGGTATAGTTGAGCATGGATACATGTATTTTATATATTTTATTGATTTTGTAATTTTGTACTTGCAATGGCCATTTGGTCAGTCAAGAATATATTAAATAAAATAAATTAACCCGGGGTTCTTTCCATTTGCTTTCAGTTTCTCAGCCAAACACTGCAGTCATGTTTTAACGCTTCTCTCCACAACTTTAGGAAAATTCACTTTCTTAGTGAAAGCCAAAAATCACAGGCTTATCACAACTCTTGTCACTTATGGATTTTCAACACTCTTATGTTGCTCACCCCACTTCCCTGGGTGGTGGGAAGTTCCAGGGGCAGCCTTGCTGGGTCAGTGTCCCTTCGACAGGAGAGAGAAACAGGAGAGACTTACTGTGTGGTATTGGTTCACCACCACAAGGGCTCCCAAAAAGGCTCTCTCTGTAGCCTTCTGCCCCCAAAGTCCAGCATGCAGTCCCCAACCAGACTGCAGCTCTCTACTCAGACACAGATTGAAAGCTGTCCCACTCAGTGCTCAGCACCGCCCAGCCCAAACCATTGTTATAAGACATGGGGCTGGCAGACAAGCTTAGGTGTGGCTGATGGCCCTATACAATGACTTGCATTCCAGGGGAAATTAATCCCAACAGGGAGTTACATTCCCATGGGGACCCCAAATCCATAACACTTACAAACATGAGGTGGCAACACTGAAACAGGCAAACTTTAAAAAACACAACAATAAAAACCCTAACCTGTAGGACCACCACAAACCAATCTCATCCACTTAAATCTACTCAGTAACCTCAGGTCCAGGGGCCAAATGTGGCCAATGGTGAGGTTTTATGCTCTTTTCCAGCTCCTGGATCTGGCCCCTGGATCCACTTCCTACCTCCAAATACTAAAAGACTGAACTCAGGATAAGGGAGCAGAGATGAGGGCACACACAAAGATAGGGTGCGGCAGATCCATGGCAAAGTCCCTCCCACCCATCTGCTCAGGGGAAAAACGGGCAACCAACCAGAGTCAAGTCCAGTGCACATTGGGGCAGGAGGCAAAAAGCTCCCTTCATCCCCACCCCCATCTACCCAGGGGAAACATGAAAGGCAAATCCTCTCTCTCTTTAAAAAAAATCACTTTTAGAAGCAGCAGGTTAGAACCAAGTCCCCCACAGTGCACATGGGGTCACAAATCTCCCCCCCCCCCCTTCTACCCAGGGGAAACACAAGCAACGCAAACAACCACCACCACAACCCTCTCTTTATTCACTTAAGAAGTAGCATGTTAGAAGCAACCCCCCGCAGTGCACATGGGGACAAGCAGGGGGACACAATTTAATCTTAAAGAGGCTGTGCCCATACATCTCCAGAACTAACCTGGCCACTCTGATCCATACCTTCATCACCTCGAGGCTGGACTACTGTAACGTGCTCTACGTGGGGTTTCCCTTGACGCTGGCCCGGAGGTTGCAGCTAGTGCAGAATGTGGCGGCCCGTCTCTTAACAGGGACGGGCCGACAACAGCACATAACACTGGTGCTCTGTGCACTGCACTGGCTGCCTGTAATGTGCCGAGGCAGGTTCAAGGTGTTGACTTTGATCTATAAGGTCCGGTACGGTCTTGGACCTGGATATCTCAGGGACCGCCTCGCCCTCCGCGATTCAGGACGGCCCCTTCGGTCCACTGGGGGCGCCTTCCTAGAAGTCCCCAGCGTAAAGCGGGGGGCTACAATGGAGAGGGCGTTCTCGGCGGCTGGACTGTGGTTGTGGAACTCCCTCCCACAGGAAGCAAGGCTGGCCCCGAGTCTGTTGGCCTTCCGTTGGGCCTGCAAGACATGGCTGTTCTCCCAGGCCTTCGGAGGCGGGGAGGGAAGGGTGGGTTAAATTTTTTGTGGGGGGAGTGTTTTAAATTTGTTATTTAATAGTGGAATTTTAGATTTTATTGTGGTTTTTATATTGTTAAGATTGTTTTTATTTTTGTTCGAAGCCGCCCTGAGATGCCATTGGCATAGGGGGCGGCATATAAGTGCAAATAAATAAATAAATAAATCTGCCCTTCCCACCCCAGGCTTGCAATCTGCCCAGGGAAAGAAAAACAAATATTTAATTTAAGTGGAGCCCAAGGGCCCTGAAACTGACCAGACAGGAGCAGGCAGCTGCAGCCACCGCCATGTGCAGAAAACGGGCTCCACTGAAACTGCAGTCTGGCTCCGCCCACTGAAGGGCAGGGGGAGGAGAAGCCAGAGGGTCTGCCCTGGGAGGTGTTTTTTCAAAGTGCCCTGCCAGGCTATTGATTGTAATGGCTGCTGGGCTCCCACTGGAGTCCATTGCCTGCCGCTGGCCACGCCTCCTGCCTATGATGCGTTGGGTGTTCACGCTGAAGAGTGACCCACCACACCTCACAGCCAGCCACAGGCCAGTGCCCTGCCAGCTGGGTGTGTGTGTGTGTGTGTCTCTTCAGGGCAGCAGGCCACACACAGGTGCAGCAGTGCCAGAGGCGAGATAAGACGTTTGGGGGATGCGGGTGCAGACTGGGGGTGCCATGGGAACAAGGAGGTCACTGCCCCCAGTGCCCATATCTACCAGCTGCCCCTGGGCAGGCCCCATTCTGCAGTGGGGATGGCGGCATGAACAAACGTGCAGGCCCACCTGGGTAGCCCCAGGCTGTGGGCTTGGGATCATCTGGGGGACCATATCCGGGCCAGCTGCCTACCCAAGCTGGGGCAGCAGCGTGCCCACATCTGGTGTCCCGGAAACCGACATGATGGTGAGTCCCCGGCCCAGGAAAACTATAGCGGGCCCTCCCTAACCTTGTCAGGAGTATGTGGAGGGGAGAGCCCCGACTTATAAACTGTGGCAGGATCAAAGCCTAAAGTAGGGTGGTTGTTAGTGATTTCTAAGCAAAAATGTACCCCTCAACATTTTGAGCAGCCAAAGATAGACAAGCCTGTCACAAGGAGATACTGGGCTACATGTAGACTACAGGTCTAACAAATATGTAAAAGTAAAGGTTAAACATGTATGTAATGTAAAAGCTGAGAACTGGAAACTCACTTCATGTAATCATGTAATGTAAAAGCTGAGAGCTGGAAACTCACTTCATGCAATGGAGAGAGACAAAGATATGCCGGATGTGGATTCAGAAAAGCCTAACACCTCTGCAAGAGCCAGACAGAAACATTGAGTTGCAAATGAACCTTTTCCTGCAGATATGACTGGGAGCACAGAGTCCCCCCAGGCGGGAAAGTGGAACAAAGAACTTTGGAAGATATAAAGGTGGGACATCTGTGCTATCAAGAGACAATTGGGAATTCAATTCAACCTCTGACTAGCTGAGTCTCGGATAGCAGCTGGGGGGGCAGGAGCCTGCCAGTCAGCCAGTCTGCTGAAGCAATGGACTGAGAGAAGAAACTTTGCTTTCTAACCAGCTCAAGGACAAAGGGCCCAGCCTGATACATCTGGCTGAGAAGGAACTTTCCGTATGGTAAGATTTTAAATCTTAACTAGGGACTTACTCAGTACAGATCAGGATGTGTTATGTATTTTGTTTAATTAGCTACTCTGTGTTCAAGCTTTCTTTGCTTATGTAATCAATAAACTTTCTTCTTCACTAAGAAGTGCTTTCCATTGACTTACATTGGGAAACACAATCTGAGAAACTTGAGCCCTCAAGCTCTTGCGAACCCAGAGAGAGAAAGAGTCTAAGAACGGGAAGTCTCTGGGAGTTTGGGTGATAAAAGTGTTGTCCCCTTTGCAGGACTGAATCAGCTAGAGAGAGAACTGGTTCAGGTGAGCTGTAAATGAGGGAAGTCACCCAACCCAGGAGAGTGGGGTAGTGGACCCCCAACCCTGTGACAAAACCCCACCCCTTCAACCAATAAGCCCTGCCCATCAGTGGATAAGCTCCACCCCCTCACACATTTATATGTGCGCACACGCATCTCCCAACATTGCAAGTGCGTAAAGAGAGACAGTTCACCTGCCTATCATTGCACTGAGATTTTTATCATTCCATCATCTCTCCATTGATGTCGTAAGTGCTTTTGGGGGTGAGGAGAAACCAGGGAAGAGGTGACTGAATTTTGAGTACCACTCTCTTTTTTTGTCTCTGTTTCCTGAAAGACTTTGACCCCTGAAAAGAGGGACAGTGGAATTCAGCATCCAAAGAGGGACTGTCCTTCCTAAATAGGGACTGTTGGGAGATATGCAAAAATATATCTAGTCTCACTCCTGGTGGCCCAAGAAGAATGAAGACAAGGAGAGACATATTTATTATATAAGGATATTGAATTTTAAGCCTCTGTCTGCCACAGTGTGTGGGGTTACGGTAGACAAACAACTGCATCAGCCTCTGAAGATAGCAATTTAGAACTGGAAAATATAAATGAAGTTTGCACAAGGAACACTGTTCACTGAAACTTTGTAAAGAGTGCAAGTGTTTAGCAGCCTCTGGTATTATAGTCAAACAAGCAGCGATGTACTGTTCGCTCTAAAGGATTTCTTAGTGCTTGGTTGAAATGTCTCAGGGCCTGGATTTATTACAGGATGGGGATGTATCTGAAGCCTTAACAAATATTAGGATTTATTTAAATGGCAATTTGAAAGTATCATTTTGTCCTTGTTTGCTGTGGAACTGCACCAACTCTGCTATCAGCTGTGTGTTCCAATGTGAATAGTGAATGTCTGCCACCTAACAAATCTCATATACCTACAGGAAACAAAGTTGAAATCAATGTAGATGTCGCTTGCAAGGAAATGGGTGTTCTTAAAGGCACAGAGGCACCTTCTGAGAACCTGTGTCTATGGATTAGTAACCTGGACCACAATCCATTTACTCCGGAGCAGTTTTCACTGGGACTACTCCAGAGTCATTGGTTTGTGGATTGTGGTAATAATTATCTGTAGAGATGCTGAGAGAACCTGATCCCCTCCATTGCAATTATTGGAAGCTGTGGGTTGAGAGCACCACTGAAAAACACATCAAATACAAATTGTCCTCTTGACTACACAGGGGAAAGGTTCTACAGTACACTTTGGAGAAGGAGACTTGTTTTCTAGAAACATACTTCAGTTGAAGCTTAGATAGGCAGAGGGTACATCAGGGGTGGGGAACCTCAAACCCAGGGGCCAAATGCAGCCCGTGGCTAGTTTTTATGTGCTCCCTTTCCAGTTCCTGGATCTGGTTCTTGGATCCAGTTCCTACCCCAAAACACTGAAAGACTGAGCTGAGAGTAAGGGAGCAGAGATGAGGGAAAGCACACCTGGACAAGGGACAGACTCATGGAGGCAGATCCGTTGTATAGACTCTCCTCTTCCTGAGAGCACCCCTTAAGCACCCATTTCCAACTTCCATGCAGCCCTTGGAGTTTGTACTCATTTTCTAAGTGATCCGTTTCCCCATCCCTGGTGTACAACCTTCTGAATGCCCAGGGAAAACACCCCACAGGTCAGGAGTGGGGAACTTTTCCATTTCAGGAACCACTATGAAAATTAGCACAAGCTCTGATGGCTGCATGGAAGTTGGGCATGGGAATGCTTAAGGGGTGTGCTCAGGAGGAGGAGGAGGAGGGTCAGATTATGGATCTGTCCGCTATCCTTGTGCGCATGCTCTCTTACCCTGAGCTCAGTCTTTTAGGAAATGGATCCAGGGGCCTCATCCAGTAACTGGAAAGGGGGCAAAGAAAAAACTTGGTCCCTTGGCCCTGTGGTTCCTCACCCTGCCACAGATAGTCTTCACTCCAAAGCACAAAACAATACAGTTTCATGTGCTTACACAGTCTTTAAAGGGACAGCTCCCATTAACTAAACTACAAATGTTATAAAAGCAACAGCAAAACAAATATTAACAAATCAATCAAATATTCTAATGATAGTGTTCTGAAATAAAATACTCCCTCCCCCCAATCACTGTAAGTTCCTTACGGCTTATACTGGCTGACCTCACACATACATTGTAGGTGAACCCAAGTACATGTGAGGAAGCAGTAGAACGTTGGGTTCAAGATTCTTGGGGTGTGGGATCAGACTGTGGTCTGACTTACAGTTGCATGTAATAGCGGCCCCATTCGGGATGTCTGCAGGGACAGAACCTTGTGCAACTGGGTGGAAAAGGACAAACCTCTTACCACTGTGCTTAAGAAATGGGCAGCCCAATCCTAAATTCCATGCACGGTGCAAAAATGGTGTGAGCGCAGCCTCTGTGGAAAGAATGCAGCATGCATGCAATGTGCACCCAACATGAACATCAAGTGTGCACAACCCCTGTATACATGAGTTTGGAATCAGGTCCAGGTTGCTTAGTGATAAAGAGTCATGAACCTCTGTCTGCAAGTGGTGTCCCTGTGAGAGGGCAACCTGGGGTTACATTCTGCTAGGGTGAGGTACCAAAACACCAAATTTTGGAAACTTTTTGAAAGATGGAAGTGGTCAATTCTTGCAGCCATGGCTCTGGGTTAGAGCCTTGGGCTCTATTCCCACCTCTGATGTGAGTGACCTTGCAAAAGCTGGACATTTAGTTGTAAAATGAAGTTTAATGAGGCTTTCAAGTCCTAATAAGGGTGGTAAAAAGCACAGAAATAATAGTAGGCTGTGGGATAGCTGGAGCTAGAACTCATGATCTTTTGGCTTCAATTTTGTGCATCATCCCTCTACGCAACAGAAAATCAGGTGCAGGTTACATGTTCACATATATATTTTATATATTGCTTCCCCCAAACAATAAATAGGCAGATCTTAACAAGACTGTGTGAATTGGGACTTTAATCCGGATAAATTTGACACAACTGGAAATGGCAACACTGAATCAGGGAGAGCATAACATCATTTCGGGTGATCAATAAGCTGCTGGGTGTTGGTTTACCCTATAAATCCTAAATAGTTTAGGGGCCTGGTTATCTGTAGTGCTGAACTGAACAATCGCAACGAAAGCTGTTTTCATTGGAAACAGACCATTCACCAGTGCTCATGCAATGAGGAAATTTACCAGCTTTCCCACTATTTTTGCTAGTTCCTGTTCTGTAATTGTCATTGTTCGGTTCTTCTGGTAATTCTTCCTAGGCAGGAGCAGAGACGCACCACGTAATGTTCCTTACGTGCTGCTTATCTTCGCTCATGTACAACCACAGGTTCACTATGTAACTTTCATCATTTCCCTTACTGGACCTTATTTTGGATCCCTGAAAACTGTTTTGATCAATGTATTTCAAGAACTTGTTTTCCACATTCTAATGCCGGAAATGGTCGTAAAACGCCGGAAACTAATGAAAATACTGAAAACTAACTGGCGGAAAATACAAAAAAAAATACTAGGCACCAATCTTGACAACAGCAGAAGCGTGGATTCAATGGATAGTGAGGAAATACCAAATAGTCGTACGTGCTCCCAAAAGGTAGGTATTTCCCGGCAGCATGGGAACGATCATTCTTGCTTGAACTCTAGTTATCAGGGAGAGCTGTCTCTCTTGTTTATGCTATCTTTCCAGCACCATCAACTGAACTAGAGCACCTTGCTACCAGTATGTGGCCACGTTCACATGTGCAAAACTAAATTGATTTATTAAAGTCAAAGCATTTATTCAGGTTTTAGTAACTCTGGTTTCGTTCACACTGTGTTCCTAAAGTGCTTTAGTACTGCCGCCCTCTGCTTCCTTGTGGTCATATCGTGAAAGTGCATAAAATGGCATCCATCTCTTCATGCCAGGTATTCTGGGATGAATTCCCCAGAGTTCTTAGCAGGACTCTGAGCTACAATCCAGGAATGATTTCTATACCATGTTTGCCAACCACCAAGAAATGGAAAGGGTTCAAATCACAAGGTACTTCAGTTTAGAGAGTGAATGGTGTTATCAGCTTCTGATTTTTCTGGATTGCATACTGCAACTCCTATTCCTGATTACCATTGCTTGACACGTGAATGATACCACGGTACAACTGAGTTAAGGACTTAACTAATGTACAACCGAGTTAAGGACTTAAGGACTTAACTAATTTAGCCGTTCTTGTGAATCTGGCCACGGGGTGTCTGTCTGTCAACTCAAATTCTCTTCTCTTCATGGTTTGCCAAAGCCTGGATTAAACCGATCTGCAGGCAAGCAGCAAAATCCATCTTTTCAAACAGGCATTTAGGGAAACTGCACATTTATAGATTGAGGACCAGGAGAGTGAAGGAGAATGGAAACATGGTCTTATTATATTAACACTGTTTGGAAAACTATAAGGAAATTTTTAATGGATTGAAATGACTAAAATATTTTTAGACACACTAATGGCATGCTTCTAAAAATGTGGATACATTACGTCTTTGGAGAGAGACTAAAAAACTAAAAACAATTATATAAGTTTCTGCTGCAGTCTCCAATAGATACGACATTCTCGGGCCCTGTTTCCATCCCAAAAAGTGTCTGCTCTTCAAAGATTTCCTCTATATCTCTTTGTGAAGTCTGTTAGGTTCTTGCCAAATGCAACTTATTAAATGGTAGTTGCGGCGTAGAGGTGAATGTGGCAAAAGATGTTGCTGTTGACATTTGTGTGTTGGTACAGACGCATCTGGACTGTCTTGGCAGCAGCAACTCTCTCTCATCACTTTTAACTATGCCAGGAGGGCAGATGTGGAGTTGCACAGGATAATGAAGACCACACTTTGGCATGATGCTAATGCGTATGAGCTATATGAGTTAGCAAATCACTCTAAGCATAGGCTTAACTCTGAGCAAGTATTTGCTTCAAGTTGCTTTGCTGAATGGAAATGGCTTTCCCTAGGTGCTTACTCACATGAGGAAGATTTTGTATGTATGTAATGGCTGGCTGTGAGAGGCAAGGGGCCATGGGCTCAGAGACTGGGACTCCCAAACTGTGGGGGCAGAAGAGCATGTAATTGGGGCAGGATGTATCAATGTCAGAAGACCCACTGTTAGTTCCTATTGGGGTGGGGAAAAGATGCAGGCAGGGTTGAAAATTGGGGAGTCAATCTGTCAGGTAGAAGGCAGACCAGGTAGGAAGGTCTAGGGTGATGGGAGACACAAGGTCAAGGAGACCAGGAACACTGGCCCAATGAGTCCAGTTGTCCAGACAGAGCGGACAAAAGGAAGCTATATAGGCAGTGGCAGCCTTCCAGCTGTCGGTTGCCCATCACATGATCACTGTGGCTGAAGAACTACAGGTGACTTTTTCCTCAGCCCATCTTGGCTGAACTGTGGCTTCAGTTAGAGCATCAGCCCACAGCACCAGAGGCCTACGTTTACACTGTTCATTTTTTAAAAAATGATGAATTAGCCTTTTCCTTTAACACACACCACTAGGCAAATGAACGATGAGTCACAAGCTTCCCTTTGGAGATTTGTAACAAAAAAACTCCATTTTGATTGTAGGTTTTTTATATTTATTTGTGCTCAACCGCCCCTCCCCCGATTACTTCATTTCCACCTGTCGATTAAATCCTGCCAGAGAAGAATAGGGGTTTATCAACCCTGGCCTTTACCTCAGTTGACCTGCCTCCAAGGAGGAAAAACAGGGCACTTATCTACACTGTCTCTTGAAGCACATTTCAAAGCAGCTGATGCACTGATTGCCTTTTACTGTCAGTGTGAGGAAAACCACCCCAGCGTTTCACCTCTTCATTGGAAAGGGGGTGGCAGTGCAGTGACATTTTGCATTCAGAATTTTGAGGTGACTACCCCTCCAATGGGCTAAATTAATATAAAGTTGCTAAGAAGCCCCTTCTCCTGCACTGAAGCTACCAGTCAGTTATCATAATAAATGAGGGCCACATATGTCAAATCTCAAAGAATCCCACCTTGTGGATTTCAAGGGGCTCCTACATCTAATCTAACAGATTTTTGCTGAAGATGTTGGAGATGATTATAGCAGTGTCTCATAGCTTTCAAAAGGAAGCATCTTGTCAGGTTATCGAAGCCCACAAAAGATGGCTTTTAGCTCCATGTGGTCTTCTGACAAAGTTGCTTCATGATCTTACCTCTGCCCTTCTGAAACAGGAGCCCCAAAGTAGGCTGCCCTGCCCGTGTAAAGTTAGCTAGACCTGTGGCCAAGAAAAAGCCAGCTTATTAGCACAAATTGCCAGATTTTACCAGCAACTAGCTGCAGTGCCCAGGCCAAAGAAAATAGCTTACTCGCTCTGTGACAGCATGAATTTCTTCCATGGCAATGAGCAAACTGACATCAAAAGGCTGCTGGCCGTTTTCCCCCGATGGATGCAAGAGGTTGAATCCCTCTAGGATTGTTGACACCTGCTCCCTCCTCCCGTTCAGGCCTGGGCCCTGAGGGCTGTAGCTGTTGGGGGGGCATGTGCTTGTTGCTGGCCTCCCCCCTACCCCGAGGGATGCAAGGGCTTGAATCTCTCTAGGATTGCTGACACCTGGCCCCTCCTCCGTTTCAGGTATATATTCAAGGCCTGGGCCCTGGGGCCTCCAGTCCTTGAGCAGTAGACCGAAGGGTGACACCCCAAAGGGTGTCGGCCGTTAGTGGTCAGGAAACTCTACATGCAAGCCAAAATATCATACCAGCTGTGCTTCTGCACTTCAGAAGCCCAAAAGAGACTGCATGTTGCTGGGGCTGTTGCCCATTTGACTGTGGTGTTGCAGCTGGAGCCTGCCTGATAAGCCCTGAGGGGAAAATAGCAGGGAGACATTTCATGGGGACGCCGAAGTCCAGCTGATCCTTGGGAAGGACACACCTCTTCTGGGAGGGACTTTTGGTGGGAGAGGGATAAGCGGCCGTGAGTCTGGCGCCGCCACAGGCCGTGCGCCATGGGGCCATGCCAAAGGGCCCTTGGGTGAGGCCGTTAGGTGGGGCCAAGGGGGAGGGTACAATACTAGGACAGCTGATTATTAGGGCAGAGGGGTAGGGGTTGTTCTGGGAGAGGGGTGGGTTAGGGTGGAGGTGAGGGGTATGGATCCCTCCCCACGTGTAAGGGGGAGGGGGGACCGGGTTGAGGAGGGTCGGGACTGTTCCCCCAGTGTGAGGACTGTGTGCGACCCGACGGGGGTGGGAGGGTTTGGCTCCTCTGTGAATGGGGGGAGTTGGGGGTGGAGAGGTTGGGAGGGGGATATAAGGGAGGGATGGATGGAGGGGGTCTTCCTCAGGGGCTGGGTGGGACAGCCACCGGGGGAGAGATGGGGGCGGGCTGGGGAGGAGTATTCTACAGCCACTGGGGTTGTAATGGGCCGAGGCAATTATGGTCCTTCTGGGAGGCGGGTAACAACGGTGAGAAGGGACAGGTACTTGATGCCTGTCCCTCACAGACCCCCACACAGGTAATGCAGTGATCAAAAATGGGGGCGGGGAGGGGCCTGGCCCAGGACTGCTGCTGATTAATGTGAGGTCCGTTGTTAATAAATCTACAACGATCCGTGAGTTGATCTTGGATCGATCAGCTGACCTCGTGTGCATTACAGAGACCTGGCTGATACTAAGTCAGGGCCAATTTTGGCTGATCTTGTTCCAGCCTGGTACTCTGTACAGCACCAGCCTAGACCAGAGGGACGGGAAGGCGGTGTAGCTGTTATTTTTAAGGACACCTGGTCTGTGGGGAGGTATCCAGTGCAGACGACCTTGGGCACGGAGGTGTCTGATTTGGCTGGAGACACATTGGGGCTGCTGCGCACCTACCTGTACAGCAGCATTCCTACACACACTAGCTGAATTGGTGTCGGAGGTGGTCTTGCGATCTCCAAGGTCCTTAGTCCTGGGCAATTTCAACATCCACGCTGATGCCAATCTTGGGGGAGTGGAGCATGAGTTCATGGCCATCATGACAACCATAGGACTGTCTTAGAGGGTTGTAGGCCTGACACATGATGGAGGACATACCCTTGACCTGATAGTCTGCACTGGCCTTGAGGCAGGGGATTCGGTGGTGGGGGATGTATTAACAATGCCCTTGTCATGGACGGATCATTATCTCCTCCAGACCAGTCTCCTGGTGCATGTCTTCCCCCAGAGAGGTGTAGAACCAGTTCGGTTGGTTCGCCCCCGGAGACTTACGAAACCAGAAAGGTTCCGGAATGCCCTTGGGCAATGACCTCCCGATCTTGACGACCGTTCGCTCGATGACCTTGTTGCCTTTTGGAATATCTTGTTGACTGAGGCCATTGACCAAACGGTTCCCAGGTGTCCGCTTCCGGAATGCCAACGACGCAGGTCCCTTGGTTTACAGAGATCCTGAGCCAGATGAAGCAGGAGGGACGGTGATTGGAGCGACGGTGGCGCCGTACTCGTGCAGAAGCTGACCGATTGCAGCATAGTTTAAAACTTATGCTGTAGCTGTGTGGGCAGCAAAGAAAGAGTTCTTTGCTACCCTTATAGCATCCACAAAGTCACGTCCAGCGGAGCTTTTCCAGGTGGTGCAGAGGCTGGTCAGTCCAGCCTCTTTCCGTCTAGAACTGGAGTCTTCCAGTGCCCGCTGTGACATGTTTGTTGACTTTTTCATAGATACAATTGCCTGGATTCACCACAACTTCGATGGTGCACTTATAACAATGGGCGAACCTGAGGTTGTAGAGATCCCGCCTTGTCTGATTTCATGAGATCAATTTCAGTGGGTGTCGCCCACTGATGCGGCAGATGTCTTTGGGGCAGTTAGGGCCACTTGTTGTGAATTAGATCTATGCCCGTTCTGGCTGGTTAAGGCCTGCTGGGAGACATTAGGGCCGCTGCTGGCAGGGGTTGTCAATGCCTCCTTAGGGAGTGCAGAGTGCCGAGCCACCTCAAAGAGGTGGTAGAGCAGCCTCTGCTCAGGATATAATCTCTTGATATTGACTCCCCTGCCAGTTATTATCCAGTCTCTAACCTTCCCTGGTTATTGAATGGGTGGTGACTCAGCAGCTTCAGGGGCATCTGGATCCGGTCAGTTTTCTTCATTCTTCACAGTCTGGCTTTTGTCCTGAGTTTGGCATGGAGACTGCGCTTGTGGCTTTGGTTGACTACCTGCGCCATGAATTAGATCAGGGCAGATTGTCTCTTTTAATTTTATTAGATCTATCGGCTGCATTTGATACCGTTGACCACGAGATGTTGGTGGCCCGACTGCGGGACTGGGCCAGAGTGGGTGGAATTGTTCTTGAATAGTTCCGCTCATTCCTGACCGGGAGAACTCTGTGTGTGGTTCTCGGGGATTGTACTTCATCTCCCCGGGACCTTATGTGTGGGGTCCCGCAGGGTTCTATTCTGTCCCCCACTCTGTTCAACGTGTATATGCAGCTTTTGGGTGAGGTCGTAAGAGGGTTTGACGTGCGTTGTCATCAGTATGCCGATGATACACAACTCTACCTCTCCTTTTCTGCAGACCCAGACCTGGCAATCTCGGTGCTCACCCAGTGCTTGGCAGCTGTGGGGGACTGGATGAGGGCGAGCCATCTGAACTTGAATCCCAATGAGATGGAGGTGATGTTGGTGGGTAGGGCTGAGGGGGTGGTGGTGCCTGTCATTGACAGGGTTTGCCCCCCTTTAGCCACTGAGGTCCATAGTCTGGGGGTGCTCCTCAATTCACAGTTCCGCCTGGATTTCCAGGTGGAGGCGGTGGCAAGAGGAGCATTTTGCCAGTTACATTTGGTGCGATGGCTGCAGCTGTATATCTTAGACTCCGATCTGGCCACCATCATCCATGCCTTTATCACATCTAGATTAGACTATTGTAACACACTCTATGTGGGGCTACCCTTGGGGACGGTCTGGAAGCTGCAGCTGGTGCAGAATGCGGTGGCCCGTCTCCTAACGGGGATGGGTCGTTGCGAGCATATTACCCCAGTGCTCCATTCCCTGCACTAGCTGCCCATTATCTTCTGGGCCCAAGTCAAGGTGTTGGTAATGACCTATAAAGCCCTAAATGGCCCAGGCCCTGCTTACCTGCAGGACCGCCTCAGGCCCTGGGTCATAGTGTGACCCCTGCGGTCGGCCAGGGACGCCTGACTCGAAGTCCCTCAGGTTTCCCAGGTGGTGACGATGGGGAGCGTGTTTTCTGTGGCTGCTCCTAGGCTATGGAATTCCCTCCCGACAGAGGCCCGCCTGGCCCCAGACCTCCCCATTTTCCGAAAACAGTGTTAGACCTGGTTGTTCCGCTGGGCCTTTGGAGAGGGAGACGGAGTGGGGGTGTTGCCCTTTTTAGTATATTTTTAGTATTTTTATTAATTTTAAACTATGAATTAGGTGAATTGTGTAAATATGTTTTAATTATGAATTTTTTCATTGTGTGTGCTGTAAGCTGCCCCAAGCTGCTCTGTGAGCAGGAGGGTTGCAGGATAAAAGAGAATTTAAATAAATAAATAAATAATAAAAGCCCAAGCTTGACCTCATTCCTTAGCTTTTCTTATTTTTATTATTATTATTATTATTATTTAAAGAAATTGTTATTCTCAGGCCCTTTTCACACAGACACTCACTGATAAAAGTGGGTGTTACATTTTATTATGCATGTTGCAGGTGTGCTCTATGGGTGCCCTGCAACATGTATAATAAAATGTAACACTCACTTTATCAGTGTTAGAGTGTCTGTGTGAAAAGGGCCATGGATTGAAATACCAAGAGTTAATACCATCCTTGGTCCAGAGTTATTGGCGTTAGATTGTAGTTATGTGCACAACCTCCTTGATAAGATTTCAGCTATTTCTCTTGCTTGTTCAGTTACTATTAAGGGATGGGACTATCGGCAAATTATCGGTTACCAGTTTTATCGGTATCGGATTATGGGATTTATTGGTATCGGCATATTGGTTTTTTAACATTGCCGATTTTTCAGATTTTAACATGGCAGCCATTTTTAAAACGGCCACAATGTTAAAGATCCGAAAAATCGGCAATGTTAAAAAAATGATATGCCGATATTGATATTATCAGTATTAATCCAATATCACCAATTATCGGATTAATCCGATACCAATTTTTCCTTTCCTTTTTATTCAGTCCCAAGACAACTGACTGTCCATTTAGCTGCTTTTGTTGACAGAGTGTGGGAGCACAGATATATTTGCTGCTGCTAGTGTTACCTCACAGTATACCAAGTACACCAAGAAGAGATACTCAACCAAGCTCCGTATGACTCACCCAGACGAGGGGACAGAGAGCACGGGCCTTCCTCTCACACCCTTCCTGGCTAGGCTGCCGTGTTTCCTGTCTTTTGGCAGGCTGGAAAACAAAACCCCAGCTTCTCACAAGCTGGGTCCCGGTAAGCAAAGATGAGACAGTGAGAAATGAGAGTGCTTGTCTTTGTTACTGTATGACAAAGAATGGCCAATGTTTCCAGAAAAAAATGTATAAATTGTGTAGCAGTCTTACGATTGACAAGTTCCTCTTTGGAGACAGATGGAAATGGCGGGAGATGCGAGTGGGTGGCTGGTGCGTTAGGATGTGTCCTAGAGCACTCCGTTTGAAAAGCACCAAGGGACCTCTAGTGTAGCAGGGAGGGCTAGGTGGCGACTACTGTGCAGCTGGATGAAGGTGAGGTGACTGGGGTAGATCTGTGGGCCATGGGGGTGTGATTCTGGGAGTTATCCATGATGAATGGTACTGGGGTAGATGATATCTGGGGGAGGACTGCAGTTAAGTCTGGAGGTAGTGGAGCTGGGGAGATGTCTGGGACCTCTCTGGAGGCTGAGATCTCTTGGAGACTGAGGGAATCTCTTCTGGGGTTCAAGGGCTTGGTCTGGCCATAGTTCCCCCACCCCATAACAACCCCAATTGCCACTGCCGCTCTCCCAGGTGAACCGCTGCCAGCCCGGCTCCCCCTTCCACTGGCTCCCTGTCAGGGTGGTGGGGGAGAAGCCCCTCCCCCTACTCAATCCCCTTCCCAGCCCCGTCGATTCCAAACAATAATCCCCACTCCCATCCCCCCTCTCACAGAGAGATAATCACCCTGAAAGTGCACCCTGTCACTCTCACTGACCAAGGGGCATCACTCTACCCCCTCCCCTCTTGCTCTCACCAGAGGGGAAGCTTCTTCCCTCCATCATAAAACAAAAACCCAAAACAAATAAAACCCCAACCACCAAAAATAAACACACACCCTCTAATACTCACCCCTTAACCAACACAGATCAATGAAAACCCACCACACACATTTAAAATCTCCCAACAACCCTCCCCTGCCCCTTAATGCCTGGTAAAATATCAACCCAGCACAGGCAGGCGAGCAGGTGGGGGTCCCTGACCATCTGGACCCCACTGAAGGCCTGCAAAAGGCTGCAACTTAAGGTGCCCCCACCTGGAGATCCGGCTAGCCCCCAAGGAATCCCTGTCCCCTCACATCCTCCAGGGGAGGGGGGGCAGTAGATGGCACCGGGGGGCCCAGGGACACAGGTGTCACCTCTGGGGAGGGGCCAGCCTCTTCCGGCTCCCAGCCTTGCAAGATGGGTTCAGGGCAGCGACAGTGGCGGCAATCCTGGTGGTAGCTGGTAAGGTTGGAACGGGCCCTGGTTATTGGCTTCCTGTGAGGGGAGGCAATGGATTTGGTCTCCTCAATAGTTGAGAAAGCCAGTCTTCTGCTGATGGCCTTTGAAGCCTTTGCCCAGAAGTTCATGATGCTCTTCGATTCCAACCTCACTCCAAATGGTTGAAGCTGTCTTGGAAACAATGGACTGGGGGCACGGTCCTGCTTTTGCCACCTGCCAGCAGACACTACATAGAAAGAGGCAGCCCAAGCCTACTAACCTCCAACAGCGGCTGTGTGAGGACCTGGACGACAAGCTAGCCTCATATCACCTTGGATGCCACCATCTGGCTGTGCATAAGTATCCTGAGATTGGTTTAAATCGGGGATAGGGGACATTTTTCATCCTAGGGGCCACTTTGATCATTGGTACAAACTCCGAGATCTGCATGCAGCTTGGAGGCAGGGGTGCTTAAGGGTTGTACTCAAGAAAAGGAGGGTCCGACAATGGATTTGTGCCATGAATCTGCCCCCTAGGAATGCGCAGCCCGAATATGTGCGGGGATTGGTTGGTCTGAAAGCTGCCCTGTCCCCAACACAACGCGGCTTTGCCGGCAGAGATGTGCAGGGATGCAGAGCAGGAAATCGAGCTCTGCCGGCAAAGCCGTGTGGGGGGCTTTCAGACCGGCCGTGTACTGACATGGCTAATAGCCATTGCAATAAACTTTTTACTTTACTTTACACAGGAAAACCATCTATTTCATGCCATAAAACATAAAAAGCAAAACCACATGTACAATATGCTACAACTGTTATCTTGCCCTGCACAGGGATAAAGACCCATAAGTGACTAGAGACACAGAGTACATAACATGTTTGTTTGACTGAGAAACAATTTAATGCTCTTCAAAACCCAAGAATGAATGGTGGGAATCTGAATTTATGGTGTGAAAAGGAGCATGTACAGAGATGGTACATTTCTCTCTCTGTTTTCATTATGCAGCTGTTACAGTAACATAAAATACATATCAACTAGGGCGGCAGAAATGCCATTACAGTCTAGTGAGTAACATGATTCAAAAGCTGTTTAACAATATTTTACATTGCTATCAGAAGTAGACGCTTAGATATTTAGTACTGTGGTTGGCTGTCACAGCTAGGAATTCTGTGATGAGCAGTGCAATCCTCTGTGGAAAAGCCTGCATGCTAAGAGTTGGCATGAACACAAGTCCTGTTCACTTTAATGAGGCTTGTGCCCATGCTAAATGCTAGCATGCAGTGCATCCTATTCACTTCAATGGGACATGCATGCCTGTTGACTGTGTGTACTGCATGAGAAGATCATGGCCAAAGTTATCTGTTTTTGTCTTTAACAGAAATTACAAGGGCAAACATTTCAAAAAATGACTATAGTGTGTTGGGGGTAACTTGATTTTGTCCACTATCCAAACTACGATATTAAAAGGGGGCTGAATTTACAGGGTAAGGTCTTGGTACTTCTTGAGAAGCAGGCCAATGTTTAGATTCCTCAAACTGGCTAGCCAAAAAGAAGGTACACCAAATCATTAGCCCCTTTTGAAAATATGGGCTAGGATCTCCATCACCCCCACCAAGTTGCTATGAACTGGACAGGGCAGACTTTCGAAAGGTACAGGTGTTGTTCAGCTTCCATTGGCTTTCAGCCCAACTCGCCTTTGTATCTTTGAAAGCCTCCCTCCATTTAAAAATGCCAGGTCACTGACCCAGATTCCACTGCTCTGGTTTCTATAGAAGGAACCAAAATTGTTTGAAAAACACTTTATACCAGAGGTGGGGAACGTTTTTCCTCCCGTGGGCCACTCTGAAAATTAGTACAAGCTCCATGTACCAGAGAGGAGTTGGGAGCAAGGGATGATTAAGAGGTGGGCTTCGGATGGAAGGGGAAGGTCCAGCTTATGGGCCTGTGCCATGGAACTATCCACTATGCTTGTGTGCATGCTCCCATCTCGGTTCCCTTCCTTTATTTAGGTACTGGAGGGTAGAGATGGGATCCATGGCCCAAATCCAGGGATTCGAAAGGAGCTAAATAAAAAACCTCCATGGACTGGAGTTTCCCACCCCTGCTTTATACCATTCCCGACTGTCTAGTATTGCCTGACTCAAGCTTAATATGGCCAAGACTGAACTCCTTATCTTTTTCTTGAAAAAATTCCCCTCCCTCTTCCCTCTCAATTTCCATAAATGCTCTTCAGATCCTAATACATATCTTCATCTCCTTAAAAATCTTACCAAGTTATGAAATTCAGCGATGTAGTTGTGGCTGTGACTGCAAGGGAAGTAGTAGCCCGTTAGCATTACATTAGATACCTCATTTTAAAAAAATTATTTTTTAAAAATTTAAACGAGCCTCGACCAGGGATGGGTAACCTTTCCCTCCTCGGAGGCTGCTTTGAAAAGGAGTATAACCTCCAAGGGTCACATAGGAGCTTGGCGCGTGGGGTACTTAAGGGGTGCAGTCAAGAAAAGGAGGGTCCAGATCACGGAGCTGTGCCATTCATCTCCCCTCTAGCCTTGTGCGTGCCCTCATCTCTGCTCCCTTACCGTGAGCTCAGTTTTCCAGTGGTTGGAGGTAGGAACTGGATCCAAAGGCCAGATTCAGGAACTGGAAAGGGGTCACATAAAAACTTGCTACAGGCTGCATTTGGTCCCCAGGTCTAAGGTTCCCCACCCCTGGTCTTGACACCCCTCACCCCCAGAATTTTCCATTTCCCCCCTGACACTGAGGAATGCCCTATATCTAACCCACCCCCCCCGAGTGTGATCTGCTTCCCTTGCAATCACAACCCCAGCTACAGTGCTGGATTTCCCAGCTTAGCTTTAAAAACAAGTACAGTTGAGACAAGGCAGAGATCTCATTAAAAAATATCCTGATAGAAACAATACATTGGATGAAGATCAATTGATGACGTCTCTGCTGTCTGATTATGACTGACTGCTTTGTCTAATTGGTGGTAGTGGTTTGTTTTGAGTGTAGCCAAAATGCAAAAAGAAACCCTTGAACTGAGTCTTTTCCTGGGCTGGTTCTTTTCTCCTATAATCTAATCACACAGAGATGAGTGGGCTTGGTTTTAATGAGATGCTTTGTATGAAAATATCTGAGTGTAATTAGGAAGCTGTTCTAATCCCATCACATATTTTTGATTAAAAGCTTTGTTGTAATTGTTTAGCATTTTTTAAAAAATGCTTTTAAAATGTATCCTTTTTTTATACTAAAAATGTAATTCCAGTGTAAAGGTGCGTGCATGTGTGTATGCTTGACTTCTACGGATGGAGGTTAAAATAAGAACATATGAACATAAGTAATGCCACACTGGGTCAGACCAATGATCCATCGAGCCCAGCACCTGTCTCCGACAGTGGCCAATCTTGATTGCTTGGAAGAATTACCCAACAGGTCACAATGGGGCAATCCATTCCCTGTTTTTCACTCCCAGCTCCCAACGGTAAGAGGTAACATTCCCCAAACCGACCTGGCTAATAGCTGCTAATCGACCTATCCTCCAGAAACTTGTTAATTCCTTAGAAATTTATCCAACCCAATCATCCACAACGCTTTTTAAGAAAGGCAATAAAAGAGAACCGGAAAACTACAGACCAATCAGTTTGCTCCCAGTTATAGGGAAAATCTACTCAAGATATTTGTTAAAGAGTTCATAAAACTGTGTGGCTGAGAATAACCTGATAGCTGAAGAACAAGCAGGGTTTAGAGTGGGTAGATTTATGATAGATAACAGTTTCATTTAACAGTTTCATACAAACAACTAACAAATAACAATATTAAGCATCAAAGCAGCATAAAAATATAACAATCATTTAAAATACGACTCCATTTGTAACCTAGTCCAATTCGTTACAAAAATACAACCAGATTGGTTATCTAAATTGCGTATAGTATTCATTACTTCAGCTACATACTCCCCCCACACCCCGGGCCTAAAACGTTTTCGAATCAGCGACAACTCTCCTTCTCTTTTGCTGTGCAGCACAGAGAAATCTGGCCAGTACAGTTACTGTGTGCATTTGCTGTCTTCTCCTGTGCCGTCCTCTGACCTTTTGCCACTTCCAAAAGAGACAGCCACTTCCTCCTCTGTTCGTTGTAGAAGGGACACTCCCATAATCTCTGCCGGGAGATGGACGCAGGATGTTCTACATTCTTGATCCTGCTAGATCTCTCGGCTGCTTTTGATACCGTGGACCATGGGCTGCTGCTGAGACGGCTGTGAGACCTGGGGGGTCTGGACGGGACTGTCCTTGGGTGGTTCCGCTCATTCCTCTCTGGGAGAAGCCAATGGGTAGTGCTGGGAGCTGAAACATCGAGCCCCCGGGCCTTGACCTGTGGAGTTCCGCAGGGTTCGATTCTGTCTCCGCTTTTGTTTAATGTGTATATGCAGCCCCTGGGGGAGATTGTGAGAGGGTTCGGGGTGTGATGTCACCAATATGCTGACGATACTCAGCTGTACCTCTCGTTTTCGACCGACCCAGGTCCCACTGTCTCGTTGCTTTCCCAATGTTTGGAGGCTGTGGCGGTTTGGATGTGGCAGAGCAGACTGAGGCTCAATCCTGATAAGACGGAGGTGATGGTGGCGGATAGGGTGAGGGAGGTGACAGCCCCTCTGGTGGGGGGGGGAGGGCGTCTGCCCTCCCATAGCCCAGCAGGTTCGGAGTCTGGGAGTGGTTTTGGATCCGGGCCTCCATCTGGATCGGCAGGTGGAGGCGGTGACTAAAGCTACCTTTCACCAGCTGTATCTGTTGCAGAGGCTGTGCCCATACACCTCCGGGCCCGACCTGGCCACTGTTATTCACGCCTTCATCACCTCGAGGCTAGACTACTGCAACATGCTCTATGTGGGGCTTCCCTTGGTTCTGGTTCGGAGGCTGCAGCTGGTGCAGAAAGCTACGGCCCATCTCCTTACAAGGATGAGGCGACGGGAGCATATTACACCTGTGCTCCGCACTCTGCACTGGCTGCCTATAGCGTACCGAGCCAGATTCAAGGTGTTGGTGTTGATCTATAAAGCCCTATACGGTCTGGGCCCCTCATACCTTGGGAATCGCCTCGCCTTCTGCGCCCCAGGGCAACCCCTGCGGTCTGCCGGAGATGCCTTCCTGGAGCTCCCCCGTGTTAAATGGGGGGCCACAATGGAGAGGGCGTTCTCAGTGGCCGGGCCGCAGCTCTGGAACTCCCTCCCGGAGGAAGCTCACCTGGCCCCGGGTCTGATGGCCTTTTGCCGAGCCTGTAAGACCTGGCTGTTCGCCCAGGCCTTTGGAGGGGAAGGGGGGAGGGGACTATTGGGGTGGGAGGGTAGTTTTAATCACTCACACTGATGATGTTTTATGTATTTTATTATTGTTTTTATTGTTGTGAGCCACCCAGGGATGCCGTAGGCATGAGGGGGCGGCTAATAAATATAAATAAATAAATAATATATGGGCAATAGCCTCTATTCTTTGGCGGTTACAGGGGCACTGCCTTTGAGTCAATGGTAACTTAGCCCACCTTCCTTCCTGAATCCTGGATTCTAGCTGTGAGAACCTCATTTTGGTAATTACTTGTCTCAGATCATATTGTGGGATTTCCAAATACCGTGCGGGAGCTTCTGAGGGGAAGATATATTTATTTATCACTATATATCTCAATTTTTCCACCTTTGCCCTGTCCTCCTGCAATGAAATATCAACCAAACAATTCACAATATGGACTTTATCAGTTGATATAGGTATTTGATCTGGGGCTTCGCAAAGAAAGCCCAGCCCTATTCTTTCTATTTCCCTTTTTACTTCTTCAACCCAAGTTTTTCGCCCCTTCGAGAGTTCCTGCATTTCCAGATATATTCTCTTAGGAATTTGCATCGGGGAAAGGGACCTGATCTTTAACCAGTAAGATAACACCCTCTGTCTTGCTTTAGTCCCTATATTTATTACACCTTCCATCCTAACAAGCGTGCGGGGGGTAGACTTTTGGACTACCAGTAATTTCTTCAAAAAAGCGGCCTGGGCTATCTCAGCAACTTCCCAGGCCGCAGAGTCCAGCCCCCACAGCTCGGCTCCATACAGGAGGATGGATTCTAATTTTACTTCTGCAACCTTCAAAGTTTGCATACAAGGCCGTTTACTGAAACGATTATAAAAATCCAATATCCCACCAGTGGCCTGTGCCGCCTTCAATTTCACCCTGTGTACATGGTCCGTCCATGCTATAAAGGTAACTCCCAAATACGTAAATGAGCCTACCACCTCTAACTTTTCTTTACCAATTACCCACCCTTGGGATTTGTTGATTCCAAAGGCCATTACTTCGACTTTGCAACACTGATTTTCAGAGCGTTTTCATCTGCATATATTTTTAATACGTCTAACATTCTTTGTAACCCAATTTTAGTTAAGGACATAAGAGCCATATCGTCTGCATAAAGGAGTGAGTACATCTCACCCCATCATTTGAATGCACTTCATCTATGTAAATATCAGACAAGGAAGATTGTGTCTCGATTTCAGGAAAGCCTTTGATTCCATAAATCGCCAGAGATTATGGCTTAAACTTTGTAAAATGAATATCAATTCCCATCTCCTGGACCTTATTATTCTTTTACACAGTATTACCTCAGCCAAAGTTAGGTTTAGCTCTAAAGGTACTTACTCAAGTCAAACCACTTCTTCAGTGTCTCTCTTGCTGGTACCTCCTTTGTATTGCTCCCCATCTCTGTGGGAGTTCCCCAAGGCTCTGTCCTGGGCCCTCCTCTCTCTTTACACTCTTTCAGTGGGCAAACTCATTGAGTCTCATGGCTTCCTGTGTCACCTGTATGCTGATGACACTCAACTCTATGGGTGTTTTAGACAAGCGCCTCCCCACCTATTGGATGCATGTTGCAGGGCTGTATAGGGCAGCAATGAGGTTATTATTGGGATTTATTACTGGGAGGGGACTTCCATGTAAGAACTGGCAATCCTGCTCTATCTACGGAGCCTCCTAGGCTCGATGATTCTGCCTATTGCCCATATGTATGTGTCTCTAAGGATCACGTTGTTAGCTCAGGAGCAGGGCGGTTCCAGGATTTTTTGTCCACTTGTGGACTTATGATTTTGAACGGCTGTTCTTGTGGGGATTACAAGGGGGCTTTTACCTTTCACTCGGCGAAAGGCTCTAGCGTTATTGATTACTTTTTATTATCAGAAAGTTTTTTTCAGAATGTCCAAGAATTTTGTGTCATCCCTAGACCTGAGTCCGACCACTTCCCGTTGTCATTGTCCTTAATTGACCCCTTCTCCCCCCAGGTGGCAGGGGAAGAGCTTGAGGCAATGTCCAAGAGGGAGGGAGGGGGGTTGGTACGGGTGAGGTGGACTGAAGATGTGAGGTCTGCTTTTGTCAACTTTACCCGCCAACCAGCGGTCGAAGGACTAGTGAACAGGATAGCTGGGTCAGACGATAAACATCATGTTGCATTTGACATATTGATGGCCCTTCTCAGCCCCCTTCTGGCACACACCAAACCGATGGGCTCGGGGCCAAGAAATACCCCTTCTTGGTTCGATAAGGAGTGCAGGGATTTGAGGAGGGAGTCGAGGGGTCTGGCTAGAGGGCTAAAGGGAAACCCTACCCGGTTACGCAGGCTAGAATTTTTGTCCTCTCGGAGGCAGTATCGCCGGACAATTGCAGTTAAGAGGACTGAGGTTCAGAAGCTGAGGTGGGCACAGCTGCTGGAGGCCGTCTTGCAAAAAGATCAAAGGTCCTTTTGGAACCTTGTCCACCCAGGCCGGTCTAGGAACTTAGCCTTAGTAATCCCACCTGAGCAGTGGGAAGAGTTTTACACTGGGATTTTCTCCACCATTGTGGACGAAAGGGTCCTTCTGTCCCCAGCCATGTGCCTCCCAGAGTGGCCTCCCATTTCTAAGGAGGAAGTGGTTGCCTTTATTGGTAAGCTAAAACTCGGGAAGGCCCCGGGTGCGGACTTCATCACACCCGAGGTATTGAAGGTAGACCCCGATTGGTGGGCCAGTTTCTTGGTCCCCCTCTTTTCTACAATAAATTCCTCAGGGGAAATCCCTAAAGCCTGGTGTACCGGGATTGTGGTCCAATACATAAGAAGGGCGATGCTTCCCAGCCGGGGAACTATCGCCCGATTTGTCTTTTAAGCATTGTGGGAAAATGTATGCTCGCTTCCTGTTGGATAGAATGACCGAATGGATACATGAGAGTAACATCATAGTGCCGGAGCAGGTGGGGTTTCAGAGTGGAAAGTCCACTCTGGACCAGGTTCTTGTCCTTGCCACTCTTTCTAACCATTATGTAGTCCAACAAGGGAAATTTTTTCTGTGCTTCGCTGACCTTTCCATGGCTTTCGATTCTATTAGTAGGGAAAGGCTATGGGCCAAATTAGGTGCCACCTCAATTGATAGACGGCTGCTCTTTCTGCTAATCCAGATCCACACTGGCAACTTAATTCAAATATGCTCGGCACCCGCCAGCCAGCTCTCAAAGGAGGTTAAGGTCTCCAGAGGGGTCAGACAAGGTTGTTTGCTGGCCCTGGTGTTATTAAATTTTTTCATAAACGATGTAATTCCTTTTCTGAATGATCGTGAAACAACCACCCTAGGATCGGCACAAGGAAAGTGCCAGCCCTCCTATATGCGGACGACACAGTCTTGATTTCCCAGACCTTGGTGGGGCTGAGAAGGGCCTTACAAAGGTTTGGTGAATACTGTGACAGGGAGGGTTTAAAGATAAACTTTTCCAAATCCAAGGTCATGGTGATGAGGAGCCATGGAAAGAAGGAAATCCATCGGTGGGAAATTGGGGGCAATCCTATTGCCCAAGTTGGGGAGTTCAAATATCTAGGAGTGATCTTCTCCTCAACACTAAGCTGGAGACCTCATCTCAAGGCAGTAGTGCACCAATCTAAGAACTCCTCCAGAGTGATCCTTGGGTTTTATTTTCCCAAGGGGGGAGACTGGTACTGCCAGCCTTGCGGCTTTTTAGAACCAAGGTCATCGCACAGAGCCTCTATGCTTTCCCGGTCTGGGGCCCATCCTTTTTGTTGGAGCTGGAAAGCATACAGAACCAGGTTCCTCAGGCCATTTTGGGGGTTCCGAGGGGTACGCCCCAGGTTCTATTAAGACAAGAGACTGCAAGCCCAACTATGAGATCCAGAGCCTTACAATTACTGATAGGATATTGGGCAAAGTTTTTTCTTTCCCCCACCCCAGGGTAGTTCCCTGCTGACTCTGGCTGTGGGAGCGGGTCTCCTCAGTACCTGGGACAGTCGGGTGGAAAAAGAAGTTAGACTTCTGGGATATTCAAGAGAAGCTCTAGAGCCCCTGGGTCCTAGAAGAGCTATGATACTTATAAGAAGGAGGATTTAAGACCGGGAGCTGCAAGAGGAAGGGTCTTTGTTAGCCAACCAGCGGGTGGCCCCTGATTATCCCCTGGGCAGAACTTTGGGTTTGGGGAACAGCTACCTCCATCTATGGCTGGACTCAAACCAACGCAAAGCCTTCACCTGCTTCCGTTGTAATGTGTATTCATCCGCTACGCCGGAAGGACGATATAGGGGTACTCCCTGGTCAGAAAGAAGCTGCGGGCTATGTGATCTACAGGAGGTTGACTCCTGCGAACACATTTTTTTCCACTGCACTGCTTTAACTGGGCCCAGACATGTTTTGCTGGGCAGATACATACAGGACTCCCCTGACCCTGTGGGTCTGATGAGGAGATTTTTAGATGGGGCGGACTCAATGCTTACGAGAGCGGTGGCCAGATATTGTCAAATCTTTCTGCGGTTGAGAGCTACTCAGTCCGCACAGTAAGTGGACGGGTATTACATTGAATGGCAATCTGGCCTCAGGGGTTTATGGTTATGTTACGACAAGTTTTGCAGAAGATCTAGGGACCAAAAGGGGCAAGGGGGGAAGAGCTATGGGACGTTATAGTTGACTGCTATGGCACCATTGTTACCACCAATACCTTGTTGAGGATATATGTGAATAGATGTGGATATATGGTACTATTATGTATTTACTTTTGGATTGTTATAACCTTTGGTTAACAATTAATAAAATTTGATTGACTGACTGATTGATTGATTGACTTACCCTCACAGGGTCAGTTGCGAGGGTGAATGCAATAAGGATTGCAAAGTACTCTGAACACTTTCAAAGTGCTATATAAATAATACTACCCACACCGGAAACCCAGTGTAGAGAGTTAATGACATTCAGGGACCCGTGTTCACTGTGTTTTCCCATTGGTGTCTTGGGTCCCTGACTACATTGCTTACTGCATCCACAGTGTTTTCATTACCAGACTCTACCAATACTATCCACTTTCTTTGTATTGGCCACTGGTGCTGCTGTCATCAAAAGAGTCAGTGGTCCCCTACACAAGCTGGCATTCTATGTCTGGCAGGGCCAGGTGACCGATTCTTCAGCAGGGAGAGGTAAGAAAATGCAGTGAGTCTTTCCTTATTTCTTCAGAGAGATCAGACTGCAGCCACAGACATACACTCAGCACTCTGGGTGCCCGGCCATTCATTAAAGTTAAAGGAAGGACTGGTCTCGAGTGCACTGTCCTCACCCCAGATGGGCTCTGCGGTGTACACAGCAGGTGAGCAAATCTAGGCCTTACTGCCCCAAGGTGGGGAACAGGGGACTGGTGTGTTCCTTCTTTTATAATTATAACACTTCTGTAATCCAGTGTTACGTCTGTAGTAACTATATTAAGTAACATTAGAACATAATTTACACAGACTGATTGGCACCTGAAGGCAGCTACAGTCCCCCTCAAGCTCCAAGGTTTTACCTGTCCTCACTGGTAAATTCCACCTGTCACTGAGACCTTGGAATCTCTTTATCAGCTCATTCCTTAAAGGTATACACACACCACAGGCGTTCCCTCACAAAGTACACCGTGTCAGCTGCATCCTGTTGCTTATTTGCACTACTTTTAGTATTCCTGCTGATCTCAAATGGGGTGTTACACTGCAGGGACCCTCTCTTTCAGGTTGCAAGGTCTCGAACTATTTAAGGCTTCTGTATGAGATAAGCCAACACCCTGTGTTCCAGGTAGGAACTTGTTGGAAGACTGCCTATTACAGAGAGCTAGTCTCATGGACACCTCACTTAATAACAAGGCCATGGCGGTTCTGTAGAAACTCCTCCTTCGGAATAATCCAAGCAGGGCTGCATTATGCTTATTTGAATGCTAAGCAAATATGGTGAAAGTTATCCTCTACATCCTCCCATGATGTGCTGATGACACCCTGGTCCTACAGGTCAAGAATTGGAGTCTCTATTTCACAGCCTGGTATCTCTGCTAGTAGTGCTAGGTTTGAATTCCATTGCCCCATTCAACCCAGGAGGAGTTTTTTCTTTATTTACTTATTTAAAAATTTAATATCCTGCCCCTCCTGCCACAACACAATTCAACAATATAAAACCATAAAATTGTAAAAACATATCAATCCCACCCCTGCTTCCTCCCTCCCCTCCATCCCCTCACCCATCTCCCCTGCCAAACGCCTGACGGAACAGCCAAGTCTTACAGCTTTTATGAAAGGAGGGTAGGTTCAGGGCCTGCCGCACCCCCACCAGAAGGGAGTTCCACAGCCTTGGTGCGGCCACCGAGAACGCCCTCCCCTGCCTGGCCCCCCTGGAAGACTCGGGGCACCACGGGAAGGGCACCCCCGATGACCACAGGGGCCGGTCTAATACCCGGGGAGTGAGGCGGTCCCACAGATAGGCAGGGACCAGAACATTTAGGGCTTTATAGGTTAATACCAACACTGGCATATTGATGGCATATTGGTGTCACTGGCATATTGATGGCACCGTATGCCAAACTTCCTGATCACCTCGCCGAGAGGCTGCATGTATACATTGAGCAGGAGGGGGGACAACCCCGAACCCTGCGGGACACCACATGCGAGGTCTCGGTATGATGAAAAACACTCCCCAAGTACCACTCACTGGGTTCTTCTAGTCAGGAACGAGCCGAACCATTCAAGAACAGTCCCGCCCACCCCTGCACAGTCCCGCAGGTGCGTCATCAACATCTTGTGATCAACCGTATCAAAAGCAGCAGACAGATCTAACAGAACCAACAGGGTCAATCGACCCCAGTCCGTTTCTCGGCGCAGATCATCCACCAAGGCCACAAGCGCAGTCTCCGTGCCATAACCTGGACCAAATCCCAACTGAAAGGGATCAAGAAAACAGATGCGGTCAAGATGCCCCTGTAACTGCTGGGCCACCACCCGCTCAATAACCTTCCCTAAAAAGGGGAGGTTAGAGACAGGTTGGGAAATTGAGGAAGTAGCTGACATGTCATTAGAGACTATGAAAGCAGATATCAGATGGTAACTGACACTTTTTAACTAATATCAATTTATGAGTGCTGCCTGGGCCAGAAATTTTGGTCTGAGCCCTATGCAGTCAGGCACTGATGTGTCCAGGTGCCTGCCCCCCATGATGTCATGCACTCCGGGTGGGCGGGGCCTCCCTCAAGTGAGGAACCCAACCAATCTGAGTGCAAGGGGCCTGTGCCAGAAATACATCCAGATCGAGCCCAATGGGACCAGTCTGTTAGGGGCCAGCTTGGTGTGCTCACCAGGCAGATGGCCAATAGGGAGTTCTGCCAAGGAGTTTCTCAAAGCCATAGTGAGCAATCCAAGCTGCAGTCAATAGCTGAATAAATCCATCATCAAGCACAGGGTATAATTCAGAAGAGTGGTGAAGGTCAAGTCAAGTCAAATACCAGGGGGTCCACGGCCAGCATCAGAACTAAGGGATCAGTGGAGTTGAAGAGCCAAGGCACGGGTCAATACCAGTAGGTCAGTCTGGGTACAGCTAGGGAGGCACAGTACAGACAGGCAGATCTTGCACTAAGGCCAACTACACCTTCTGGTTGTTCAGACTGTGTCTACTTCCCAACACGCTCCATTTATAGTCTGCAGCAGCAAATGGTAGGCAGGGGGGTGTCCCCAGTAGCATGGGCAGGGACCCATGTTTGCTACATTTTCCTGACTGATGGTAATGGGGAAAACACAGGGAACACGAGTCCCGGAGTTTGGGAGGGGTTATGTCTGTAGTAGTTCAGGAAGCTTCATATTTTTTACGCAGCTCTGTAGTGGCACAAAGGCTATAGACGCTGTACTCAAGAACCAGGGACTGGGGTTTGAGCTAGGGGGGCCAGATATGCAAATCTTAGAGGACACTTATGAGAAATACAAGTTGCAGGGCTGTACTGGAGCTAATGCAGCCCTGCAACCTGTATTTCTCATAAGTGTCCTCTAAAATGTGCACATCTGGCCACTCTAGTTTGAGCCCAGTGAGACCTCACAGTCCTGTTGGGCTCAGGTCAGGTTGCAAGGACTCAAACTTAAGGTACCAAATACTAATAAAATCAATTATGTATCGCAAAAAGTAGTGGAGAAGTATAAATAAATGATAAACAGCAAGAAGTAGTGGAGAAGCAGGAAGATACAGTCCTACAAAGTCAGACACAGACCTTGGAGTCTGGAATCTTCCTTGTGTTCTCTGTGCTCTGCAAAAGGCCCCTGGTGCTGAAGGAACTATTTCAGATTCCAAACTGGATCTGACGTTGAGTGTTCAAAGTTCAAGGGCTTTAGCACTTGGACCTTCAAAAAAAACACAAAAAAAACTCAGAAAGAGACAATATTTCAGCGAGATGACTACTAACACACTAGGAAAAAAATGCCCATAGTAAAAAAAAATTCTCATTTATTTAACTTTATGAGTGTAAGAGAGTTTGTCATCAAAACACGTCGAATTTGACAGCTGTGAACACTTCAGGGAGATCAGCGGCTCTCTCTCTCACACATTTTAATTTGTACGTTCTTGCATTTCCTTCATAAAGAGACTAAGTGGGAGTAGCACAGTCTCTTTTGTCTTTCTGGTGTCTCTGCTATTACCCTC
The DNA here is from genome assembly GCA_003113815.1 of Sphenodon punctatus. Lineage (NCBI taxonomy): Eukaryota > Metazoa > Chordata > Lepidosauria > Sphenodontia > Sphenodontidae > Sphenodon > Sphenodon punctatus. The sequence continues at coordinate 1,191,223 of QEPC01008000.1, forward strand.
AGGATATTTCAGAGTATGTCCAGATGAGCACGACTGCTGCGCAATAGGCCAGAATGGGAGAGTTGCACAGAACCTTGCATTCCAGAATATTTGTCTAAATACCAGGTTTTATGTTTTTAGTTACTTGTTATGAGGAATGCCTCATTTTACTAAACAAATGCCACTTTTTTGAGCCTGGCTGGGCGGAAAAGAGCACAAATACGGTCAAATAAAAACAAATAAGGTCAAAACTATTATAGCCGGCATTTTGTATCTGCTGATAAAATTAGGAAGTTGCATATACGAACTGCTGAATCTCCTAATGTCTCACAACATGTATTGCCTCGCAAGCTGTGAATTAAGATCTTGAGCTGTATTATTATTTTTCTCTGCTCTTCTCAGTTAATTGTTATGCTGTTTGGATTATTTTAGTAAATTTTATATTAGGTAGAGTTAGGTTGGGCTGTGTTATCTTATGGGATATGTTTTGTTTGTTTTATTCTGTTATTTTATTGTATTGTATTATTTTGTAGGCCCACAATGAAAGTTGATGCCAATAAACTAATTGAATTGAATTACTAAACAAATGTCGTTTTTTGTTCACAACAGACGTTTCCTAAATGCAAAGGATTTGCTAGGACTATGGAGGTCAATCTGCTATTTGGTTTTGCCTTTTCGTGCATCGAGAGTCCAACCCCTTTAGAGTTTTCATTCCTTTAGCCAGTAATTACCATGGTCTTTTACTGTCTAGCACAGGAGTGGATGGGGATGGGGGAGGAGGGGGGAAAGGGAGAAAGCGCCCTGCCCTATCCCTGAGTGCACGCCTTCGCCTCTGCTCCCATCCCCCTGAGCTCATCTTTCAGTGCTTGAGGGCAGAGAATGGAACCATGAGCCAGATCCAAGAACTGGAAAGGGGCCAAATAAAAACCACACACGGGTCATATCTGGTTGCAGGTTTTCCATCCCTGCTCGAGACTAATCAACTCAGAGGCATCTAGTCTTGTTTTGCTTGAAATCAGTGGAAGTTCTGGCATTGATTGCATCAGCAGGTGAGGCTGGCTTGAATACCAAAAGGCTTGATCCTAGCTCAGCTTTTGCCTTAACTTCAGCAGACATATTCCTCCCTCTTTCTACTCTGAACCCTAAGCTGTCCTTTGCCTGCTCCCGTGATTTCTTTGAGAGGATGTCTTCACACTTTGCAATTCTCCAGCGCCGCTCTGCTGATTATTAATTACTCATTTATTACAGCTAAGTTTTAGGGTGGGGAAATAAAAAGGAGAGCGTTAACATCCTTCTAACCCTGTGAAATGTGGCCAACAGCACATTCCTACTCCATCCCTCCCAACAGTCTCTATTCAGGAGGGACAGTCCTAAATGAATCCCACTGTCCCTCCTGCAGGGGTCAGTGGGTGAAAGCAAATGTGATGTTAGCCAACTGGAGTCTGAGTTCGGTCCATGAAGCCCCCACTCGCATGTTTTGCATGTCCAGCCTAATAAACGGGTAGCCCCCGGCGTGTCTTTCGTGTGATTGCAGGCAGCCCCCACTGGCAGCGTGAGTGAGAGCGGAGAGAGGGGCAGGAAGTGGTCGCTGCTCTGACGCTCTAGGGTTTCTGCCTGCGACTCTACGGTGCTGGTGGACCTGTACACTGCACGCAAGCTAAATGATAGGACGCGGACACATGGTTGCACATTAGCCCACATTAGTCAGAATTCACCCACATGGTGAGCTCCAAATTCTCCTAGACCACGCCATGATTGAGGGCTGCAGGTCTGGTGGGTGTGTACACCTGATAATGGGCAGGTGGACACACACCTGGTGTGGGCTAATGGCTTGTTTGTTAACACCCAATGGGTGTGAACAGAAGTGGCAGCAAAGCATCGCTGTCACAACCTGACCTAGGTTGGGAGCCGCTGCCAACACGGTCCCGACCAGATCCGGCTGGCCAACAAATGTGCTGGCGACTGGGCTGCCAGGGAGGGTGGGGACCCACACGACTGTGCGGCTGCCCAGCCCCACCCCATGCCCAGATCCTCATGGCATGATGGGCAGCCATGGCAGTCAATGACGGTCGCCATGGTGACTGGCCATACTGGACCCGATGACGGGCTACAACAGACGTGATTGCCTGCTGTAGCCTGATGTAGCTGACATGCATGGGCCAACATCTGGCGGCACACCAACAAACATGCCGGTGGCTCGCAGGCAAAAGCAAGTTACAGTCACATTTGTCAACACCCAATGTCTCTCTTTCAGGAGACAAGAGAGAAAAAGACTGGAGTTCTTGCCTCAGGAACCTCTTTCCTGGCTGCCTTGAGAGACCAACTGAGAGATGGTGGAAGGAAAAGAATCTAAGTGGAATAAGAAGCAAATGAGTGTTTGTTTTTCTTTATGCACTTGGACAATTGGGAGGTTTATGTGTGAGGAGGCGGAGTTCATTCACTGGGGGAGTGGCTTATTGGTCAAGAGGGCGAGGCGTGTCCCTCTTTGGTTGTTCAGAATGTTGGGAAATATGCTTCTCCAGAGGAATGTTGGGAAACTTGTTTACCTGTGAAACACTTGGAGATACACTGGGGGAAGGTGCAATAGAAGTGCTAAGCCAGATGTTTCCAAACTGTGGGTCGTGACCTCGTGTGGGATTGTGCCATCTGTGGAGTGGGTGGCAATCTCAATTCAATTTTTGTTTTGTTTTACATACTCTGCATGGTTTTGTTGCTGCCCCCCATGTCTGGAACTTCCTCCCTGGATACATTTGTTCTGCTCCCTCCCCCGCAACTTTCCAATCCTTCCTGAAAACCTACCTCTTTTGTCATTTTCCCTGGTTATGAGCCACAAGGCTTGTCATGTGTGAAATTGCATCCTCATCCCCTCCCTCTCTCAGAATCCCTTCCCTGTAACTAAGGGTGTTTTCAGACGTTACGAGATCACAGTCAACCACAGTGAACCACACACAACCCCGCGGTGGGGCCAAAGGGCCCTGAACGTCTGTTCGGCGGTCGCCAGAGGTTCACCACAGACAATCCCCAGCAGGGGACAAAATTAACCACCCTTCCGGAGCTCCGGCCCGGACCATCTCCAAAAGGATGGTCAAAGCAATTCCCACCGGGAAACAACAAAACGTAACGACTGAACGGCAACCACCAGTTGGAATCAAGCAAAACGATTCTCAGCCGAGGACAAAGCACACAGCGTCGCTGCCAGGCAACGAGCAACAACATAGGCTGGGGAGGGAGATTTAAAGGGCACACAGCAGCAGGAGAATGTGGCGGGATGGAGCGAGGCAGAAGGGAGAGGAGAGCGGAGGGCTAGAGAGCAAGGGGGGAGGAGGGGGCGGAGGCGGCGCAGGCAGAGGAGGTGGTCGTGCTGCACATGGAGACGGTGGAGGGACAGCAGCAGCTGGGACAGGCCGCCCTGGAGACGACAACCAGCCCGGGGGATGAGGCATCCGAGAAATGGGTAAGGGAAGCATGGGGGGGGGGCGGCAGGAGGGCCGCGGGGCTGAGGCAACCCAGCAACCAACGGCCCCTCCCCCTTACGACCCACAGACACGGAAACGGGCCCGGGAGCCCGAGCCCCTGGAGGAGACGGGCGGAGGGCATGCGGAGGAGGAGGAGGAAGAGCAGGAGGACCAGGACCAGGAGGGCCCATGCAGGAGACGGCCTTACCACCGAGGGGGGCAATAGGGGCACAGGGAAACCCAGGATTTCATTAGGATCTGGGGGACCCTGGAGCACCAGCTGGAGCTAGCCGTGAACCAGTGGAATGAGCATGTGTACCAGGAGATCGTGCGGGACATGGAGGTGGCAGGGCACCACAGGACAGTGGCCAAACGCCACACAAAGGTCAAGGAGCTCAAGAGGGGGTACAAGGCCATTAAGGACAACAACCAGCGGTCCGGCCACGGAGCCCGGACCGCCCTCTACTATGACGCCCTGGATCGCATCCTTCACGTGAAGGGATCCATAGTCACCCCGCGCCTCGTGGGGAGCGCCGTGGTCCAGGGCAGGGAAAGGGTCAAGGTACCCTCTCCCCTCGCCGCCCCGTGAGAAGGCACTGGCTCCAGGGGCCCCACCCCCCCAGAGGAACACCCCGGGACCTCGGGGACCAGCAGGCCCCCCTCGCACACCAGCCCCGAGAGCCCCCACCCGATGTCTGACATGGGGGGATCCAAAGCAAGGGGGTGGGAGGGAGGGGCGAAACGGATGGGATGGGGCGAGAGGGGAAGGGGGCACACCGGCCATGGGGCCGCCCCCAGCAACCCCTGACACCCCAGACCATGGAAAGGGGCCCAGGGGGCTGCCAGGGTACACGTTCCGCCTACCCCCACCCCAACCATCCCATATCTTCACAGGTCACGGCACGCCCCAGCACCTGGGACAGGCAGGTGAGGGGTATGGCGGCGAGCAGCCCCAGGAGCAGCCAGAGGTCCCAGGTGAGCCCACTCAACAAGTGGGGGAATGTGGGCTGGGGGACCCGGGCTGTGCGGTGCATGGGAGAGGGGGCCCAGACGCAGGGGACCGCCGGGGGAAGGCACCGGCCGGCCACCTTAGGGGGGGGGCCCAGGGCCTCCTACCTGCACCACAGGATGGGGGCGGGAGGCCAGGGCGCCTAACCAACCCCTACTGTGCACCCCAACAGGGCAACCCGCCGGGTCCCAGCAAGCTGGCCCCGTGCCCCCGACGCAGCGGATGAGGCAGCACCAAGCACGGGTACGGCACCAGAGGGAGGAGCAGGCGGAGGACATTGTCTGCACCACCACTGAGCAGGACAAGCGGATGATAGCGGCCATCGACCGCATGGAGGCGGCCACAGAACAGGCCGTGCAGCAAGCAGAGGCCAGGAACCGGAGGCTTCAGGCGGAGGTGTGTCTCAAATGGAGATGGGTGCACCAGGAGCACAGCAGGCAGGTGGAGGGGTTCGGGTGGCTGGAACAGGTCATTGACCGGATGGTGAGGGAGCACTCTGCCAAGATGGACCGGTTCCATGACATAGGCACCTCGCTGCTGCAGCACGTGGAGACCATGAGAGTGTACATGATGGCAGCCACCCCGCCAAGCAACCTGCCTGCCCTGGCTCCAATGCCGGGCCCCTTGGCGCCCCCACCGCCCCATCCGCTGGCATGCCTTCTGGGTCCGCGCATCCGCCTACTGGTCCCTGTAGGCCTTCGGAGGAAGCAGCTGCCCAGGAGGGCCCCTCCGGCCCCGGGTCTGCCCTCCCTCCCAACAACGCTTGCCCCTCAGGACACCGAGGCATCCCAGGACACTTTTGGGGACACAGACAGCGGGGGGGAGGGGAGGTCCCAGAGGTCCACGGCAGCCGCAGGGCAGTCAAGAGGGAGGCCCCAGAGATGGGGGGAAGGGGGACAGCGGCCTGGGGGGGGGGAAACGGGACTGGGAGGTGGTGTGAACAGTAGGAGGTAGTCACAATAAAAGGCATGGGCACCACAGTCGCAGTCCTTTCTCTGTTCATGGGACCGGGCTGGGGGCGGGTGGGGGCCCCGGGATGGTGGAGACGGTGGTGGGCGGCCTCACGCCTTGGCCTCCCGGCTGATCCGCCGAGCCAGGGCAGCATGGATGCGCTTTGTGTACTGGTACTCCCGCGGGTCCTCAGTGTTCACATAGAGAGGCACGGGACCAGGAGGGTGCCGGGGCATGGGGTAGTCGAGGGCAGTCCCATCGGTCTCGCACACGTTGTGCAGAACACAGCAGGCCCCAATCACCAGGGCCGAGGTCTCCACCGTGTGTAGTCCAGCCGGCCTGCGAGGCACCTCCAGCGCTGCTGGAGGGCCCCAAAGGCCCTCTCGACCACGGTCCTGCTTACACACAGGCGGGTATTGTACAGCGCCTCCACAGGGTAGGCATCCATCAGCCACTGGGTGAGTGGATAGGCCGGGTCCCCCAGGATGCAGGGGCGCATTAGCACCTCCTCGATCCGGGTCATCCCCATGTCCGCGAAGTCCCCGCGGTACCTCTGGTCATAGAAGGGAGAGATGATCATGATCTAGGCATCGTGGCTGCGCCCAGAGTGGCCCGTGTAACTGTCTATGAACCAGCCCCGGTGGTCCATGACCGTCTGCAGCTGCAGGGAGCGGTACCCATGTCGGTTGACATACTCCGAAGCCTCCCCATCGGATGGGCGGAGGATCTCAATTTGGGTGCCGTCCACGGCACCCATGCAGTTGGGGAATCCTCCAGCCGCAAAGCTGGCCATCACGGCCTCCTGGTCCACCAGCTGGATCGCTCGGTCCAGGAGCACACCCTCCACTGCCTCGCAGATGTCTCGCAGGATCCCGGCGACTGTGCTCACCCCGACGCCGAAGTGCTGCGAGACGGTCCAGCAAGAATTGGGTGTTGCAAGGGCCCAGACTCCGATGACCACCTGCTGGACCATGGGAATGGCGGCCCGCATGGGGGTGTGCTGCCGCTCCAGCCAGGGTGTTAACAGCTCCACGAGTCGCAGGAGGATGCACCTGTCCAACTGGAAGTGCGCTCTCCAGGCGGCCTCGTCCCACTGAGCCAGCGCCCTGGTCCACCACCCCTGTGCCTGCTCCATGACCCATACCCGCCGGGCAATGGGCATAGCGAGCTCGGCAGCGCAGCCCATGGTCTCCCTCCGCCACTGGAACCAGCCGGCCGGCCACCTCGCGGAGCGCAGCAGCCCGCTCCCAGGCATGGAGGAGGGCCTGTCGGACACCCGCTGGGCCCTGAGCCAGGCCAGGGAGCGCCTGTGCCTGTAGTGGGCTGTCTGGGCTCTAACAGTGCTCCTGGCCATGCTCACCTGCAGGTGGGCAGCCAGGTGCACCTCTGAGGTCTGGATGCGCAGAAGGCTGTATGCAAGCGTTACCACTCTGTGCAGATGGCTAGGTGCATCCTGCAGGCGCCCAGCTGTCCCAGCTCCATGGTGAACGGTGCCCCAGGTGGGTTGGAGCCGCACCTGTTATAGGCTGGTGCCTGTGGTGCCCCACCCCCAGGTCGCGACCTGGCAACTGGGAGGGGGGCCCTGTCTTGCCTCTGACCCCCCCTCCTGGGGCCGGCTCCTGCAGGGCACCCAGGGCGGGGCGGTGGTGGGCGTCCCCTTGCGCACACCTGCGGTCCCTGCACAGGGTCTGGTGCATGGTACAGCCTGCGCCCGGGTATGCAGCTGGCAGCAGCTGCATTCCTGCTGTCATCACCTCCCACCTCTCTGTGTTGGCTGCCTGTTGTCCTCACCGCCCTGATTAGTGTGTAGGCTGTCCTGTATGTGTGTTTGGTTCCAGCAGCTGTGCTGGGTCCACACACCCCGCCTCGCTCGTTTGCCGTGCCCTGTTGCGGCCTGTGGCCTTATCGCTTGGCCTTGGAGCTCCCCTGCTTCCCCTCCCGTTCCTCCGGGACTGTGGGGTCCCTCTTTCCTTGCATTTAGTATAATCCGCTTGCTGGATCATGGCTGGCAGCGCTTCCCCAAGGCTTGCGGGCCCTACCACCCCTGGCACCCCCCATAGCTAGACCTTCCGTGAAACCATGGCCCTGTGTGAGCTGTGGCATTCCCTGGCTGTGCAATTGCTCCTGAGCTGCCCTGACAGCCTCACAGGTGCCTATGCGAGTCTGAGCTCCGGCCTGCGCTACTTTGGCTATGAGGAGAGCGCCCGCGATTGCCGGCTGCATGCGGAGACGCTGGACCTGCGTCCCTTTCCCGATGGGCGCATCCCAGAGATGAGGTGCTCGTATGTTGGGTGGTCGGCGGCGGAGACCGTGCCTGCTCTCTCTGTGTGCAGCCTGGCCGCCTACACGGCCTGTCTGGCAGAGGGGGGCCCTGCCCTGGCCGTGCCCTTCTTTGGCTGTGTCCATGGGGTCTGTGGGTACCAGCGGGCGCGTAGGGTGGTCTATCACCGCCTGTTGGAGCTGGTTCACCTTCCGTGGCCCCCAGCTGCTGACTATGGCTTGGAGCCCACCGGGGCGGAGCTGATGGCGCTGGCTGGTGTGTGGTCCTGATCTGATGTCCAGGTGGGGCTCACCGTGCAGGATCCCTTCGAGGTGTACTACCTCGTTGCCCACCACGTCTGCGCTGGGATATCGTCGGGGCATGCTTCAGTGGCCCCACTTCATGCACCTGGCGGACCACCCGGTCCTAGGTCCCTTCATGGTCCCCTGCAGCTGGCTGTGAGGCCCCCTGTGCCTTCTGGGCCCTGGATGCTGGGCCCGCTGTGAGCTCCCACCTCCACCCTGACGCCATGGGTCGCTGCCCGCTCTCTCCCTGCTGCCCGGAGCTTGCTGCTGTGCAGGCTTGTTCCTGGGGTTCTGCTGCCCCTGCCTGTGGCTCTGGGCCTCCTCCGCGGGCCCCCCCGTCCACCTCTACAACCGTTGTTCCCCTCCGTGGCTGCCTTCTCCTGTGGCTGTGTCCTGATCTCCGAGCTGGCTCCCAGCAACCCGGGTGCTGCTGACCTTCATAGCCCGGGGGCGATCCCCCCTGTGCCTGTGCCCCTCCCCGGGTGACTCTGTGACCGTGGGGTTCCGGGGCCCCCAGACTGCGCCTCCCGGCCTCCTCCCAGGGTGTGTGTGTGTGGACTGGCTGCACTGCTCCTTGGCTCTGGTTCGCCTCCATCCCGTTCATTGCACCCTTGCCGGTGCGTGCGGTCCCTGACAAGCTCATGGACCGTTCCTGGTCCGCTCCCTGGTCCGTGTGGCCTCCCCCTGTGCCTGTGCTCTGCCCCTGAGGGGTCCCCCCATGCCAGGGCTGCCTGTGTAGCTGTGGGGTTGCCCATGCAGCCTGTGCTGTTGTCGGGGTTCTGGATGCCGTTCCCTGTGTCCTGCCCTGCCCGTGGGCCAGGTCCCACCCTTCTCCCTGTCCGTTCCCTTCCCCCTTTGCCCGTTGTGCCATTTGTGTTTTGTCCATCCCGCTGTGTTCCCCCTTCCCTGCCTTTCCCGTGCGGGTGTGTATGCGCCCGGGCGTGTGTTTGTGCTGTGTGTTCCGCTGTGACCTTGTTTTCTCTGTGCCTGTTGTGTGTGCCGCCTCAGCGGCTCTTCTCCCTCCTCCCCCCCCCCTTCCCGTTTCCCTTGTGTGGGCGTTTCCTTTTGGCCCTTCTGGCTTCGTTTGCCCTCAGTCGGCCATGTCTGGCTCCCGCCCCTCCCCTGTGCCTTCTGGGTGTTTTGACCATGGCCCGGAATTGGCGTCACGTCTGTTGCGCTGCCCCGGGCCGTGGTCTGTCGGCCCGATTCCCTGCCGTGGTCCCGATCCCGTCACATCTGTTCGGGGCCTTCCTGGACCACAGGGGCTGGTTGTTCAGCTCGCCACCGCTGGGAATCCACTGTGGTGATTCGGGAGCCCGTAACATCTGAAACCACCCTAAGTTAAGCATGCACACCTGCATCTTCTCGAACTCATGAATGTATCATCTCTTCCTATGTTCACCTCTCCCTCATCTCTCTCTTCCTTGTCTCTCTTAGACTGTAAGCCCTTTGGGGTAGGAACTTGTCTATAGCTACTGCTTGTACAGTGTCAGGTACACCGCTGGCACTTAAATACAATCCCGTCCCCACCAGGCATTAATTATTATTATTATTATTTTATTGTCTCAAAAATGGGATCAGAATGGTAAAAGGTTTGGGAACTCATGTGATTGTTTCAGTAAACAGAACCAGGGGACATCCAACGGCATTAACCGGCAGCAGATTTAAAACAAACAAAAGGAAGTACTTTCTCCCACAATACACTATGAACCTGTGGAACTCACTGCCAGGGGATGGTGGGAAGTCCAATAGCCTAAGTGGGTTCAAAAAAGGATTGCATAAGTACTTGGGGGATAGGCCCATAAATAGGGTTATCACCTCCCTCAAAATATCACCCGGAGGAGGGCAGAGTCACACCGGCAGAGGTGGGACAGCCATGCCCCTTCTGATGTAACCCCACCCCCAGTAGAGTGTTATGATGTTCCAGGGTCGGGGCCATATCAGAAAGTGGGCGGGAAAGTCTGTCTGGACCGCCCCCTTTCTGACATGGTTGCTCACTGAAGCCCTGATTTCTCCTGAGTACCAGGGTGACCCCTGGATGACCTGGAGAAATCAGGGCTACCCCAGAGATTCTGGGTCAAACCCTGGAGACTTCAGGCAAAACCTAGACAGACGACAAGCCTACCCTATTTGTCAAGTGGTCAGAGGATAAGATCACGAACTGCTGGAGCTGGGACTGAACAGCAAAGGTTAAATCACTCTGTTTGAGACCTGTTTGTGCACTTCTCAGAAGCAACCCAAGCTGGCTTCTGTTGGAGACAGGATACTGGCCTAGATGGATTATTGTTTTGATCCAATATGGCAGTTCTTATGTTCTTAAGTATCTGTAATTGGATAGCCTCAGCTGCTGCCCAAGCCAATCTACATAAACACACAAGTTTCAATTGGAGGAAAAGAATGCTTCTGTTTCTACCCAAACCACTGCACAAAACTTCACCGTTTTAAGTGATTTGTCTTTGGAATTTTAATTACAAAAGGAAACCTCCCCCCATCCACCCACCCCACAAAAAAAACAAAAACACTAAAGGAGCAATAGAAGGGCGTAGGATATGAACCTATGAAGCACATCTGTACAAAGCAAATGCCAGAGTTTGCAGACCACCAAAAGAAATATCACTTCAAAGATAAATAGGAAACTAGTAATCCAAAATGCAGCACTGGGAGATCACAAGGTGCAAAATAACTCGACACAGGTCTCGAGAGGAAAGGACAGCAGTCAGACCGGAATAGGTAGTGGTTTCCCACCTAGCTCAGCTAACTCACACTCCCCGCCCCTCCTTCTTATGATTCTGCAAAAAGGCCCCAAACAGTCTTTTAAACAACCACCAGAAAAGACCTATTAATATTCAGTAGCTTATTTGGAAGCCACACAGACACACACACTCCTTATAAGAGGAAAAGGCCCTGTGTAACACTCTACAGTTCCAAAAGCTGTTAATTTTGTAAGTAACTAGCGCTAAAATATATTTTGGGTTGTCTTGCAGTTGCGCAACACTTCAGCAACTTCTCCTCCTCCTTTATTTTCCCTGCAAGAAAGGCGATGAACTGGTAAAGTGACGTTGCAATTCTTTCCATGGCAACACATTAGGATACAGAGAGCGCTTTGCTGCAAGGACCCAAGTGTAAGGAGAGGGAGGGGGAAAGAGAGTACAGGAAAGCTCTGCTTTGGTAACTCTTAACCTACAAAGTACTCGAGAACTGAAGGTTTAAGGGACAAACAGCAGCTTGGAAACAGTTTCCAATTGTTAATAGTCTCTTTATACACAGGAATGCATTCACAGTTTGTCTTTTAAAGACTGTACCTCTGAGGTCAGGGCTGTCCTAATAGAGGGTGGGGCCTGGGGCCACAGCAGGATGCTGCGCCAGTGGCTGCATGTGACTTGGCGCTGGGCTCCTTCATCCCTCCTGGAAGGGCCTCCTCTTGGATGGCCCATCTGGAGCAACAGGGGTGTCATGCCACAGCATGGTAGGACTCAGGTGGCTGGGGCGGGGGGGGGGGGGAAACGGTGCTGGCTCTGCTGCTGGGGAAGGGTGTCCCTCTCCTCCTGTGCGGAGACCTGTCATGGTGCAGCAGCATCCCTATTGGTCTGGCCAGGGTTACTGGGAGGAAGCACTCCCAGGAGAGAGGAGGTGGGATGGAGGCACTTCTGGGAGGAAGGAAGGGGCATCGTGTTGCCACACCTGCCATTTGTGTGGGGTCCCACCCTGACCCCTGCCCGTCCCAGGACCCGCTCCCCTATCTTGGGCAGTTTGCAGGGCCTTTTTTCCCATGGGACCTGAGGTCACGGCCCTGTCTGGCCAGGCCTGGTGATGGGCCCCTAAGTGACTGCATGAAGCAGCCCTTGGGGATAAGCACTGCAGTGCAGAGGGTGTTACCAGACGTAATGCTGAGCATATGTTGGACTGACAAACACTCATTCACCCGTTATATTTGGTTGTGCAAACACGGTGTGTGCTGCCTACTTCGTACGGTTGTGCATCTGGAAAATAGGTAAGCACACAAACCATGGATGACCCTTTTGCGCAGCACAGCTGTTGTTAACAATGGCTACGGTTAGGAAGGGCACCGCTGAGGTCGCTGGAGACAGAGGGTGTCTTTAGGCATAACAAAGATCGAGTGTGAAAACCCCAAGCACGCGTTTGGCCGTTGTGTGTAAGCACCATAATAATTCCAACACCAGTTTGGCCACCTGTTGAACATGCAATGTGAACACCATTGCATCACAAAGACAATTTGTGTGTTCTGGCTGAACACGTGGCCAATGCTGTGTCTAATGATATTGCGTGGTGTGTTAGCAGGTGCAACACAAGGAATGAGGTGGTAGCGCTTGCATGCTGAGATCAGGTGGCAAGCAAAACATTGATTTGCCCCCAGATGGGCTGTGTGTCTAAGCAGCGCCACATGGTGAATACAGGGCCAAACCAGTGTTCATACTAAAGGTCAAAACACACATTCAGACACCCCTTGACGTTATTTCTAAAGACACCCAGAAAGTCTGGGAGCGTCGGAAGTAGCAGTGTTCACGGGAGCAATGGTGGCAGGTCCTTGGCAGTGGCTGTGGTGGGTCCCTGGGAGCATCAGCAAAGGCCATACCAACAGTAGTGGGTCCCTGATGGCCCTGTCAGTAGTGTCTCTTTCAGGATCAAGTGCTGCCATTGCTAACTGGGACCTGCTGCGTTCCCAGGGAACCCAACCCAGCTGCCAACTCTGTTGCTGGGACCTGCTCCCGCTGCCACTCCTGGGGCCGTATCAGACTCAAGATAAGCCTCCACCCCTTGGATTGCTGCTAGCACACACTGCAACCACATGATAGCATACATGGGGACAACCGGCACTTAGCTCAAGTGGTAAGAGCGTGTGCTTTGCACGTATAAGGTACCAGGTTCAATCCCTGGCATCTCCGCTTCAGGATCCCTGGTAGCACACCTGGGGGAGGCCTCTGCTGGGGGCTTGGAGGAGTCTCAGGTAGCACGCTGCGATGGCCTCTGCCGGAGACCCTGGAAGAGTCAAATTTGGACCTGAATTTGAAACCCCTGCTGCTGTGTCAGGTTGTGACAATACTGGGCTAAGATGGACCATTGGTCTGACTCAGTTAGGCAGCTTAGTTTATCTATTACAGAGATGGGGAGTCTCAGGGCCAAATGTGGCCTATGGCTAGTTTTCATTTGGTCCCTTTCCAGTTCCTGGATCAGGCCCCTGGGTCCATTCCCTATCAACAAAGCACTGAAAGACTGAGATCAGGATAAGGGAGCAGAGACGAGGGCATGCACACAAGGATAGGGGACTGATCCATGTCACAGATCCATGATCCACTTCCTGAGAGCATCCCTTAAGTAGCCCTGGGCCCCAATTTCTATGTGGCCCTTTCAACCGTGTACTAATTTTCAAAGTGGCCCCATGGAGAGAAAAGGTCTCCACCCCTGATCAATCACGTGCTTACCACTACATGTGTTGACATCATCCAGAGGTTACCGCTTGGCCCCAGATAGCTGATGAGTCCTATTCAGTGGGATTATCAGGGGAAGTGACACCAAAGGGGAGGGCCACCAGGGAAGGACCATACCCTCTAACATTTCACCGATGAAAATAGGTACACTTCCCCCACCACTCACTGAATAAACCCAGCCACTCATTCTCCCACTCACACATCATTTATGATGTCAGCGATTCATATATATGCAGGGATGGGGAACCTTTTCCCTTCTGGAGACACTTTCAAAATTAGTACATGCTCTGAGGGCTAAGTCAAAGCTTAAGGGGTACGCTCAAGAAAAGGAAGCTCTAGATCATGAATCTCTGAGGATGCGGCCCAGGAAAGCTACCTAACAGTCCCGGGCCACATCTGGCGGCAGACATTCCGGTGCATCCCAGGCCACAGCGGGACATCGGAACATCTGTTTTGACCAAAGACTGACAACTTGTGAGAACAAGCCCAAAATGAAATCTGGGATTTAAAAGGAAGAGACAAGAAGGGGAGTTTGAAAAAGTGTGACAGATGCTTCCCAACAGGATACTTGGACTTCATTCAAGCTAATAATAAAGCTAATGTAGTGTTTTTTTTAAATCCCCACAAAATGTAAATCGCAACAAGACTACGGAGAAATAGGCTGTAGGGCTGCAATCCTCAAACCACTTTCTCCAAAGAAGTCCCACTGAAGCAGTAAGTGGCTTGTGGATCATGGCATAAGCCTATTCTATATATCACATGGGGGAAGCCTTTTCCCTCACAGAAATCCGTACAAGCTCTTGAGGGTCACACAGAAGCAGGGGGTGAGGGTGCTTAAGGGGTGCGCTCAGGAAGAGGTGGGTCTAGATTATGGATCTGTCCCCTATCCTTGTGTATACACCCTCCTCATCTCCGCCTCTCTTTCTCTGAGCGCACTCTTTCAGTGCGTGGGGCCAGAGTCAGGAACCGGATCTGGGAACTGGAAAGGGGCCAAATAAAAACTAGGATCATTTGGCCCCTGGGCCTGAGGTTCTCCACCCCTGCTATATTCCATTTATCAAACGTTACAGACTATGGAGCTTTGCAGTAAACGCAACACAAATCACCTTTCAATTTTGTGTAGTAAAAAATTCACTCTCCTCCCATCACCCTATTCCTGTCTACTGCGTCTCCACTAGATTCCGTAAGTCCGGATCTATTTAAATATGATCGTGAAAAGGCTGTCAATGGCCAAGAGGAGAACTCGGAATTTTCTCACACTCCAGTGCCCATGAGCGGGGAACCTGTCTGCTGGTGTGGGTAGCCCCTACCCCCACTTCTTATAGGCAGGGGATGTGTGGGCGCCCGTTGCCATGGGCCTTTTTGGCTTGCCCTGCGTGGCGCACTACGGATTTCTCGGTCAGCAGTGCGCCTTGAAGGGCCATGAGTGGGTGCTGAGTGGCTCATGAGACTGCGCATCACCCTGCTCCACCACCTTCTGACAGACGGAAGTGACTCTTGGGTGGCCATGTATATGGTAGCATCTCATTTAAAAACACTCAGAGTGAATTTAGAAGAAAAAAGTGGAGTTGAGGCCATGCACTCAAGGAGAGGGGATGAACCTATGACATTGGATCCATGATCTGGGCTTTCCCCTTCCTTCACCCCTCCTCAGCACACCCCTTAAGGACCACTGCCTCCAGCTCCTTTATGACCTACAGAGACTGTACTAATTTTCAAACTCAAAAGGGAAAACGGCCCCCATCTCCGGACTAGAACTTCAGTTAGCACAAATCAGTATAACTCCACGTGGCCGTATACATTTAACTCCATCCATTTTGCCTTTAGAAACAGTTTACAGTGATAATAATTTTGATGTCATAACCAAGTTTGTTTGTACAAAGAGACATTTAATATTGATCATGGACTGTGCATGGCAGGACATGAACTATTCCCTTGTCCAACATAAGAACTGCCATGCTGGGATCCATCTAGCCTAGTATCTGGTCTCTGACAGCAACCAACACTGGATGCTTTAGAGGAAGTGTACAAAAACAGGTCAAATATGGAGTGGACAACATTCCCTGTTGTCCACTCCCACCTTCTGGCAACCAGAGGGGAGTATCTCATGACCATTTTGGTTAAAAGCCACTGATGGATCTATCTAGCCAAGCTAAGTTTCCTTGGTCACAGAACCTACCTATGCACATTTAACGACTAGCTCTGAAAGAGGCCGTGCCCAATTTACGTAACAGCATCCACTTGAAAGGGAGCTGCTGCTCTTGTGTAGGTCTCCGGCACTTGACATGCAAGAACAATAAGCTATAGCTACAAGGGAGAAATTCATGAATTAAGTTTGGAGGAGGACCACTAATTATTTAATCCACCAAAAGCAACCTTGGAAATAATCAAAGCCTTGACTGTTAAGAGAACTAAAGAAAGGCATAATGGGAAAAACAAATTGGAGAGCAAAAAAAAGAGTGAACAAGAGAGGTGAGCTTTCAACTAGATCCAGGGTGCAGAATCAAAAGGGATTGGGATAAAAGAAAATATCCCGCCCCCTCATGCTATGAAAAAGAAATGCATGTGACGATATCAAACAAAGACTCTGGTGATCACAATTCCATGAGGCACCGCCCGGCCGGAAACACTTTTGAACCTGTCCCTTTGCTTTCGTCGCAAGTGCCTGAGAGGCTCAAAGGGAATGCCATCTGAAGATACACAGTGGCAGGTCAATCTCTCTCAGCAGGTTAGCAAGCTGCAAAAATCAGTCGCTCTTTACTGAAGCTTGCTGGGGAAAAGCAAAAAGGCGGGGTGGGGTAGAAAGATGAAAAGCACCTATAATCTCTTCAATGCCCAGTGAAAATCTTACAAGGATGAGCGCAAAGAGGATGATTTGGGGGGGGGGGGGGGAGAAAAAAAATAAGAAAATATCCTTTTGCACCTACTTACAAAATGTTTTTAAAATGGGCCAGATGTGACTGGGACACACTTTTTTAGCTCTTCCTGCACCATGGCTTTGATTAGGTTGTACGTATGAGGATGCTTCATTTTTAAGGAAAGGGTGCTTTCCATCAGCGGCATAACATTCCCCCAAAGCTTGTGGGGGACAGTGGGAAATGACAGAAGTGGGGAGCACTGAGGGATTAGTGGGGTGGGGGCAGAGGAAAGCTCCTCTTACTCACCAAGCTCAGGGCTCTGCTGATGGCAGGAGCGCTGGCTGGAAGGTCTTTTCCCAGAGGACGTGAGACAATGCTCCCACACTTACCTGTGCTCTGCTGCATGGGAGAGTGAAGCCCTGCCTGTTCCTCTTTTCTCAAGAGCAAATTTAGTAGGGGGCGGAGCTACTGCTGCCCCCTCCCACGCCCCTAGCTTTGTAGGGAATGTGCCCCGTATGCCCCCCACAATAATTACACCCATACAATTCACTCTGGTGCATGTGTGAGCCCCAAGAGCAAGATTTCTCATTCTGTGGCATGTGACTCTGAAATATGTTCGTTCCCCATCAGCTAAGGCAAAAACCAGCTTGATCCTTTGGTGACTACTAGGAGCCTGTGGATGCTTGGGAGAAGGTGATGAAGGAACAACATGCAGAGTGTTCCCACACATTAGCCACTCCTGTATTAAGGGGGTGGATAGCAGCACACGGGACAGGTGTTTGTAGAAAAACTTTACTCCTAATCTCCCAGCAGGCTGAACTCTTGTGAAACCCTGGCCAGAAGCGGCACAGTGCGGCACCTCTCAAGTGCTCAACGCTTTTATTTGTATGTGTATAGCGACAGCAATGTGCCTGGTGCCGAACAGTCCTGATTAAAGATTGGGACCTGAGCAGCTTACAAATTGGGTGACAAGGGAGGGGAGGCAAAAGGGGGGGGGGGGGGGGGGGGGGAGGGAAAGGGTAGATAAAAAAATAAATAAATGTTGGAACTCAATCTCACAGCTAGTATCCCAGAGCTTCACAGGAAAAGGGGGGGGGGGGGAACATAGCGAGAGACAGGATTGCATTTAAGAAACTGAGAACTAGTTGCACAGGGCTGTGCTTGGCTTTAGTACAAAGGGAGGAGGCTACTGAAAGGTAAGATAGTATAAAAGGAAGCGTCAGGGAGCAATCTGTGGGGGTAAGGAGCTTGGGAAAGGCTGATGGAAGAGGTAGGCTTTTAAGAGGGATTCGACAGGAGGGAGGGAGAAGAGCGTATGTGTTCTGAGAGCATATTCGTTTTGAAAGCCTGGCTCTTATATCTTGATGTCCGAGTAGGAGCAGAGTTCTTTTGAAATACCTGGCCTAGATTTAGGTTGCTGGCAATTGCCAATCAAGTCCTGAGCTCCTTTGAAAATCTAGCTACAGATGCTTGTTTTTAGGAGTAGAATACTCTATGGCAAGGATGGGGAATTTCAGGCCCAGGGGCCAAATGCAGCATGCTGCTAATTTTTATGTGGCCCCTTCCCAGTTCCTGGATCTGGTCCCTGCCAGTACCTGCCCCAAAACTGTGCTCAGAAGAAGGTAGCTGAGATGAAGGTAGGCACACAAGGATAGGGGACAGATCCATGGCACAGATCCATGATCTGGCCCATTCTCTTTCTGAGCACACCACTTATACAACCCTCCCACCCTGCAATCTTCTATGTGACCTTCAGAGACTCTACTAATTTTCAGATTGGCCCCTGAGAGGGAAAAGGTTCCCCCCCTCCACTGCTGTATGAGCTTTGTCACATGGGAAATGTACCACAGCAGAAAGTACTTGGGTTTATCCTACAGTTTACACCCAAATCCTGCGTTCTGAGGTAGCGGTATCTTACTCTAGAAAGGTTTACCTGAGATTAAACAGGGATAATTTACCCCAGGGTAACTTTCAAATTAGCTTCAGGGTACATAGAACAATGTTTGAAAGCTCTTGTTGCAGACCCCCTGTAATATCTGCCTCTTTGGATCGGTCTTGTAGCTGCCTGAGGGCACGGAGAGAGTAGGTAGAAGGGCGTTTTGGAGATATTTGCCGGAGGAGTTACAAGGAACATGCATGTGTGGGTGGGTGGATGTGTTGAGACTGGGAGCTTATTGTGGGGTAGGTGGTTCAATGAAAGGTGAGGGAAATGTGGGGAGGGAACATTAAACCAGCTGGAAAGGAAGAGAATTAGAGGGGCTTGAACCAGCTAGTTAGTGTATTAAAAGCTTAAGAGAAGCATTCGAGGCTTTTGTTGACAAATTGGAGTGGGTTCAGAAGAGGGCAACAAAAGAGGATAAACGGGCCTGGAAAGCAAATCTTTTGAGGAAAGGCTGAAGGAACTGTATACAGTTAGCCTAATGAAGAGGAGACATGACAGCAGTCTTCAAACATCTAAAGGACTGCTGCCAAGAAGATGGCAAAAACCTGTTCTCCGTTGCGAGAACGAGCAGGGCTCTACAGGAAGTAAGGTTTTGATTAAATATCAGGAAAAACTTCCTAAACGTAAGAACTGTGTGGCCATGGAACAAGTTGCCTACGGAGGTTGTAGGCTCTCCGTCGCCGGAGGCTGGACAGCCATCTGTCAGGGATGCTGTAGTCATCCTGCACCCAAGCACGAGGAGGGACTAGATGGCCCTAGATATCCCTTCCAACTCTTATGATTCTGTGTGTTCAGGATTGTCGTGCTGGCAGTCCTGAACATGTATCAAATATACTGTCTGACAACACCCAGCACGTAGGGACGTGTATGGCCGGCAGATCATTATATTCAGAGTGCAGGAAGCTGCATGAGCAAGTCCCAACTCAACAGACTGGAGAAGATACCCCAATGCATAAGAGCAATTTTTCAATGAATGTTGCAACCCCGCACACAACTCAAAGTCCATTAAGTCGATGTAAAAACCATAAGGATATAGATGTGGGCCCGAAGTATTTCTCTCTGGTTGAAGGAAAGAAAATCTCACAGGCAAGCACTAGGCAAACAAAGGGTAAAAACAGACGTGCGGGTGGTGCAGTGGCTCCCCAGCCCAGGTTGGGAAACTGTAGCCAACATGGCCTGGGTAAGAGAGGGGCAGCACTGAACAAATGTGCCTGCACCCCGAGAGCTGTCCCGTCGCCCACGCGCATGGCCGGGTAGGGTGGGGAGCTAGACAAACATGTGGGCATCCGGCCCCGCCTCCGCCCTGCCCACAGCACCCTACCATGACAAATAGTCATGGCGGCTCCTGCCCCGTGGTGGGGCTGCACACACACACGCGCTAGCCTATGTTGGCCCGCACGGGTGGCCCTTAGCCCAGGCTGCGTCCTCGGAGGTTTTCAGAAGAAGGCAACAAAAGATGAAAACGGGGCCTGGAAAGTAAGTATTTTGAGGAAAGGCTGAAGGAACTGGATATGGTTAGCCTAATGAAGCAGGAGATTAAGGGGAGATATGACAGCAGTTTGGGCTAGATGCCTACCTGCCCCGGGCTCACCTCTGGAGGTGCGTAAATAGACGCGCCAGTGCGTCCCGGGTCACGGTCACGTCTGTTTTTACCCCAAATTCCCCACATATTATTTCCTTCGTGGTTTTTAGAGATTATATTGTCAAAATATCTAATGCAACACTTTGTGATTTACTCTAAAATTGGAAGCAGTGAAACAGCTCCCTAGAATTTCTTTTTTAAAGAAACATTCAGCTCCTGAAATCAATTCAGTTCCACATTAGTCCAAGACAAAATTTGCATTACAGAAGTAAGGTATTGATGAAGATCCAACTGAGATTCCAGCTTAAAGATCTAATTGACCAGCAAAAACCGGTTAGCGGATGTGCTTATTTTCTCTTTTAATGAGGAAGTCTGGATACAATCCTGAAGATGCAGCATGAAAGGGCAGTTCAAAGGATCAGGAGCAGAGCAGCACATTCTGCTATGGCAGCAGTATGTAATGAAGCAGAAGGTAATCTACAAACTAGGCCATGCCCTGAACTGGTGCCTTGAAGAGTGGCTGATAAATACTGACAGAGACTGCGCACGGAGAGAGGGAGTCTGCCGCCAGTTGAGTCTGCTGAAAACTCCCAACCACTTCTGTCACATACGCAGCGCACTGAACCTTGCTCATGTAACTCAACTGCCTCCGGGCCTCGCAAGCTACCTCCAGCTGAAGAAGCTCCTGCTGGAACTGGAGGGGAAAGAGGAGCTCAAGAGGCTCGGAGCCGACTCCACAAGGACCTGTGCAGCAAAGGACATCAAGACGCTCGGGATCTTTAAACTGGTCCAATACTCCAGTTAAGTTCTATGGCTGCATTCACAGGAGACTCTTCTCCTGCCTTTACTCCTTGTTGTGGGAATTTGCATTTGCACATTGTAATTGTTCTCACGTTCCCTTTCTGCTTTGTAAGTTCCCTCCCTGCTTAAAAAAATTATCAGCTGCTAACAGGTATCCGATTATATTATTATTATTATTATTATTTTGTCTTGTCAATAAATGTATTGTCCAGACCAGATAGGCAGTGGGGGAATTCATCCCCTGAGGGGAGAATCACCTCTGTCTCCAACTGCAACAATTAAGGCTGACTGACATGCAGATTAATTCCCTCACACATTATGAGAAATACATTATGAGAAATTCAGACCCACTGTTAAACCTTGCTTTTGGACTGAACGTTTTGGTAATGAAAGCACATTATACCTGGTGTATCCTGTGACCTAGCCCTTTTCACACAGTAAAAAATAAAGCAAGGGGGAAGGGATTTTCACATACTAAGCATCTCATGTGAATGGAGACGCAGTGAAAGTTGCGTTGCCATTGGACACAACAAGTGCTTCTAGGCACTTCAGGAATTAATGATGACCATACAAATCCTTTCCACTTTTCAGGTTTGTTTTTTTGTGCTGAATCACTAACTTCCTTAAATGCCCATTCCCATCACAGGTTGCTGGTAACTCAGCTATTACTGTCAGCCGGAAGTTGCGTCAGCACCGGCCTCCTTCCCTCTCTGTGTCTTCTCCTTGCGGGACTGCCGCTGTGGCGCCACCGTAAGGACTCTTCTTATGGACTCTCTCCTCTGTTGGTTTTAATTATATTTTTTGTATTTTCTTATTTATTGAAATGTTTGTCTTAGTGTTGTTTTATTGTGAGTCGCCCCGAGCTTCCAGAGGCGGGGGGGGGGCGGGCATAAAAATTGAAGTAAATAAATAAATAAATAGAATGAATATCGGGTTGTTCAGTTTCAGGCCAATATGCAAACTCAGATCGAGAGGACAAATCCAAAGGGCTCGAAGGACAAAATATAAAGGGCAAGACAAACGATAATGGGGGAGCAATTCTAAAGCACCAGAATTGCATGGACATAAATTGATCCTCATAGGGGGACACCACTGAATCTGCCCACTAAGATATTTGAATAAAGTAAGGAAAGCCTTCATTTAATAAATACAGTTCTCAGGGAAGGGGATAATAACCTAAATAAGATCCAAATTTCAAAATTGGATTTTAAAATTGACAGACAAGGGGCAAGTTGAGATATTCCATTCATTAATATATCCTCTTGAACTGAATGCGGTGTCAGCTATTACTGTTAAAAAAACACACACATGTAAGAGTTGAAAAAGAAAAGGAGTTTTTTTATTTGCAAATAGTATTAGCTTTTTGAATATCCAAACAAATATCTACACTAGAGCTGAAAGGAGATCTCATCCTCAGCAAAAATTTAATTGAGAATGGGTTTCTTGACGAAAATTTCCACGTCGAGAATTTTGCAAGAATTGGCCATTCTTGCGAGATTCTTGAAAACCTTAGCAAGTTCTCGCAAGACTCGTTAAGGTTCTGAGATTGGGGCTGTTCTTGTTTCAGACCTAACCCAAAAGGACATTCATTTAGCAACATATTTGGGTATTTCTTTGCGAATACTCCCATTTTTGTGGTGTTTTCAACTAGTTCAGTTCAGATATTCAGTTATTCGATGGAACTTCCAAACTGAAATGTCCAGAAAAACCAACCCACAAAACTAAAACAAATACCTGAATGAAGTAGGGATAAACTGGGTTATTACCGCCCTCTGGGCTTTCACCCAGAGGAGGCAGGACCATGCTGTGGGGGTGGAGCAAAGAGACCGTCACACCTCTTTCTGATGCGACCTTACAGAGTGTCATGACACTTCATAAGGACAGGGACATGTCGGAAAGGAAGTAGTCCACGTCCTTTCAGATATGGCCTACCATCCATGGAAGCCCTGGTTTTCCTGGCATCCCTAACTGACCTGAAGAAATCAGGGCTTTCCCTGGAGCCCAAACTGGGTCAAAATTGGCCCAAGACTCTGGGCAAAACCCGGAGAGCTGGCAACCCTAGGTTCAAACAGCTGTTTTCATCAGCTTTGTTGTATTCACCAGTTATTTATTTACTTCAGGTCTAGCCCTTTCCTCACCCACTTTTCTGATCACTCTTCTATTAATGCCAACCACAGCCACTACATCAGAAGCTCCCAAACTGGGCTCAATGCCATCTGCAGATCCAGTGGCACGTCTTTGCTGCCACCCAGAGTCGTGGAATTACATTTAAATTACACAATGGAGTCACACAGGTAAAAAGCTTGGGACCCACCAATGGGTGTAACTTTGGGCTAAAATGTGGGGGGGGGATGTTGACCCAAATAAGCCGAACCCTTATATCCCTGGAATTGCAGAGGGAGGAAATTTGTGCGGGACACATCCCCCACTATAATTATTCCCCCGGAAGCACCAAACTATGCTAAGGATACCCTCCTATTTCTATGGCAACACATTAGCTGTTAACACTGCAGCAATGCTGTTTCCTGAGCCCATTTCTTTTCCAGTCATGCCCTTTTCTGATCCAGCTATGCCACTAGCGTAGTGTGGTGGGGATATCGAGTAAAAACAGATGTCGTGGTGGCCCGTTTTGGCCTGGGACCCACTGGCATGTCTGCTTACGTGCCACAAGGTGTTAGACCGAGACTGCCGCTGGCAGGTAGGCGACTAGCCCGGGCTACGTCCTCAGAAGATCTCACGGGCCAATGTGGCCTAGCATGCGTGTTCAGCCCCATCATAGCTGCCTTGGGGTGGGGGCTGCCATGATAGAGGGCGGGGCTCTGGGAGTAGGGCAGGGGCTGGCTGCCTGAACTTTTGTTAGCTTCCCACCCGTACCCAGGCTGTGTGGACAATGGGACGGATCTCCGGCCGCAGGCATATTTTGTTTGGTGCTCCTCCCTGACCCGGGTCACGTTGGCTACTGTTTCCCACTTTGGCAGAGGAGCCACACGTCTGTTTTTACTGGGGACCAAGTGCATCTCTTTGCATTGCCTAAAGCTCCTGCCAGCCTAAGGCTTGAGGAGCCTAAGGCTTGATCAGACCGTATTCTCTGTTCTGGAAGGTGTTGCTCAGGAAAGTAATCATTCACACAGTGCTGTCACTGCTCGGTTAGCAGTGGCTCTGACCTACTATGTAGCGTGTGTGCACAGAGTGTCTTACAAAAGAACAAAAAAACACCCAACCCAAGGTACACTGAGTTTCCTACAGTCAAATTTACAGCTCCTGGAAAGTCCACTGCAGTGTTACTTAGGACAGAACTTGGCATCACTATGCCGTGTCTCTGTGCCAATCAGGACTAACTCCGCTAAAGTCAGTGGAGCACAGCAGTGTAATACCAGTCAAAACAATCACCAGTTAACCCAAAAGGCACTCCTGCCAAGCTGAGAAGGGTTCGAAGGAGACATTTATAGGGTCTCAGGACTGGACCCAGAACAATGCAGACTGTGTGACTGCACTCCATGTGTTGTGGGGGTGGGGGGGTAATCCAGAAAGATTTGATTTACCTATATNGAATAAATTTGAAATGACAACATGAGTGTGGAATTACTGGCCTCAAAGAAAGGGAGACAACATGACAACATGAGTGCGAGAAGTACAGCCTCAAAGAAAGGAAGCCCCAGACTGTGGAAGGGCCGCGATGAGACAGCAGGGCCCGCCCAACACATGAGGCGCATGAATAAACTAGAAATAACAACCAATGTGTAAGATTGGGACTGTAGGGCTCACAGAGCAGAGAACCCCAGTCTCTTAAGGGGATGTTACATTTAACTGAACATCAAAAACTGATTACGATATCATTTCCCTTTTTCTAACGAGTGAGGCCATGTTCCTACGTTCAAAGCTAAACTGATTTATCAAAGTCAAAGTAATTATTCAGGTTGAGAAACTCACCTTGATATCATCCACACCACATTCCTAAACTGATTCAGTACCGCTGCCATCTGTCCACAATGGCCATATCATGGAAGTGGACACAATGCTACCTATCCCATCATGCCTTGCACATTCTGGGATGAATTCCGTAGAGTTCTTTACAGGAGAGATACATTGCGCTGCAGCCTGGGATGCATAAACTGTGCTCGCCAATCAAACACAGAAAGGGTTCACACTGCAAGATACTTCGGTTTAGAAAGTGAAGGGATCTGTTCCTGATTTTTCTGGAGTACATACTTCACCTCCTGAATGCTGTCACTTGCCGCATGACTGCTACTGAGGTACAAGCAAATGAAGGACTTATTCAACTGATTTAGTTGTTTGTGCGAACGTGGCCTGAGTCACTGTGTCAGTCAAACATTCCTATGTCAGAAGTGGGCCCAGGCTTCAGCTGCAGCCCTGAATCCGGCCCTGCAGTCACACAATGCACTTGAAAATGACAGCCCAATCCTCCAAGCATTCCTCTGGCTCAGGCCCTATTAATTTCAACAGGGTTTATCCCAGCAGAGAGCTTTGAGGACTGTTTTTTTTTGCCACAAGCAAGAAAGCAAACTGGACTGTTAACTTGAACAAAAGTCACGATTCTTATGATTCTTTAATCCTGAAACCTGCCTGAGACGTGCGATAAAGGGATGGGAATCTCGGCTTTTGTGCAACAAAAGTACAGTGGTGCGAAGGGCAGGGCTGCAGCAGTGGATTCGGGTCGAGGCACAGTCAGACTCCAGCAGCAGCACCACACGTGAACACAGTGTTTCTTCGGTCTGCAGGTCACACTGGTGGACCTACGATCCTGGCCTCACTCACTATAAGCTCACCTGTGTTCATACAGCTGGTAATAAAGGGATAAGGGGTGTACCTCTCCACCCAAGTAGGGTTAGAGTGGGCTTTACTCTGAGGAAAGCATTAATGTGTGTGCTGCTCAGGGGAATTTCCAGTGTTTAAGTAGTTCTCTGCTGTCACAGTAAATCTTAGTAATTTCTCCTTTGTGTGTCACTAACGTAGTGTCTCTACTTCACTGAATGCTTGTTATTCCAGTCCCCATGTGCACACATCCCCTGTCATCCTCCCCAGCTGGATGTTTCTAGCAATTTGCAAGGAAAAGAGACAGAGGGAGATATTTAAACCCATGGCTCCCTTTGCTCATAAGAATGGAAGTAGAAGGTAACTTCTCAACTTTGTGAATGTATTCCTTTCTATCCCTATGTTCCCCACACCCTTGTCTCTCCCAGATTAACAGAAACTTAGCTAAGCACATGTGCCTGTGACTTCTCAACTTTGTGAATGCATCCCTGTCTCTCCCTATGTCCCCCTCTCCTCTGTCCCCCCCCCCCCTCCTGGTTTGTAAGCCCCTCATGGCAGGAATCTGTCTCTAATTAATGATTCCTCAGTGACAGGTACATTATTGCCATCGCTATATAAAAACTTAATAACAATAAATAATAACAACAACTCTCCCATCTCTGGTGCGTTAGTGAGAGAATACTCTCCTACACACGGTTTGAAAGTTTCCCAAGGATGTAGCAAGCTCTTACTTTTTAAGGGTCTGTTCCTGTCTCACTGAAGGCAACAGGAGTTTTGCCACTGACCTTAATGGGAGCAAGATTAAGACCTACAGGCTTGTTAGTAAAAAGACAGAGGAAGATGGTGCCGGTGGCCCCTCCTGCATTCAACTGCTACCAAAGGGAATGCCACTACTCACCCTAACAGAGAGCTGCGTGAATGAGCGGTAGCTACAGAAGGCAGTAGGGAACTTAGAAAACAATCTCCTCCCCCCCCTAAGAACAAAACAAAAAAAATCAACTCCCTCTTTTAGCAAAAAGACACCTGTTCCTTCTTACCCATTGGTACATTTTTCAAATCCCAGTATGATTCCCTGTAAAAAGTGGATCTGACAACTCTTGCTAAGGAAGGTTTCCAGGATCCCATTACCCTTGCACAGACACCGAATCCAAACGGGAATTCTGAATACCTCACAAAGCTACAATTTGAGCCCCCTCTGGCAGCTCTGTTCAGTATTCAGACAGTGATAAACGCCGCTAGTCTGACTTTAGACTTTCCAGTAGGAGGAGGAACGTACTCTTAGCAGTGTCGACAGCCAAGCCCAAACAAGCCTGATGTGTTTTCCTGAGTGATGACTAATATTGACACTGGAAACTCAGAGACTGTTGTTGTACACTTAAGGAGCATCAGCCTCATTCTGTTAAAAGCAAAATCAATGCGGAACATAAACGTAACCCATGCAAATTCCATCAGGGACCAATTAGGATGCAAATCACGTGTATCACAAAACTCAGCATTTCTAATAGAGGTATGTGTGTGGCAGAACTCTCCGTTCCCAGAACACAAGATGAGAGCTGGGAGCCTTAAGCACTTCATTCCCCATCAAGCCAACCTACTCTCATTCCAGCACTTGCGTTAGCTACTGCCCTGGGAAGCAGTCAGTTTCTACTGGGAGGTTTATGTTGCTGATGATTACCTGCAAAAGGCATCCCCATCAGCTGTCTGTAATGGGCCCCGTTCCCTAATATTCCTGACGATTATCCCTTAAGTACTGCGATGGAGTTAGCTGCTTCCAAGCAGCCATCGTGAAGTTTGTGGAGGAATAAAGGCATTTGCAAATCGGAACTAGACCAAGTCCTGTAGCCAGGATCCAACATGTGGACACTGCGATAAAGCAACATACTTAGAGCACACATGATCTTGGTGTGACACAGAAATTAAACGTAACCTGCCCATATTTCATATTTATCAATGTAATGACGATTAAGACCTGTATGTAAAGATAATATAGAGGCATACAAATGCAAATATAGATTGCAATCCCAAAACCTGACAAACAGGTTGAGGGATCGGAAGGTAAAAATTATTCATATGTAAACAAATGTAAATTAAGGGAAACCGGGATCAACAAACCACAGCCAATGGAGGAACAGGGAACTGGAAAGTTCGGGAAAAGTCATCAGGGAGGTTTTAAAAGACAATAACTGAGAGAGAGCTAAGGAGGGGGATTTCGGCCATCATCTGGGAGAGGAACAACAGATGGACTGAGGGGGAGAAACTAAAAAAAAATTAGAAAATGCACCCAGTCGAAAACAAGGTTGAGACAATACTGTCCTTAAGCTATGAATTGAATGGGGGTAAGCACAGTATCCAAAGGATGTTAAACATGAGGGTAACATTGCATTCTCTCTATTTTATTTTACTTGCACTCTTGTCTCCAATCATTGCACTGTTCTTAAATTCAAATTCACACATAAAAATCAAATGTAATTAAATCTGCCGTATTGGTGTGAGTGATCCTGGCAATTGGGGATTCACAGTGAAGGGGAACCCAGATTAGAATCTGGGGAGTCTGTTCTTCTGAGTCTGTTAACAGAGTAATTTCCCAGCAAGGATGATAAAAAGGTTGCTCCTGGCAGGCTGGGGCCCAGTTCTGGAAGGAACTGGTCCAGCGGGTGCTGTAAGTGAGGGAACCAAGTCACAAGGGGCTCTGAAAGGGGTCAGGCGCACCCCAACCGTTCACAACAGGGGCAAGCCTATCCCAGGACACTCCAATAATTTGTGAACAATTGCACAGGAAAGAAAGTATCGAGTAGACAGTTGTTGGTAGAAAACAGCTTCTAGATTGGGGCAAAACAGGCAAACGTCTGAGCAAGAGTGCTGTGTTTATTATTATTCTTATCTGATTTCGGGAACTAGAAACAGGCTGCAAATTCCAAATGGGATGTCAAATATGACGAGAGAAGCTGGTAGAAGAGTACCAAGAGACAGAGAGGAGAAAGCAAAGACCAGCTTTAGAAACTTACAGAGACAGAGGGAAAAAGCAAAGACCAGCTCATAATTAGCACAAAGGGCAAGAAGGAGCCGATGCCAGACGTTTCACAGGAAGGAACAAAAATCAGTTGTGCTTACAGCACAAATCTACAACTGCACACGGATCTGCATTCTCTGCTTTGCTTTAATTTTGTATCATCAACTGCTTCAGAGTGCAAAAACTGCGACAACACCCCCCACGGGTACAGTTATAGTTTTTGGGTGGCAAGTTTTTTTAGATGAGTGGTGGCTACACAGACACTACTCATTCCCCACTCGTGGAGTAAGCCCCGGGCGATGGGGGGTCTACCAGCAGTGCAGATTGCTTGGGACGTAGTAGTACTGTCTGTTAGGGAAGGCTGGAAGCTGCAAAAGAGAATGGATTGAGTCCCCTCCCTACTTAATACGCTGACTCACAGCATATTAATTAGCCAGTAGCTATTGTTTAATGATGCCCCCGCAAGGCCTTGCAAGAACAGCACGGCTGATGCTAACAAAGTCGTGGCAGAGTCAATAATAGTCCTTGTGAGGAGCAAATGATCTGCCACTGCTTGAGTGCTAGGCTCTGACCGGTTTGTTATGTAGCTTCTAACAGCAGGGAACGGACAGAAGCAGAACACGCCACAGCCTCTAACCAACTGTAATGGGCTCTGGGATGGAATAGGAAGAAATAGGTGGGGAAAGGGTTAACTCTGCTACAGCCTCTCTCCACCCACAAGGGCCTTAATAGTATATAAGGACCACTTGGGGGAAGGCTAGAGGTAGGAATGAGCCTTTCTGGAAGACAGGGCAGTGCCGTGTGCAGAGGGGTAACTAAGGGGGAAAACAAATGAGACAATAGCCCACATTAGCCCACACCAAGTGGGTGTCCATCTGCTCATTTATTTATATTGTGTTTGCCAGATGTTCGCCCACACCGCCCAGTCACTGGACATGCAGCCCCTACTCACGGTGGGGTGTGTGCAGCCCGCTATGCAGACGAATGCTGGCAAATGCAGGCTAATATGAGAAAGGGGCATGACAGTCCCTTTTGCCCTACTCCTTCTGGGAGAAAGTCTGGAAGGGGAGATGGTAATCCTACATTGTGCAGATCACCTCATAAGTGTACATGCAGCCACTGGGCGAGGTCGTGAGGAGCTCTGGAGTTCGTGGTCATCAATAGGCTGATGCCACTCAACTCAACTCTTTTTCATCCGACCCAGACCCCGCAGTCTTGGTGCTCACACAATGTCTGGCGGCTGTGGGGGACTGAATGAGGGAGAGCCGACTGAAGTTGAATCCCGACAAGACGGAGGTGATGCTAGTGGGGAAAGGCGGTGGAGTGTGGTGTCCCCCGTCATTGACGAGGTTCACCCCCACTGGTTCCCCAGGTTTGGAGTGTGGGAGTGCTCCTCGATGAGCAGCTTCATCTAGATGCCCAGGTTGGAGCTGTGGCGAGAAGTGTATTCTGCCAATTACACCTAGTGCAACAGCTTCGGCCATATGTCTCAGACTCTGACCTGGCCACTATCATTTATTTATTTATTTATATTTTATTTTATTCCATTTATATGCCGCCCCCCCATGCCTACGGCATCTCGGGGCGGCTTCCAACATAAAATAAACAATTTATCACAATATAAAAACCTACACAGATATTTAAAACAATTTTAAAATACCCCCATACAAAAATTTAGCCCACTCTCCCCTCCCCGCCTCCGAAGGCCTGGGAGAACAGCCATGTCTTGCAGGCTCGATGGAAGGCCAGCAGACTCAGAACCAGTCGTGCTTCCTCTGGGAGGGAGTTCCACAGCCGGGGCCCAGCCACCGAGAACGCCCTCTCTGCGGTAGCCCCCCGCTTTACGTGTGGGACCTCCAAGAAGGTGCCCCCGGTGGACCGGAGAGTCCGTCCTGAGTCACGGAGGGTGAGGCGGTCCCTGAGGTTCATCACCTCAAGATTGGACTATTGTAACACGCTGTACGTGGGGCTGCCCATGGTGATGGTTCAGAGACTGCAGCTGGTGCAGAATGCGGCAGCCCGTCTCCTTATGGGAACGGGCTGCTGGAAGCATATGACACTGGTGTTCCGTTCTCTGCATTGGCTGCCTATAGTCTTCAGGGCCCGATTCAAGGTGCTGGTTATTACCTATAAAGCCCTATATGGCTTGGGCTCCATATATCTGTGGGATTACCTCACTACCCATGCTCTTGATCGGCCCCTGCGGTTGACCAGGAACACCCTTCCCGAAGTCCCCCAGGTATCCTGGGTGTGTGTGGCTATGGAGAGAGTGTTCTCGGTGGCCGCACCAAGGCTGTGGAATTCCCTCCTGGCAGAGGCCCGGGTGGCCCTGTACCTTTCCTCTTTTTGATGTAAATGCAAGACCTGGCTGTTCTGCCAGGCTTTTGGCGAGGGAGATGGGTGAGGGTGGGTTTTTATTTTTATGAGAGGTGATACCGGTAGGGTATTTATTTCCTCCCTCCTCTTTTCCCGGGGGGGGGATGTCTTCTCCCTGTTTTCTCCTCTTCTCCCCCCTTTTTAGATGTTTTATCTTTATGTTGTTTGTGTATTTTTCATATGTGTATTTTTATACATTGTAAGCCACCCCGAGCTTCCTTTGGCAAGGAGGGGCAGGATATCGAATGAATGAATGAATGAATGAAGTGTTGCCAGCATTCCTGGCTGTTCAGCAATGCTTCTCTAATCCAGATATACTTCACGTCCCCGCCGCAGTAGCAGGTAGAGTAGGGAGGGTTTTGAATTACAGAGGGTCCATGTTACCGTGTGCCCCGAAAACTGAGACTCTTAGAATGTTTACTGTAATCTACAAATCTACATAGCAGCTTTTTAAAAAAAAACAACAAACAAGCTGTTCTGTTATTTGTTTGTCCTGCAAAATATTTGCTTTATCGAGTACACCTTAAAATAAATAAATAAATAAATAAGGGTTTGTTTCCAAAGCCTGTTCTGGATACAACCCCAGCTTCCCGGACAAGTTGCCAAAGGAAACACATCCAACCCGACACAGGGAACACAGAACAAACAAAATCGGAAGGATCTCATCAGGAAGGCAAAGGCTTAAAAAAAAAAAGAAGAAAAAAAGGAAGAACCTCTACTACAAGGGAGTGCCAATAAATGCTATCATGCCACTATGTCCTCATGTGGCAGGTTTGACATTATACATTTTAAAAATGACAACCTTCAATTGGAGGAGCATAACTCGATTTTCATTACGTTTCCGTTGTGCCTTGGGAACAGTCTTACATTTTCTCACAACTAATGAATTACAGCAATCTCCCCACCCCCTCTTCGGGAGCTGACAGTTCAGCGCAACAAAACAACAAAAAAAGTGACTCCAAAATACTCATCGCTGCTAACCCTTTGTAGTCATAATTGTAGTAGTTCTTACTCAAGCTTGCCAGGAGCAGAGTTTCATTAAATATTAAAAAGCTATTTGTTAAAATAACATTCCCATAGCAACCGGGGAAAGCGAAAATATCCTGGCGCTGCTGACTCACAGCATATTAATCAGTCAGCAGCTATTATTTAATGATGACCCCCCACCCACCCCCGCCCCACTGCAAGGCCTTGCAAAACAGTACGGCTGATGCTAACACAGTTGTGGCAGAATCCATAGTCCTTGGGAGGAGCAAATTATCAGCCACTGCTTGAGTGCTAGGCTCTGACCTGTTTGTTATGAAAAATGCCAGCTGCACTTTGGATTACACCAAGATTTCGGCAGAAGCTGCAAACGTGCATATTTAAGGAAAAGCTATGCCTGACCCAGGGAACAAAAAGACAGAGATGGCATCACACTGCACAGCAACCCACTATTCAATCAGGAACCCAGCAATCATGACAAGTAGGGCTATTAACTTCCTTTGGCCGAAAAAGGCGGGGCCATGTAGGTGGGGGTGGGGCAAACAGGTACCCACGCCCCTTTCTGACATAGTCCTATCCCTGAGGAAATTTTGGCCATTTAAACAGACTGCCACTGGGGGCAGTCTGTGGATTGCCGCTACAGGGGACATGCATGGGGGGAGGCACGCAACCATTTATACCCACCTCTATGCATGGAGCAACCCACCTTTTGGCTGATTGCTCCGTAAGTGGGGAGTGGGTGAAAATGCGTGGGTCGCAGGAGCGCGCACCCATGCAGCTCCACGTTTAAATGAGATGCTCCCCCTTGTGGATACTGGGGGAGCGACTCATTTAAAAATGGCCGTTATGACAAGATTTGAACCCTGATGTCCCAGGTCCAAGTTCAACACCATATCCACTAGGTTATTGGTTCTCAAACGTTTTTGAATTGCCCTCCACCCTTTCCACTTCTCTGCTGTAGTTGTAGTTTCCATCACGCAAAGTGACAAGCACGAAACATTCCCAGGCTTTGAAGCTATTACGCTAACAGTATAGTACGTAAGGATTAAAAGGCATATGAATGTAAATGTATACAGTTTATCAATTAAAAAAATACTGCAATTATGGCCTTTTTTACACAGACACCCCATCCACCACTGGTTTGGGCGGGTGTTTGATAGATGGGGGCGTCTGTGTAAATGCTCTGGCGGTGGGTGGAGGGGATGTGTGTCCGCCCGTGTAAACAGCATGGGCGGTGGGGTGTTTGAGCATGTGTGCTGGAGGAGGCTCCATGGGTGGAGGTGGGTGGAGATGGGTGTGCATCCATGTGAAAGGGCACACACCCCCACCTCCCCCCACCGCGCGAGTACACCCATTCCCCCACCCACCCCCGTCCGTGTAAAAATGGCCTATTATACAAAACGTATCAATATCATTTTTAAAAAACAGATGAAAATAGCACAGCACACTATATTAACAGCTCATCTAACTAGTACCAGATGACGGTTGCAACGACAGGTAAACAGCTGTTTTTCTCTCCGGTGCCAAACCTAATTACATCGTGAGTATTAATTGGTAACTAACCAAGAAATTGTTCAAACTTTCACAAGAAATCCTTTAATTAAGCCTAATGTTCACCAACGTTTGTTCCAATAAATTGCACTATTCGTAACACAAACTTTATCTCTGGTGCGGAACAGAGAGCAGGGCCAGGAGTTTAATATAAAACATCTAAAAAAAGTGACATGAAACCTTCCCATTACCTACAAATTGTCATGGTTAAAATGCAAGATAACTCAGCCTCTTCGACAGTTAGAAATGGGTACAACCCCTCAATGTGGAAAACAGGGATCAGAGATTCACCTTTCTAATGGTCTAACACTCCTACTTCTGCCAAATCAATGACATCCAATTTTAAATCACCAGCAGGCAACCCTCCGGGGTGGGGGAAGGTTGCCCGCCGGTGGTAGAGGCGGGTAGGGAGGGTTTGGGGGGACGGGGTCCCTCTCGCCAGCCTATCGGGGCAGCCTATGGAGGGTGGGTGGGGTTCACTGAGGAGGGGAGGGGTTCCGCAGCTATGGGGTTGTTACGGGTCGGGGGAGATATGGTCCAATGGGGAGGTGTGTTCCATCAGTGAGGCGGGAGCGGTGCCTTGTGCCCATTCCCCTCTCAACCCCGCACACGAGCAGGTTGTGGGTTGAGGCCCAGGAGACCCCAGGCCTTGGCGTGGTGCTCCAGAACGTGAGGTCGGTTGTCAATAAGTCATCTACCATCCGGGAGTCAATTCCGGAGTGGGACACCGACCTCGTGTGTATTACAGAGTCCTGGCTGGACAATTAATCGGGGCCTATTCTGGCCGATCTTGTTCCAGCTGGGTTCTCTGTGCAGCATCAGCCTTGGCTGGAGGGACAGCGGGTGTGTGTGTGGGGGGGGTGGGGGTGGCGGTGTAGCCATTGTTATCAAGGATGCATTGTCTTTTAGGAGATATCAGGTGCAGGCTCCACCAGGTGTTGAGTGCCTCCATCTTGTGTTGCATTTGGCTGGGGACGGATTAGGGGTGCTGCTGGTGTACCATGCACCCAACTGCCCGGCGGCATCCCTACATGCCCTTGCTGATCTGGTGTCAGATGTGATCCTCCGGACCCCTAGATTAGTGGTCCTGGGGGACTTTAATATCCAC
>QEPC01008000.1:1225713-1236164 GCA_003113815.1 Sphenodon punctatus
GGGTCGCAGGGAGCACATGACACCAGTGCTCCGGGCTCTGCACTGGCTGCCTATAAAGCACCGGGCCAGGTTCAAGGTGCTGGTTTTAACCTTTAAAGCCCTTCACGGCCTGGGCCCTGCTTATCTGCGGGATCGCCTCACTCCCCATGTGCCCGTGCGACCCTTGAGATCGTCCGTGGGAGCCTTTTTGGAGGTTCCCCGGGTGGCCACCGATATTAGATTTTTTTCGGTGGCTGCCCGTGCTGTGGAATTCACTCCTGGAGGAGGCTCAGTTGGCTCCCACTCTCCTGCTATTTCGGCACCTATGTAAGACCTGGTTGTTCCGTCAGGCTTTTGGCGAGGGGTAGGGGTGGGGGTTCCCTGCATATTGTATTTTAAAATTGTTTTTAAATTTTTGTATTGTTTTATTGATTGTTGTTCACCGCCCCGGGCTGCCCTGTGGGCAGGAGGGGCGGGATATAAATTTTAAATAAATAAATAATAAAAATGTGACACCTTTGCTTATAAACTTTGCCAATGCACACAGAATTTCAAAATTTTGTACAAAATTTGTTGACTTCAAACTTTGGCTCTAATTGTTGCAACCAGCTCTGAAGATAAACTAACACAGATAATACTGTGTGCAGGAGTTTTCAAGAAATCTCCCTGCCCCACTGGGCGGTAGGCTTCAGAAGATTCCACAAGTACCAAAAGAACCTGCTGCCATCATCCTTAATGAATGACAAATTCCAGCACCATGACAATGTCTGGGGCTTTTGGCAGGGGGAGGGGGGGAGGAAAAGAGGGGAGGAAGAGGAAAATCTGCTTTGTTTTAAAACACCACCCCTCCCCCAACATGATAGGGAAGTAAGATGATTACAATCTAAGCCCTTTTTTAAAAAATCAAAAAGAAATGCATAAGTTAGTACTAGTCAATGAGAAAGAATGTGATTAATAGACCAGCTTCTGTATACCAGTTTCACTGCTTTGTTTGGGTGTTGCAGGCTGTGACTATGACAACCACAAGCAGTTCTGGGGCTGATGCAATTCATGGTATCCTGCTGAATGAAGAAAGCCGTTAAACTTTAAGCTCTGGTTCACTTCTATTCATTTAAAGTGGTGTTGGGATGTGTCCGTATGTAAGTGACGGTAATCAGAAGGATTCAGTATAATAACCAAGGAACAACAGAATAACGGGCTTCAGCTTTACCGCTATCAAGCGAGTGGTTTTTGGCATTCAGCGTGAGTGTAACATATGCATCTGTCCCTGCTACAGTGTTTTAGGCGCCAACTGATCAGGGTCACAGGACAATCATCTAGCAGCAGCCCTTTCAAGAAGGAGAAAGCTGGTTAAGCATACAGGGAGATCCAGGTGCAGGCGTTGAAACCATTAGGACAGTGTTCCCCAACAGGCAGCCTAGAGGCCAAATCCAGCTCCTAGACACAGCTGGTTTCTCTGGCCCCTGGCTCTCTGCCACAGACAGACAAACAGCTCAGCTAAACTGTTGGGGTTGAAATCTGAGCTTATCCTAGCCCGTTCTCTCTCTCCCTTCCAAGCTGGATGGGAGGGGGAGAGTACCGGTCCCTTCTCCCTTGCACCCCCCATGCCTGGAACTTCCTCCCTGTCCACATCCGCCTTGCCCCCTCCCTCCGCACCTTCATATCCCTCCTCAAAACCCACCTCTTCCTCGCCGCCTTTCCCGACGCCTGTCAGAACTTTCCTCTCAATATTTACTGTCTGCCCTCCCCGCAGACTCCTGCCTAACTGCAATCAAGGCAAGCACGTGCACCTGCGACTTCGCATCCGCTTGAATGTTATTTATCCCTTGTCGCTCCCTATGTCCCCTCTCCTTCTCTCCCCCCTCCGTGTCTATTAGAGTGTAAGCCGTAGGCAGGCACCGTGTCTATCTTATTGTTCTGTAAAGTGCCAGGTACACAGCTGGCGCTATACAAATGCTTATAATAATAATAATAATAATAATAACAACAAATGTGCAGCCAGTGCACTGGCTAACACAGCCCAGGGAGGGGGTTGCCCCCAGCTGGGACAGATTGCAGAATGGAATAAACGTTTCTCTGGCCTGACCCAGCTGGGTGTGTGTGTGTGAAGTGTGGCCGGCTCACCCCTCCCGCACTCTGCGACCAGTGTCTCCCACCCCCCCATGGGCAGTCATGCCTGGCGACCATGGCAACCTCTCACACCAGGCTGGGTTGGCGTGGAAACAAAAATGCCTGCCTGGTTTAGCTCATCTGGGTGGATCTTGGGCCCCAACTGTGGGTCTGGTTCCGTCCGGGCCTACATTTCCAGGCCAGCTGCCTACCCTGTTGGGGTTTATACTGGGCCCACATCTAGCAGCCCAGAAACAGGCATGCGGATGAGGTGCTGGTCCAGACAGCCATAGCAGGCGAACCAGGCCCCCCATCACGTTTCTTAACACCCTATGAGTGGAGTTAAGCTTATCTCTGATTGGTCAAATGGTGAGGCCCACCCTTTTCCCACTTTGCTGCAGAGCCACAATTGCAATAACTCAGTGTCAGTAAAGGGAGGGGGCTGCTTTTCTGTTTGCTCCCCACAACTGTAAGACTGACGGGGAGAGCGTGAGCGAGAATATGTGATTTTAGATTTTATTGTGCGGGTGGGGGAGGGTTGTGTAATATTCCTTACTGGAAAAATCAAGAGACTTTTAATTGTGGTTTAAAACCCAATCCAGGCTGAGAGTAAAAATGCCCCATCTGATGGCTGGTTCTTTGTCTGTGGGCAATTGTGCACTTTGCAAAACCAGTGCATAGCTACCGGCTGCTTCCCCTCTGCCTTTAAACACGCCACTGTCTCCCCCATCCTCAAAAAGTCCACTCCGGATCCCTCTGAACCCTCTAATTACCGTCCTGTCTCGCTCCTCCCTTTTGCTTCCAAACTCCTTGAACGGGTTGTCTACTCCCGTTGCCTTGACCTCCTCGCTGCCAACTCCTCCCTTGACCCCCACCAATCCGGCTTCCACCCCCTTCACTGCACTGAAACCGCTCGTTAAGACCAACGATCTTCTTATAGCTAAATCCAACCGCCTTTACTCTATTCTTGTCCTCCTTGATCTCTCTGCTGTCTTTGACACTGTTGACCACTCGCTCCTGCTTGAATCGCTTCACTCCCTTGGATTCCAGGACTCTGTCCTTGACTGGTTCTCCTCCTACCTTTCTGACCGCTCCTTCAATGTATCTCTTCCTAACTCCTCCCCCTTTTCCTCCCTACCCCTCTCGGTCGGGGTTCCCCAAGACTTTCCTTTACCCTCTCCTCTTCTCCATCTATACCCAATCCCTAGGCAAACTCACTGCCTCCCACGGTTTCCAATACCACCTATACGCTGACGACACTCAACTCTATCTCTCCACTCCTTCCCTTTCCCCCTCTGTTCAAGCTGTCTCACCAACTGTCTCTCTGATATCTCCGTCTGGATGTCTCAATGCCAACTCAAAGTGAACATGGCGAAAACTGAACTCCTTATCTTCCCTCCCAATCCTTCCTCCCCCTCTTCCCTGCCAATTGCCATTGATGTAGCTTGGGCTTCATTTTCGACTCGCACCTTTCCTTCAAATCCTACATTGACTCTGTGGCCAAATCCTGCCGCTTCTCCCTCCACAACATTGCTAAGATCCGCCCTTTTCTGTCTGTCTCCTCTGCCAAAACTCTCATTCACACCCTAGTCAATTCACGCCTCGACTACTGTAACCTCCTCCATGCTGGCCTTCCCCGCTCTCACCTTTCTTCCCTCATCTCTGTTCAAAACTCTGCTGCCACGATCATCCACCTTGCCAGTTGCTTTGACCATGTGCAGCCTCTCCTCTCTCCACTGGCTCCCTCTTCCTGAGCATATTCTGCACAAGCTCCTCGTCTTCACTTGCAAAGCCTTTCACAACTTCGCTCCCCCCTACCTATCTGCCCTGATCTCCCCCCGAACCCCTATTTGAGCACTCCGCTCCTCTTCCATCCCCTCCCTCACCCTCCCACGCCTCCCCTGGTCCCCAACTGCCTTCGTCCCTTCTCTCTTGCTGCCCGCACACCTGGAACTCCCTCCCTGCCCTCGTCCGCCTTGCCCCCACCCTCCACACCTTCCCTCCTCAAAACCCACCTCTTCCGCTCCGCCCCTCCGAACTCCTGCTAATCATCCCCACTCAGGATTATCCCCCACCTGCTATCTGTAAACGCCTAATTTACTGTAACCAAGCCAAGAAAGCGTACCTGAGTTCTCGCATCCTCATGAATGTTGCATCCCTTGTCTCTCCCTCTGTTCCCCCTTCCCGTGTTTAGATTGCAAGCTCTCGGGCAGGGACGTGTCCATCTTATTTTTTGTAAAGCACCAGGTACATCGCTGGCGCTATATAAATGCTTATAATAAATAATAATAAATAATATTCCTGCATGTCTCTGACAGTGTGTGTGTGTGCGTGCGTGCGTGCATATATGTGGCTGGGTGCGAAAGTGTGTGTGTGCAGGGGCATTGTATTGTGTGTCCAGACTAACTACTCAACTCCCTGTCATGCGAGGTGGCCGGGCCTGGGGGGTGAAGCGGGGTGCAGGGAGAAGCCTAGGGGAAACCCCGGAAGAGCCTCCCCCAGCACGGGCCATAGCCCCGCCCCTGCAGCAAGACGCCACGCCGTCAGCCTCATCCCCGTTGCAGGGGGATGCACCGCAGGAGAATGGACAAGCCCCGCCCCGACGTAGCGAACGCATAGCGGCGCGACGCACGTTGTAGGGGGCGGGGCTTTCAGGGGCTCATGAACAGAGGCCTATAAAAGTACCGGCGGGGCATTGGCTCCCCGCCGGTAATCGTGAGAGAAGCTGGCCCCCTTGCTATTGACTCTGCTGAAAGCTAAGTGATTGTGAACCAAGTGGTGACTGTTTGATGTTTATTGTGTGTTCCCCCTCTTGTGCCCTTCCCTGCCAGTGACGCTTGTGTTATTTGTTGTAGACTGTGTTCCTGACACCCTTTGGTTGCCCTGCCCCCTTGTGCCTAATAGAATAGCCCTGAGCCCTCACCTTCCGGGTCCCGGTAGTTGCACCTGTGAACCCTTCTTCCCCTTCCTTCCCCTGGGGTAACCCCTACTCCCCCCCCTTTTCCCTCTCCCCCGTTGGGCCCCCTTTGCATCCCTGACCCAGCATCCCCATCCCCGGCACTGTCTCACTGTACCCTCACTGTGTATCACGTTGTGGAGCCTGGGTTCCCCAGGCCTCTGGACCTGTCTCTTATACACATCTAGATGTGTATAAGAGACAGTCCTACTCCTCCCTTGGTCAGCATCACCTCTCTCTCTACCCCTATGATGATAAGGGTTGCCTTGTAATTAGCAAGGAAATAGCCTGTCTCTTATACACATCTAGATGTGTATAAGAGACAGCCCCCTCCCTTCTGGCCCTAACCCCGCTGATCCTCCACCCCCGTCCCATCTCTCTTTACCCAAGAGTCCTGACACTCCCCATGTTCTCTTCCTAACCTTCTCACTTTAATTTTTCATTCCTTATCCCCAGCTTTCTACCCTACTCCTACACCTCCCAGTTCTGCCCCACCTGCTCGTAAAGAGACCTAGTTTGCAATAAGCCTACGTTTGCATATTCCTTTCATGCAAATTTATGCAAATCAACCCATGTCTTTTTTTTACATCTATTTCAGTAGGAAAAGTAATTGAATAACTCTTCTTTTCAAAAAGCAGCCAACAGGACCTGGCTTGTAGAAGAACTTGACAAACCCAGTGAAAAGACTGTACTGGGGCTCAAGTGAAGTGTTAAATAAAGGAAGGAGCTTTGAAAACGTGAGTACACTTGAACCCTGCAAGTCTCTGTGCAGCCCCCTTATGGTATCTGAGGCAGCAAACACATGGTCAGAGGGAATGCACTGATCTCAGTACAGTGGGGTTTTCTAGCATGCCCAGGGCTGACCTAGATCTGTTCCCGTTGAAGTCAGTACACTGTGTATTTTTAAACAGACATCTGCTCTGCCTCACCTCCGGGTGGCCCGTCCATTTAAAGGCAGACCACCCTGGGGTGAGGTGGAGCAGGCTGCCCAGACTTGCGGCGGAGCAGCAGTCCGTCTACTCGCAGATGGGCCACTGCAGCTCCGTTTTACGTGGGGGGCTGTCCCGGCAACGCCACAGAACTGCGGGAGAAAGAACTATCTGGAAGAAACAGCTGGGGTGGCCTCTTCCCAAGGTTCACTGCGGCTGCGAGTCATAACGGGGGGGCAGAATACTGAGAAGGCGGGTTGGTAGGGGGGAGCATGGCAGGATCAAAGATCAGCATTTCCGCCCGTCTCATGCGATGGGAGCTGAGCGTCTTTTGAGTCCCAAACATCCCCGCCGCGCCAACGGGTGAAAAAGCAGTCTAAGAGGGTGTCCCCAGGAAGAGTCTAGAATATGGATCTGTCCCCTATCCTTGTATGCATGCCCTCATCTCTGCTCCCTTCCTCTGAGCTCAGTCTTTCAGTGTTCGAGAGTAGGAACTGGATCCAGGAGCCATATCTGGGAACTGGAAGCGGCGGCGGCAAATAAACACTAGTTGCAGGCCGCATTCAACCCCTTAGCCTGAGGTTCCCCATCCCTGCCTTAAGGAAAAATCAACAATTCTGATTATGAATTTTAAAAATGAATGGATTTTTTAAAGCCAAAGCATCAAACATTAGAATTCTCTTGAAAGCAGATTATAATCAGAAAAAAAAAATGAAAATAAATCCTACCTGTGAAATTGCTCACAGTGATGCTCCCATTTCTATGATGAATTTACTGACACAGACCTATTTTGTCTCTTCTTAGCACTGTTGAGTCAACATAGCTACACGAGAAGGATCTGGATTCCGTTTCATATCATGCATCATAAACAAAACTGCCTCCTTTCCAACTACAAAACCCTTGCAACAGACAAAGTGCGCGACTTGATTTTCAGGCTTTGGACTGCACTTGTGGCACCACTAGTTAGGGAGACCATCTTCTGAGCCAAATGGGGATTGTAAGACCAATAAAAAGTGCCATACTGGGTCAGACCAATGGTCCATCCAGCCCAACATCCTGTCTCCAACAGTGGCCACCTTTGGTGGCTTCAAGCGCACAACATGTCATAATGGAGCAATCCACTTTCTGCTATTTCCCGACAGTCAGATGTTACATCTCCCGACAACCTTAACTAATAACCATTTATGGATCTATCCTCCAAGAACTTATCCAATCCTTTTAAAAACCCAGTTACACTATTGGCGTTCCCAACATCCTCTGGGAACAAGTTCCACAAGCCAATTGTACTATGAGTGAGAAAAATACAATTAATTTCATAGAGTTCATTTCCTCTTCCACTTGACTGTGGCTGTTGAGAATCCTTCCTTTGCCACACATATACAGACACTTTGCTCTTTCTTCCCCTTCCCACTCCCTTGTCATTTCCCCTTCTCCCATGGCCACCCTACTGTTTTGGAGATTATCTCTAGCTCAGAGTGTGGAGTCAAATATTTGCCAGTGTGTCCCTTCTCGTGCCCCCTCCCCCTGCAAATACCTTCCATGCCCCCAGTATGAGAAAGTATGCGTTTTAACAAGAATTTAAGAACATAAAAACAGAGCAGCTGCATTGCTCTGGGAGGCCCTGTTGGGACAGGCCAGGAAGCGGCCAGAAGGAGCGGCCGAAGAGCGCTGAGAGGAGCTGCTGCCACCGCCGCTGCTAAATGGGCTGGGGGGGGGCAGGGCTTGGTTGGGGGGGGAGGGGGGGGGGAGGCGAACCCTGGCAGCCCCTTCCACCCAATGCAGCCTGGAGGGTGGGGTGGGAGCTGGCCCTGCATTTCATCTGGGAGGCTGGGGAGCCCGGTGCAGTGAGGTGCAAAATCGGGCCCCAAGTCTCCCATGGATTTTTTTAAAAAATTCCACAGAAGAATCGGGGTCCTGCTTCCAACCCTAGATTTCTAATTTTGTCACTGACTTTTGCAGTTAAACACGGGGACAACCAACTTTTCTGTCGATGTGACCTCATTTTGAGACTTCAATATAATTTCACAAATGCAGAGAGCAACACAGATGTGCCAAATGTACCAGTTATCAATCAGGGTTGTGACCCCATCTGCAGATGGTGTGGCCCCCTCCCCATACTTGAGGTCATGACCCACAGTCTGGAAACCTCTACTTAGAACAAATTCATGCAGTTTAGGTGACAAGTCTATTATTCAGCCTCTATTGCAGTACAGCGATGACTTTGGGCATCTCAACGTGAGTGGCGAATGAGCCTGATCCCCACATGGCTTTGTGGCATGCAAGAGCAGCTGCCACACTGCAGGGCAAAGTGTGGGGAGCTGGATACATGGCTACGGGGAAGCCGGACAGGCGTAGCGCTGTCAGAGACACCACCATGAACCCTATGTTGGGGAAGGCTACTCCATGACGTATCCTTGGAATTTCCCCAAGGACATGCCAAATAGCAGCCAGCTGCTCCCCTGCCCCAGGATGGGGTGGGACATCTGATAACAGCCAGGTACACGAGCCACTGCATCAAGTGGCCCAGTTGCCCATACTGGATTAAGGCTACCCATGTCATGATGTCCTTCCCAGGCTGTCTCATGTGGAGACACCCATGATCTTAAGGTTTAGAGAAGACGCCAAAGATGTACGACATGTTTCAAAATGCTGATTCGCTCTCTGTAGAAGAATCTCGCTTAAGACAATTTTCACTTCTGTTTTTATCTTCCATTTCCCTTGCTCTGTCTCTGGGTAATTTCAGATATGACGATACCACTGTCAACCACAGTGAACCATGGTCAATCCCGGCCCAAAAGCCATGAACGTCTGATCAGCGGCATCCAGATGTTCACCACGGTCAATTACCTGGAGGGGCCAAAGCCAACCACGCTTCCGGAGGTCAGGACAGGACCATCCCCAGAAGTGTGGTGAAAGCAATTCCCACTGGGAAACGGTCAAAAGCAACAACTGAACGCCAACCACCAGGCGGAATCATAACAAATGATCCGGGGGTGGCTGGGTGGGTCGTGCATGTGCTTCCCGCACGCTCCTGCTCGCCTCCGTCCCCAGCCATGCTTCTACATCAGCGATGGGGATCCTTGCCGTCTGGACCTGCCTCGGACCGCTCCAGTACCTTCCCCGGCTTGTTTGCCCTCCCCGTGACTCTGCTCCGTCCCTGTGGGGACCCCTGTGACTTGGGCTGTATGTGTTGCTGTTGGGTGGCCCGTGCTTCCTGTCCTGGACTGTTCCCGGCCTGATCCCCTCCACTTCTTTGGCCTTGAGCTCCTCCCCCTCCCCCGTGGTGCTGTGTATGTTGACCTTCCCGGTGTGTTCCCCCCTTCCTTTCTTTCCCGTTCGAGTGTGTTTGTGCCCAGGCGTGTGTGTGTGCTTTGTGTTCTGCAGTGTCCGTGGCTTCCCTGTGCCTGTTGTGTGTGCCGCCTCAGCCGCTCTTCTCCCTCCTCCCCCTTCCTTCCCGTTTCCCTTGTGTGGGCATTGCCTTTTGGCGCTTTTGGCTTCCTTTGCCCTTGGTCGGCCATGTTTGTCTCTTGCCCTGGTGTCTTCTGGGTGTTCTGACCGCGGTCTGGCATCGGTGCGACGTCTGTTGCGCTGCCCTGGCCCGTGGTCCAGCCGTCCGTTTCCTTGCCGTGGACCCGCGCCCGTCACATCTGTTCGGGGCTTTCCTGGACCACGGGAGGGGGTTGGCTAGCTTGCCACGGTTGGGAATCCACTGTGGTGACCTGGGAGCGTGTAACGTCTGAAATTACCCTCTGTCTGAGCCAAAGTAAGGGTTTTCTCCTAAAATGAAATACAAATGGCTACTTACCGGTAACATAGCCCTTGCATTGTGGAAATGAATTTCAGGAATTCTCCCACTTTGAAGTTCTGGCTGTCTTCAGACACCTAAACAAGGGAGAGGAAAAAAAACCAAAACCTCACTAGTCAGAAGGAAGGGAGCAAACCCATCTCAAATATTTGCACTGCACGGATGGTGAGTAACAGAGCATCAAGGTTTTTCTAGGCCTAGTGGTGATGGCAGCCATTTTGTTGTGATATTAGCACAGAGAGCCTATTATGAGCCTGGACTGAGAACAATTAATAACAAATCAATCAGGTAATAAGCAACCAATGCTTTTCAGATGTAAAACTCAAAATG
Source organism: Sphenodon punctatus (assembly GCA_003113815.1). Classification (NCBI taxonomy): domain Eukaryota; kingdom Metazoa; phylum Chordata; class Lepidosauria; order Sphenodontia; family Sphenodontidae; genus Sphenodon; species Sphenodon punctatus. The sequence continues at coordinate 1,235,822 of QEPC01008000.1, forward strand.
TTTCAAAAGGCAGGGCACCATTCGCTCCCATGTCACAGATGGAGGAAACTGAAGTATAGAGAGTTTAAGGCCATTCCCCTAAGTTCACCCATGCGGGCCTCACTCTTGAAAACACTTATAATAATGATTTTATTTGTATAGTCCCCTCCATCAAATGGCACTTGGACCGCTTCACAAGTCATACAATAAGATATAAGACAATATAAAATTCATTTAAAAACAATTTAAAAGAGGAAGGTAAACAGAGAGGACAAACTACACGGTTTCCAATCGACACTCAACTCTATCTCGCCACTCCTTCCCTATCCCCCTCTGTTCAAGCTCGTCTCACCAACTGTCTCTC
>QEPC01008000.1:1244332-1288898 GCA_003113815.1 Sphenodon punctatus
GTAAGCCCTAGGGGCAGGGACCGTGTCTATTTTATTACTTTGTAAAGTGCCAGGTACACTGCTGGCGCTATATAAATGTTTGTTAATAATAATACTAATAATAATCCACCTGCCCGTTTATTAGGTGTTTGCCCCCACCGGCCACATCGCACCAGACATGCAGCCCCCACTCATGGTGGGGTTTTGAAGCATGTGGAGCCTGCTGTGTGGGAAAATGCAGGCCAACGTGCTCCAACGTGTGACCGTGGCCCAGCATCAATTGGGATTGATTGGATTTTGAAAGGAGCTGACATGCATACAGCTATTTTCATTCAACAGAGCATTTGTGCTTATTTTCCAAAGAGGGGTGGCGGTGGGTGGAGCACAGCGGGGAAGAAAGCCTGCCTGCCTATTAGGCTTGTGATGCTAAATTGGTGAGTGAGGGCTGCCTGAGCGCCCAAGAAATACACGCAGGGGGCTGCTTGTTTATTTGGCTCTGCACACTAAACGTGTGAGTGGGGGCTGCATGGACCAAACCCGGACTGGAGAGGGCTATCGTCTTGCTTGTTAATAGCCTCAGACTTGGAAGCTCAAGGTTCAAATCCTATCTTAGCAATGAACTGACTGGGTGGCCTTGGGAAAATCGCTCTCTCTCTCAGCCTCAGTTCCCTATCTGTGAAATAGGGAGAGGATATAGTTCAGTGATACTGAAGGGAGGTGGGTACAGTAGTTCAGATGATATCTTTTATTGGACTGACTTCTACTAGTGAAAATGTACAAACGTTTGGGACACACAGGGATCTTCATCAGGTTCTATTCCTGGCCCTGCCAAAAATGTTCTGTCAGACCTTGGGCAAGTCTCTTTGTCTATCTGTGCCAGAGCAAGAAATAATGCTCACATCCCTCATAGATGTGTTACAAGGATCAACTAATCCTCTTCCTTCTGAAACAGAAACGTAAGAACGACAACACGAAGATTCTATAAAATCTTTAAAAGGAATCTGAAATCCACAAACCTCTTGCTCAGGCTTCAACAGAGCAACTCTGGAGTAGGTGATTTGTGGATCAGAGCCAAAGAACACGCAATGCTTTCACACACATGGCCAAGGGCGCACAAACACAAAAGAGCGCCCTTGTTACATTTGGCATCGTTTGCGATCCCTTTCGGAAGCCTGGAACTTCTCCTTTGCTCCTTTATCCCCACTGATTTTTCTCCCTATCCCATTCAGCCCATGAGCTCACTTCCTCTTGGATTCTGAAAGAAGCTGACAGGGATACTACAGCTATTTTCATTCAACAGCATCCCTGCTTCTCTTCCAAAGAACCGTGGCACTTTACAGTTACCTTAGAGAAATGCAGAATTCAATTAAAAGGCATCTGGACCAATGCTGACATGGGGTATAAAAATACATGTGGGGTTTTTCTTTGTTTTTTCTTGCAGTGGCAGTTTCTACTGAACCACCTCACCTAAAGCACCTGTGTGTTTCAGCATCTTGATCAAGGTCAGTGCAGCTCTGGGGAAATCCTGTTTTGTTAGTTAATTGTTGCTCCAAAGTCAGCTGTGGGAAATCTAACAACCTCCTTCTCCCGCACCAAGAAGTAGCTGTTGATTTTTGGTCACAGCCAGTAGGAATTTATTTATTCAAATGGCGAGTAGCAAAGGCCGGGACTTTGATATACGCAGGAAAGATGATCATCTGTTTAGGGAAAACTTTGGGGCTAGAAATCTTTACAGTAGTCTTTTCAATTCCAGTGGGCAAAGGCAAAATCCCATGTATTCTGTGTTCCTCCAATTGGAGCCATTGGCCAAATTCTCATAGAAACTGCCTCTGGCAGCACAGAGTTACAGCCTGGGTTGGGATGGCTGCGAGCTAGATGCCAGCACTGGGAGCTGCTGTCACATACCCCAGGCCAGGGCCATAGGGTCCCATCACTGCTGCTAAAGAGGAGCAGCCTCCAATGCTCTGGTGGAGCTAAAACTGCAAAATGCCCCACCTATCCTGTAAGGTGTCTGCGTGTGGTATACTGTGGTTATTTTCAAGATATGGGAGGTCTAAAAGGAAAAGACTAGCATGCTGGGAAACTAATTTGCATTCAAAATTGCATATTTAATTTGTCTAATTTAGTCTGCTTGCTGAATTTGAAGTTTCCTGGTGGGAGATTCCTCTCCCCAACCTCCCCCCCAAATCCTCCAATACACAAGGGCCTGGGTAAAAGACGAGAAGAAAATGTATTCAACCTACTGAACTTCAGGCCAGAGAACTTCAAAAACCTAAGCTAAACCAAAAAAGGGTAAAAGCATTAATCAGTCAGATTAATCAGTTAATGCATTATTATTAATAGTTTATCTAGCACTTTCACTGTTCAGAGTCTGCTACAATCCTCATCTAGTTCACTCTCACAACAGCCGCGTGAGATAGAGCATTATTATTCCCATTTTATAGATGGGGAACCAAGACTGAGAATGATAGTCTTTGAGGGTTAGTCAGTCCAGCCCCCTGCTTCCAGGCAGGATAACTTTGACTACACCATCCCTGGCAGGTGGCTCTCCAGCATCTTTTTGGAAACCTCCAGCAAAAGAGCATAAAACCTCCCGTGTCAATTTGTTCCATTTACTGAACTCTTTCTGCCAGGAAATTCTTTCTGATATTGAGTGAAATATACTTTTTTATTATTATTATTATTTGAGCCCATTATTTCTAGTTTTGCTTTCTGTACCAATGGAGAACAGCTCCTTGCCGTCTGTTTTGTGGCAGCCCTGTAGGTATTTGAGGACTACGATCATGTCTCACCGCAATCTTGTTTTCACTAGGGCTAAACATACCCAGTTCCTTCCATCTTTCATCATAGGGCTTGCTTTCTAGGGCCCTTTATCAGTTTTGTTGCCCTTCTCTGAGCCAGCTTGTTTCTCAGTGTCTTTCTTAAAATGAGGTAGGTGCCCCGAACTGGACACAATACTCCAGGGGAGGTCTGAACAGTGCTGAATAGAGTAGAATTATTAATTCCTGCGACTTGGAAACAAGGCTTCAGTGACCGAAGCCTAAAACTGCATTAGCCAGTCATATCTCATTGCTGATTCATGTCACTTTGTCATCCACCACAAACACAATTCCTAGATTCTTTTCACATCCGTTGTCATTTATCTCCACTGAATTTTATTTAGTTAGTTTCAGCCCAGTTTTCCATCCTTTCCAAATTTTAATACCAGTTTGGAGGTTCTATGGTGGTCTTTTACTTAATTAACTGCTTACAGAAGTTATTTATTTATTTCAAATATTTCTAACCTACCCCTCTCGTCATATGGCGACTCGGGGCAGCTCACCAGGTATAAGCATAACAACAATAAAGGTATAAGTATAAGCCGCCCCGAGCTGTTTGCAGGAGGGGCGGGGTATAAATGTATTAAATAAATAAAATTTAAATAAAAAAATAAAACATTGATATAAAAATATAAAGTATATAAATATAAAAATACCAAACATAAGATACATAAAACCAGGTCTGTGCAGAAGAAAAAAACAACCATCCCAACCAAACTAAACCAACCCACCCTCCAGTGCTAAAAGCCTGACAGAAATGCCAGGTCTTACAGCTTCGCCGGAAAGCAAGGAGATTCGGGCTGAGGTGAGCCTCCAACCAGGAGGGCATGCCAGAGCGACTGCGCAGACACCGAGAACGCCCTCCTGTCTGTCAGAACCCAGCGATAATGCGGGACCTCCAGGAGGACGCCCCCGTACGACCGCAGGGGCCACTCAGGGTCCCAGGGGGTAAGGCGCTCTCTCAGCTAAGCAGGGCCCAGGCTGTGAAGGGCTTTAAAGGTCAAAAATAGCACCTTGAATCGGGCCCGGAAGACAATAGGCAGCCAAGGCAGAGCCCAGAGCACCGGTTGAATGGGCTCCCTGCAGCCTACCCCAGTCAGTAGGCGGGCCGCCACATTCTGCACCAACTGCAGCTTCTGAACCATCACAAAGGGAAGCCCCACGCAGAACGCATTGAAGTTGTCCAGCCTCAAGGTGACGAATGCATGGATGACGGTGGCGAGATCCGAGTCTGAGACATACAGACAAAGCCTCTTCACCAAATTTAATTGGCGAATGGTGCCCCTGTCCACAGCCAACACCTGGGAATCCAGGCATAGCTGTGAATCCAGGAACACCTCCAAGCTTCGCACAGATGGAACCAATGGAGGACGGATACCCCCAATAATGGGGACAACCTCCTCCCACAGATCATCGGACCCCCAAGATTGAGTTTCAATCAGCTCAACCTCATCCAATCCCCTGCAGCGGTCAAACACTGGTACAGCAAAGAGACGGCAGGGTCTGGGTTGGTTGAAAACAAAAGATGCAGCTGGGTGTTGTCCGTGTATTGATGGTAACAAACCCCCCAGCTGCGTAGGACCTCCCCTAGCAGCTTCGTGTACACACTGAACAAGAGAGGAGACAGAATGGAATCCTGAAGAACCCCACACGGGAGACCCTTCAGGGACAATGTACAATACCCTAGCACCACCCACAGATCTATCTGCAAGGTAGGAACGGAACCATTGCAAGACAGTTCCATCCACCCCTGCCAGGTTCCGCAGATATGTCACCAACAACTCATGGTTCACCGTATCAAAAGCCGTTGATAGCTGTCTCTATCCTTCCCTCTAAGAAGGGAAGGTTAGAGACAGTTCGGTAGCTCGCCATGGCACCAACATCAAGTGAGGGTTTCTTGAGGAGAGGCTGAACCACAGCCTCCTTGAGGCAGTCCAGCACCCTCCCCTCCCGAAAGGAGGCACTGATCACCCCCACCAGCACCGGTCCAAACGACCCCCTGGTGGCTTTCACCAACCAGAAGAGGCAAGGTTCTAATTCGCAAGACGTGGCCCGAACAGACCCCAGTACATCGGCCGCATCAGCAGGTGTCACCAATTGAAATTCATCCTAACCCCTAGCTCTGCCACTGCCTCTGAAATAGCAACACCTAAGTCATGCTCAATGTGAGCAATTTTGTCCACAAAGTACGTCAAAAACATGTTGCAGCGGGCCTCGGACAAGTCCGGTTCCAGGCGGAGAGAGGCTGGACTGACCAGACCCCTTATTCCCCCAAACAGCTCCACTGGATGCAACTGAGCAGACGCAACGAGCGCAGCAAAGAACCGCTTCTTTGCTGCCCCACTGCCACAGCATAGGACTTTAAAAATGCTCTATGCTGCAACCGATCATCTTGAGCATCTTGCCCATGGCTCACCTGGAGAACTGGAGCTTCCAGGGGAGGGCAGCAGCAGCAGCAGGGAGCGGCATCGTCTAAAACCGGGCAGGCCATAGGGACTTTCCTGCCCTTTCTGATGTGGCTCCGCCCCTAGGGAGCATCGTGACATGACAGTGCTGCATAAGGGGTGGGATTACATCAGAGAGACACGTGGTACCCCAGCGGAAGGTGGTAACGTTAGCCCCAGCTGAACACATGGTCCATCCTACCCAAACTCTTCATAAACATCTGTGGCCATAGCAGGCACATTTAGGAGGAGGAAAGATGCACTCTGCATCATGTGCATACTGAGGTGATGTATGAATCATACCTCCCAATATTTCCAGCAGCCAGAGGGACAAGCCCCACCTTCTGCAAATTCACTCCGCCCCCCAGGCACTTGCGGGCACACACATATACCCCCCACCCCCCTTCCAACATTCCAAGTACATAAAGAGAGACTCATGCTCTTCTGCATCTCATTCTCTTGTTTTTCTGTCATCTCCCCTTTGCTCTCTGAAGTTCTTTTCCTGGGAGACAACCATGAAAGAGGGGCCTGAGGCTTGAATACCGCTCTTTTCTCTCTCCCTCTCTCCTGAAACAGGGTCTTTGATTCCTGAGAGAGGAAGAGTGGAATTCAGTACACAAAGAGGAACCATCCCTCCTAAATAGGGACTGCTAGGAGATAGGTGTAAATGCAAAGCCTGCTCTGAATAACAGAGATTTGTGTGAAGAATTTACTGCTACTCACACTGTTGCTGCTACAGCCGCACTGTTCACAGAACAGTTTTTGTGCCTAGGCAGACCAATTTTTATTTCCCTTTGAATAACCAGGCATAAACCTCATCCCTATTAGTTAAATAACAGCTCCGCTTCTGAACACTATTAATAATTACGTTACTGCAAGCATGAATTGAATACTACCACAGCAATGACCTAGATATAAATATACATAGCTTGGATACACAGGGATAGAAGGCAATAACAATGTAATGTGTTGTGTGGCAAACTCTCATGTATTTATCACACAAATCTTGTGACAGTTTTTTTTCCTAAAAGGCCCAGCTCCTGGAATCATGTCATTTCATGAGAGTTCTGCCTTTCCACTGAACAATAAAATATTTCTAGCTCTCTTATTAGTGGGGGGGTGGAATGTGAACTGAATGGACCATTATGGCTCTGAACTAAAAATAGTCCTCATGATTTTAGGCCAACTTGATAATGTTTGAATGCCTACAACACTCAGGATTACCACTAGTCTTGCATTTATGTACTACTAGGCCCAGAACTACTGGAAAGCAAGTCTTATAAGCAGGGTTCCTAGTTTTCGGCGACAAAAAATTGGAAGTTCTCTGATAAACATAACAAATACTCTGATTAAACCCCCCCCCAAATGTCTGTTTTTCTGCTAGTTGACTTTCCCTTACCATAATATATATAGGTATGAGTTGGAACACCACATTTTATTGGTTTATGAACACCATATTTTCATTTTAATGTAATTTTGCAGCTATCTGTCCCACCAACAGTAAAAAAATAATAATAATAATTGAGGTCTGTGGCACCCCTCCAAATGTAGAGTCCTTTCCCCCACAGCACATGCCTGCTTTCCCTTCACTTCCCTGCACTTGCTGCCTCCTCCTCCCAGCCTGATCCCAGACTGCTCTGCCAACCAGAAAGGGGGACCATATAGAGGTTGGCAGTAGGGGAAGCTGCTTTGGGCCCAACTAGACCCACCTCCTGTCCCCTCTTCCCAAGGTCCAGCAGACCTGACCTCCCCAGTCCTTAGTTCCCCTGCCCCCCAGGTCTGTGGTACCCCTCCAAATGCAGAGCCCCTGCCCCTCCACAGCACATGCCTTCAAGGTTGCTGCTTCCCCTCAGGTCCACTTTGTCCTTGCTGCCTTGCACTCTGTGTCCTCCTCCCAAACCTGTACGTTTTTGCCATTTTCTGTGAAATTCTCTGGAAAAAGTCAAAATTCTCTGTTTTTCTCTTGTTTTCCATCGCAAAGAGAAAACTAGGAACCCTGCTAATAAGGAAAGGCTGAAGAAACTGGGTATGTTTAGGCTGGTGAAAAGGAAATGAAGGGGAAAAAGGAAAGATTAAGGGGGAAAGGGAAAAGGAAATGAACTGCTACATGATAACATTCTTCAAGTATCTAAAGGGTTGTCACTAAGACGACGGCAAGGAAATGTTTTGCATTGCCACAGAGGGCAGAACTAGAAAAAATGAGCTCAAATTACAGGAAAGTAATTTTTGGTTAAAATATCAGGAAAAACGTCCTAACTGTAAGAACTGCGTGACAATGGAACAAGTTGCCTAGGGAGGTTGTAGGCTCTCCATCGCTGGACAGCCATCTCTTGGGGATGTAATTATAGTCACCCTACATCCAAGCAGGGGGTTGGACTAGACAACCCTAAAGTTCCTTTCCAACTCTAAGAGCGCTTTTAGACGATCCCGCTGACAAGCGGGATCATTCAGAGGCGGGATCGGGCACCTGCCTTTCTCTCTACGCCGGGTCTGATGCTCAGAAGAGCATCAGACCCGGTGTAGAGACTCAGTGCGCATGCGTGCCCTTCTGCGTGTGCGCACTCAGCAAAATACCCCGTGAAGCCGGCACAGCAGCGATCCGCGTTGGACGGGGCAGGATCGCCTGCCCGGTCTGACGCGGGGAAGAGCCGGCTTGCATGTAAGTTTGCTATTTAAACGAGCGCAAAGAAACGCGGCTGATCAAAGGATCAGCCGCGTTTCTTGTCTCGTTTAAAAGCAGCTCAAGACCGTATGATTCTACGTAGGCCGCTTGCACACGAGACAGGAACTGCCACAAGCCGAAATTACGGCAGGGAGATCCCATAAAGTCCCGCTCATGTGCATGGAATTTCTGACATGATTGATTAAGCCCATTCCCGCTGTGATTTCAGTGATGGGAGACAGGGAGATTTCACTGAAATCACGGCAGATATAGACTAGTCACGTCAAGAACCCCGCACACATGAACAAGACTTCACATGAACCCCTGCCATGATTTCGGCTCTCAACATTTTCCCGCCGGCCCCCCCGGTGGGCAAGCAGCCTTAGCTTCTGAAACTGGATGCATTCCATCTGGTTATATACCAAGTACGGCAAGGTTTGAAACAGTTGAATGCATTTATCAGTTATAGTGAGCACAAAACAGAGATCACTGATCTCATATTCTCATTGCTCTTCCCAACACCAGACAACGGTGGTGGAATTAGTAATAACTAAGCTAAGGAAGCAGGCTGTCCTACCATTAAGTCCTGTACTGTTCACACCCAACCCCATTCTCCCAGCAAAGTCTATACCATACCAGCGACCTACTAGAGTTACCACCTCCCTCTGGGTTTTCACTTGGAGGGGGCGGGACCACATAGGTGGGGCAAAAGGATGCCACGCCCCTTAGTGGCGTAACCCCAGACCTTAAGGAGCATTGGTGCCATGACACTCCGCAGGGGGTGGGATCACATCAGAGAGGAGGCAAGGTGAACGGGCGGTCATGTCTCTCCTCAACATAACCCCACCCCTTAACAAAGAGTCATGACACTTCACAGAGGCCACATCTAAAAGGGGGTGAGAGTGCCTATGGCCCACTCCCTTTTTGATGTGGTTGCTCCTGCTGCCCTGATTCTCCAGGATAACCACGGGTGCCTCTGGCTGACCTGGAGAAATTGGGGCTTTCCCAGAAGCTTCTGGGTCAAAACCCAGATAGGTGGCAAGGCAACCCTACTCCCTACTCACATCACCTCTCTGAGCACTCAGCTTTACCACAATTGAAAGTAACACTACCATCGCCACCACTTTGGGGAGGAGGGAAGGAAGAAATAGCAGGGAAAACCAGGAAGTACAAGCGTTGTGAGTATGAAACTAGAGGAGGGGTGTGAGGAATGACAAAAACCCTCAAGTGTTCACTCGAGACAAAAGCACATGGTAACTTACTATTTGCTGTGACTAACCTATCAAGCTTCCTTGCATTGAACAGGAGAATATTAACTTTCCTGCTGTCTTTTTGAGCAAGCAATTAACTCCTGCTCATCTGTGTATGCCTGCAGGGTACTGAAAATAAGGTAGCCTGCCCCCTATATCTCAGGGGTGCTATTGAGCTGCAACCTGATTGAGAGAGCTCTGAGCAGCAACAAGCAGTAAAAATAGCTGCTGATCCATGGTCTGGGTCTTTCTGGGCTCACAAATCTACCCCGTTGCCCAAAATGGGGAGAAAAACTGTAATCATTAACAGCAGCAATAAATATTGGCCGCTGAATACTCTGAGCTAGGAAACTAGGAGATGCTTCTTCACTGTTATTTACATAAGCAGACAGTGAGGAGACACAAATTTGCAGGGTAGACCAGTACCCATGGCTCCTGGCATGACAGCAACTAAAAGTAGCCACTCAGCCACATTGCTCCTGCTGCTGTGACAGCCATAACCAGCTAGCTAATCAAGCAAGACGACTTCTTTTCTATTGGTTGAATTAAAAGCAGCAGCCAACTCTGATAGTAAAACCCAGGACAGGTGGCTGTAAATAAAGAATCCAAACCTGGCCCCTGTAATGGGCTACAGTTGTGATTTCTTTCAATTCAAAACAATAACAAAGCACTTCAAAGCAGTCTCAGCGCACTGGCTATGAGAATCCACACAATCCCATAACAAGTCTGAGGCGGGCCTGGGCTCATGTCCAGTTATGCCCCCCCAACCCCCAAAGTGGTGAAGTCTTCCAAAGTGGTGATCCTCCACAAGCTCTCAGTCGGTCTTGGCTTTCCCCAGCAAAAGTTACGGTGGCACCCTGGTTCCCAGTAAAGGCCACCCTCACAGCAGCAACCCCACCAGGAAGGAAGTGTTAAGAGCCACCCCTGCCCTCTCTGAAAACTTCCTTCTTGGCAGGGCCTTTTCTAGCACCGCTGTAAAATTTCCAGAGCGGGTGGGGGCAGAGTGTTGGTTCTGTTCCTGCCCACTCTTAAAAATTTCCTAGCTCCGGCTGCTTGCAGAGCCTCCCCCCACGCCCTTGAATCCAGGGCCCGGGCTCCACTGAGAAAGCAGTAGCAGCAGCCTTGGAGCCCCAAGGAATGACTGCAGGCGGCAGGACAGCAGTAGTACTATGTTGGGCAGACCAGAAGGGCCTGGGGATGGTCGGTGCTGCTACCTGCAACTGGAGCTGCATGTTTCCTTTGCCACCCTACCAGGAAAGAAAAAAACAAACAAACTTTGCAGGCCACATGCCTTTAGGAAAACGCTGAATTTATCCAACTGCCTGGACCACTCTAGGCTGGGTTTCAGGCATGAATGTGGTTGCACTTTCCTGCCAAGCATAGCAGCAGTCAGTGTAAAAACAGCAAGGGAAACCATAGGGGCACAGGTTGTAACAATAAACTGAGAAATAACGTCACTCCCTGTTTGGATAATTGCACTTGTGTTATATTCACCCCTCGGAGCCTCTGCCATTACATGTTACCGAGCCTCTCATTTTCACTAAGTGCATCTGTGTATTTACACCTATAATGTTCAATGAGGTCCAAACTTGTCATCAGCCCATAAGAGTGGCTAGTGACCTACTTCAGCTAAACACCACCATCAAGGATCCATTATGACAGCATGGGAAAGGTTGCCCAAAGTCTGCTGCATATTGGTCACTTGCGCTCTGCCAGCGTTTCGCTCCACGTACTCACAAAATCAGGAATGTATCACATCAGCCTGTTTGTATTGCTTACGCTTTCAGCTGCTGGGTAAAATCGTGAAGGAAAGCATAAGTGATTCAACCTGACACCAAGAGAATGAATAAGCGGGTTTGAACTCTCTGAGGAACTTTGACGGCGACCCTAGTATCTCCTGCACATCGGAGTGGTGAGCCAGCATTCACAAAAATGTCTCCAAATCACCAGGAGAAAGAGCAAAGATGGATTTGTTTGAAGACTGGAGAAAACAGGGAATAGAACCCGTGGTGCTCAGCGGTCAAAACAGCTTTCCACTGTCATGGCTGTGGAGAGGAGAGAGAATGTGGCCCCACTGTTCTGAGTGTGAACAGTTGTGCCACGTTCGGTTGGGTTTTCCAAAATATAGGTGGAAAAAGAAAACCAAGGGACCCCCTGTGTTCACCGGGCTGGTTGCTATTCTGCTTTAACGTTAGTCGGAGGTCATGCTCTAATGAACAAAGGTAAACCAATGTAACTACTTCAGTTTAATTAAATCAAAGTAACTATTCCACTTTGGTAACATTCAGATGAACAGTGTAAACTGAAGTAACTACCTTACCTCTCAACATTTTGAGTGCCCAAAGAGTGTTTTTAAATAAGCACCAGCTCCCCATCCTATTACCTACCAATCACCCACCCATCCTGCATGTTGCAGGGCTGCATGGGGTGCCAATGCAGCCCTACAACATTCAGGATGGGTAGGTGATTGGTGGGGAGGTGCTTATGTAAAGACACCCAGAGGGATAAGCCCTGCCACCTTGTTCAATAAACTCCACCCATCAGAGAACGAGCTCCGCCCAAAGCATTTCTATGTCAATTTCCCCTCTAGTGGAGACATCATAATCGCTCAACTGTAGTTGCCACCCTCACACTGATAAGAGTTAACACTTCAGGAATAAAAAAGAAGATCCATCTACATCAAATTAACTGTTGATGGTCCAAGTCACTTTTTGCAGTGTTTGGAGTGGGGGCAGTTTAAATCCTCTTTTGTTTCCAAGAAGTGCTGGTTAACACTTAGCTGCTTTGACTTTACATGGGAGGAGTGGAAACTTTTGCAATCACCACCATAGCTCTCTAATTGCAAGGATTCGCACCCGCCAGAATGCACTCATCACCTTTTAGCCTGCGAGAACACCCGCACATGGTCCCCAAATATAGCACAAGGATGGGTGTCCTCATGCAATAAAGGGATTAGTGCATTCTGAGGGGCACTAAAGCCTTGCCATTAAAGAGCTGCGGCTGGCGACTGCAAAAGTTCCTGCCCCTCCCATGTAACATCGGAAAGGAGCCTTTGTTTACAGACAGCAGCGGCCTCTGCATCCCCAGAGCACTGGTTAGCATTTTGTATGGAAGCAGCAGCAGGACTATTTCCGACTCCATCCCCAGCTGTTCCCCACTGAAAGGGAGAGACAGCCTTGCCCAGTGAGTCGCATAGTGATGGCAGCCTCACTGCTTCCCCTAAGAGCTCTGCCTGCTACAATAAACTCGTAGCCTGTCCCTGCTTCTGTGTTTATTTTCATTATTTGCACATTTTCACTACTTAAGAATTGGATAGAAGGGATGGCATGCAAAATAGTCCCCCATGCTGAAAAAGCAATTGGGACACAGTGTTTATGGCCTACAATGTACAATTCCTCCTCCTCCTCCTCATTTATTTAATAGCAGCAAAGAGTAATAAATGAAATAAATAAATGCATCTACCCCTCTTTCTTACATTATTCTTCCCTGGGGATCATTAGAAAGCAGCTGAGACGCTACCTTCTCTTTGAAGGATCAGATCTACTGTGTTAAAAAGCACACAGGAAGAGTTCCACAGCATGAAATTGATTTTCACACACCTGTATCTGGGTCAGCGCTTCTGTCAATTCTGTAAATACCTTGCTATTCTATGAAGCCCATTTTTTTTTTTTTTTGGGTTGCTTATATAAAGAACTTCAGATCATCAGATGTCTACCTGGGGTAAGGTTGAGTCTTTCTGGGGGACTCGACATCAAAGAATCATCCCGCAGGAAGGAAGAGATGCGATCTAAAACTCTTACCAAAAAGTGTCTGTATTGATTCTTGCAGCCTGCATTGCCTCTCCATTGAGCAAATGCTGTTTAACACCTTTGTTGCAATTGCAAAAAACCTGGCCTGCTGACAGGGGGCTAAGGAGGCGATAAGCAGGTATTATTGGCGATTGGGAACAACTGGCTTACTTCACAACGTATTGCATCCTCCTTCTCCTGTCTCTTGATTGTACTCGCCTTCTGTGATGTCCCCATAAACCTAGACTGTAAGCCAATGGAGAAAATGGAGTGAACATGCCTCCCTGAGTGTAAGTTACTCGATGGATTTGTGTTTCTCGCGTCATGGCTGTAGCCAGCACAAAGGGGCTCCAAAGCATAGCTGCTTTTGACTCCCATGGCTGCTAAAATATAAATAGCCTAATGGCTCAGGTGTTGGACTAGGATCTGGGAGATAAGAGTTCAAATTCTGTCACAGCTAGGAACTCGCCAGGTGGTCTTGGGCAAATCACTCTCTCTCAGTTCTCCATCTGTAAAATGGGAATAATGACTTACCTCACAGGGTTGTTGTGAGGGTGAGCTACAAGAGTATTGTAAAGCACTTTTGAACACTGAAATTGCTATAGTACTTATTAATAATGACGATTTGTAGCAACATTGTCAGATGACAATTGCCTGCTCTGCACTATTAGCAAGGAGAACAGGGAAGCTGTACTCAAAGGTTCCATTCACACAACACCTTTCCCCCTTGACTCACCACTGTTCCTTATTGTGTATTTGCCTTGTCCAGCAGCAATGCATTCACACAGCTGCTGATTTCCTTTTATTTCAATGGCTCATCAGGTATCACAAAACAAGGAATAATCAAGAAGCTCAGGGAGTGGTAAGGATTTCACGCCACATCCAGAAAATGGATTTGTGCAACTATCCACTCTTGTGTGAATGAGTCCATAGGGACATCACCTCCAAACCTGCCAGGTTTACAGTTGTAGTGTAGTAACTTCAGAAAATTCACAAGATATTGACAGCTGAAAAGGATTTACGCAGCGGTGGAGAAGGCTAATTATCTCACAGTGGAAGACAAAGAGCTAATGATCCGAGCTTTCAAGTGTTTTTCAAGATGCAGTTCCTTTAAGGAGTTCCCAAAAGAGATGTGTGAAACCCAATCAGCATTCTGGACCTACTCAATGAATAACCTTTTATGATACAGCGATGAAGAGAAGATAAAATTTTCTCTTGAAGATTTCACAGAGCGTGACGTGGTCTGCGGGGCACAGAGAGCATCCTGCTTGACCAAGGCTTGATGGGACCAGTTGAGTCCTGCTGGGCTTGGTCAGGTTGCAGGTCTTTCCTTTGTACTAGTGCAAAGAGCATGCACTTGTCTATTATTATTATAAGCTTTTATATAGTGCCAGCAATGTACCTGGCGCTTTACAGAGAATAAGATAGACATGGTCCCTGCCCGAGAGCTCACAATCTAAAGACAGGGGGAGGGGAGACAGAGAAGGGGGAACAGAGGGAGAGACCAGGGATGCAACATTCATGAGGATGCTAGAACTCAGGTACACGTTCTTGGCTTGGTTCCAGTAAACTGGGAGTTTCCAGATAACAGGTGGGGGATAATCCTGGGTGGGAATGGTTAGTAGGAGTTAGGAAGAGTAGAGCGGAAGAGGTGGGTTTTGTGGAGGGTGGGGGCAAGGCAGATGAGGGCATGGAGGGAGTTCCAGGCGTGCGGGGCAGCGAGGGAGAAGGGATGAAGGCAGTTGGGGGAGCAGGGGAGGTGTGGGAGAGTGAGGGAGGAGATGGAAGAGGAGCGAAGTGCTCGAACAGGGGTTTGGAGGGAAATCAGGGCAGAGAGGTAGGGGGGAGCGAGGTTGTGAAGGGCTTTGTGGGTGAGGACGAGGAGCTTGTGCAGAATACGCTCAGGATTGGAAGGGGGAGCCAGTGGAGAGAGGAGAGGAGAGGCTGCACATGGTCAAAGCGACTGGCTAGGTGGATGATCCTGGCAGCAGAGTTTTGAACAGAGATGAGGGAAGAAAGGTGAGAGTGGGGAAGGCCAGTGAGGAGGAGGTTACAATAGCTGAGGCGTGAGATGACTAGGGCATGGATGAGAGTTTTGGCAGAGGAGACAGACAGTTGGCGTTTGTACAGGTGTACTGAAAGCTGCAGGCGATTACACAGAAATATGTTCTATGCACAGGCCTATATAACCACATGGAAAATTCACTAAATGTAGAAAAGGGCCTTTGGATTTGCTCTCGCTTGCAAGCCTCCTGACACTTCACAGATGAGTCAGTTCATTCTGCACTCAAGGCAACTGTCAATATTTCAAACCTTTAGCCCTCTCCTTTCACCTGGCCATCCCAGGAACCAATTTCCTTAACTCTAGCGTAACCACTTTTTTTCTGGCTCTGGAAAGTATTTCACAATGAAAATGTATTTGTTGGTTTTACTGTTGTGCTTCTAGGTTCCTTTTATGCCTTTTAATCTTTGAGACTTTAAAGTTACATCCGAGCCATGTTTCTAAGCTTTTTCCCACAACCGGGGGGGGGGAGGGGGAGCGATGGGGGGAATAGAATCTATTATTTTGAACAATGAAAGGGATGAAATACAGGACTGCAAGGAAGGATGCTTTAAGGGGGGGCGGGGGGAGAGAATCACAAGGCTCACAATAAAAACCATGGCATGTGGCTAGGGTTTCTACTCCCTACTAGGTTTCCACCCAGAGGAGGTGGAGCCACATCGGGGGGGAGGGCCAAATAAGCTGTCCCACATATTAAAATGGTTAATTCTACTACATTTTATTGTGCAACTCCTATAGAAAGTTCTGTATAAATATGGCCTTGGCCCTTATGTTTGTCTTTCCTTGATTTTGCTCATCGTTTTATGGCAGAAGCCCTGACAAATAATAAAATTGAATTGAATTGAAGCTGTCCCACCCCATTCTGTCGCAAAGCCCAACCCTCTCCCGGCATCATTATATTATTTATCATGACACTCCACAGGAGACAGAGCTAAGAGGTGGTCATGTCCTTTTTTAATGCAACGCTGCTCCTTACAAATCACCATAACACCATGATGCTCCACACAAACAGAGCCATGCCAGAAAGAAGGCAGGAAAGTCCTGGCTTCCCCCTTTCTGTCATGACCTCCCCACTCCAGAAGCCCCAGTTTTTCTAGGTTACAGACTCTGGGTGAAAAACTGGATTTGCCATGCAAAACCCGGAGAGGTAGCAACCCCAAGAACCAGCCATGGTTCCGATTCAGAACATTATTCTTAAGAAATGTGTGAGGAAGCCTTTAAGGCCTATGTGTCCTTGACCAATGAACTTAAGACCAAGGTTTCCAAACTGCGGGTAGGGACCCCAAGTGACATTGTGCCATGACCACAACGGATAACTGTGATATTCTCCAAGCATTTCTTCTTATATGGGCTTGTGGGATCAGAGTTAAGTCTCAACGACAGTTCACACAGGCAAAACTGCTGGGAACCACTGACTTTTAAAGGGGAGTTATGGCCACCCTACTCTGCAGTCAGCTGGGGACGCCTGTCTGGAGGTACCCATTTTTAACTTGGCCTCCACGAGGAGGAGCGTTCTCGGCTGCTGTGCTGCAGTTAGAGAACTCCTTTTAGGGGGCAGTGTAAAACTATCTTATTCGCAAGGGCGTCTGGCAGTGAGGGCTAGGGTGGGTGGGTGAGTTTTGTGGGTAAAGGGTGAGTCGGGGGTAGGAGGGGCTCGGGGTAGAAAAGGGTTGGGGGGATGGTTTGGGATTGGGGGGTGTTTCATGTTTTTTGTGTTTGTTTTGTGTGTATTTTTTTATACCATTGTAAGCCGCTCTGAGACGCCTTTGGCAGGAAGGGCGGGTTAAGAAATTGAAATAAATAAACAAATAAATAACTAAAATAGATGAAAGTACCCTTCAGCAAGGAGCTCCACCCCTTCACGCACTTACACACACACACACACTTCCCAACATTCCAAGTGCATAAACCGGGACAGAAACCCTCCTGTTTCTCATTCCCCTTAGTTTCTTGTCATTCCATCGTCTCCCCACTGGCCTCTCATGGAAGAGAACCAGGAAAGAGGTGGCTTGAATACTTAGCTTTTGGTTTCTCTTCCTTGAGAGGGGTAGCAGCCCCAAAAGAGGAACAGTCCCTCCTAGATAGGGGCTTACTGAGAGGTAATCCATACTCCAAACATGATTTTAAATCCAGTTTTCAATGTACTTTAAAGTGTATCCTATCTTGAATCCGTCTGATGGTGCGTGTTAATTGATTGCTCTGAGCTTTGTGATCTTTCGATGAAAGCCCCTTGAAAAGCAAGATTGGGCAGAATCGCATCAAAGAGAGAGAAATGAATTGCTAACTAGGTGGAAGGGCGGGGGTGGGGGGTGGAATCCAAAAAACTAGGCCAGGGTTCTGCTCACCAAGTCTCCGGGTATCTCCAGGCAGGACATTATGATTTTTAAAATATGCACACTCTGTGTTACAGCATCTGCTGATTAAAAGCTGGCTTACCCTGCTCAGTATATACAGAGCATCAGCAGTGAATTTTTAAGGCATGCAGTCTTTTTTAAGGACAATCTTTTAATAAACACCATGATGCTCATTTATTTTCTAAAACTCTTTTCATGCAATGTCTGTTGCGAGACAAGTCTCCAGAAAACAGAGGGACAATAGAGCTGGATGTTTCAATAAAATGACCTGCCCGACGCAGGCTAAACCAGGAATGGTGAACATCAGGCCCAGGGGTCAAATGTGATCCACGGTTAGTTTTTATGTGGCCCCTTTTCAGGTCCTGGATCTGGCTCCTGGATCCAGCTCCTACTCCCAAGTTCTGAAAGACTGAGCTCAGGGCAAGGGAGCAGAGATGAGGGCATGTCATGGAACACATCCATGATCTGGACCCTCCTCTTTCTCAACGCAACCCTTAAGCGTCCCCAACCACCCCTAACTTCTATGCGAGGCTTGGAGCTTGTACTGATTTTTAAAGTGGCCTCTGTGAGGGAAAATGTTCCCTATTCCTGGTATAAACTCATCCCTTTTCCCTTATCCAGTGCAGTTCTCAAATGATGTGCTGACTCTAACCCTGGTGTGGCTGCTTTAAGGGCTCATTCACACAAATGCCCTAACCCTTTTGCAAATTCACCATTTGTTTATTCATTAATGCGTTTCTTTTGTCCCCTAACCGTGTATTCACATAGCGGCCTTTCAATGGCCCTTCCTTGTATATTCCCACAATGCAAAGGGCTTAGAGAGATCCCCTGGTTGTATCCCCGTATGCAATATTCCTGGGGTGGGGCCAGACTTAGAATGAGGCAAATGGAGCAATTGCCCCACTTGTGCCTCCTCAGGGTCACTGCCGCCACTGGGTCCCTACGCTCCTGCCGCTGTTCCTGAACGGTGCACTTATACTGGAGTCAGGAATTAATGCAGGAGAGTTCAAGCAGGGGAAAAGCCTAGCAAAATTCAGGTTTCTCCCCCATGGAATTTTGGGGAGTACAGGAAGACTAAGAAGGTGGTTTGAAATATTTTATACAACCAAGCTGCTGCTTTAAATAACTCTCAGGAATCCTATGCCTTCTCCCCAATTGTTCCTGGTGCCTTTTAAAAAAAGTGGCTTATGTCAGAGTGCATAGGAAAGTCACATCTTGTTTGTCCTTATTAATTAATAATTCCTTATTAATTGGAGAACAATACGCTATTACCTTGCAAGCCAATTCCTCAATGCAGAGCTCAGTGTCCAAAGGGAAACTGTGAGCCTGCCAAAGATTACACTGGATTCGTTCTCAGGGTTATTTATAATTCAAAGCTACTCCTCCAAACACTGATATTTTCCAGGCTGGCAGCCAAATGCATATAGAGTGGTATAAGCCAGGATCTCCATAGGTCTAGTTCAGTCACTGGCTTCTAGACAAGTTACAATCCATGATCCTAGACAAGTTACAATCCATTCCTCAGTTTACTACTCTCTGAAATGGGTGTGCAGGAAACTGCTCTGCTCACCTCTCAAGATTCATTAATAAGCAAGGATCTGAACCGACTGTGTTCTCCCCATTAGTGGAAATAGGGAAAATGCAATGAAAATGGGTCACAGTTAATAGGGCTGGCAAATTTCCCCCCCCCCCCACAGAACACCATGACGTCACAGTGCCTCACAGTGGTGGGGTCATGTTTGGGAAGAGGCAGGGAAGCTTCTCAGTCCCCATGAAGGTCATGGCGCTCTGCAGGGATGGGGCTGCACCACAAAAGAGGTGGGGTTAAGGCATTTCCTCACCCCTTTTCCAAAGTGTCCCCAACCTATAGAGTGCTGTGACATCACAAAGCTCCATGGCGGCTGGGCCTCCCACCCAGCACGATGTGTTTGGGCTAGAAAAGCTCCCAAATTTAACTGCCACAGATCTCCCAACATTATGAACCACCAAAATGGGACAAGCCCTGCCGCTTCTGCCAATAAAGCCCTGCCTTTCAGCAACTGAGCTTCACCCCCTCGTGCACTTAGCCCCGACCCCCGCCAACACACATGCCCGTCCCGCCATTCTGAATGCATAAAGCGGGAAGGAAGCTCACCTGCTTCTCATTCTCCTTAGCTTCTTGTCATTCCATTATCTCCCCACTGGCCTCTCAGGTGCTTTTCCTGGGAGGCAACCAGGAACGAGGTGCCTGAAGGCTGAATATTGATCATTTTGTCTGTCTCTCCTGAAAAGGGGACTTTGCCACAAAAAGAGAGAGTGGGATTCAGCATCCAAAAAAGACTGTCCCTCCTAAATAGGTGTCACAAAGGAACATAAGGCCACACAAGAGATATACTGGACTATAGGTCTAACAAATATATTAAGCTAAAGGTTAAACGTGTATGTAATGTTGAAGCTAAGAACTGAAAACTTGATTCATGTAATGTAAGACTGTGGGTGAAAACAGACATGACGCTAACCACCCTTTAACCTCCCTTGGTGGTCATTTATGCATGTTTCAGGGCTGCATAGGGCACCAATACAGCCCTGCAACGTGCATAAATAACCACCAGGGGTGGTTAAAGGGTGGTTAGCGCTATGTCTGTTTTCCCCCTGTGAACTAGAAACTTGATCCAGGCACTGCAGAGACAGAGAAGATATGGAATGTGTATTCGTTGCAGACACTGACTATAGAGGTGCAAATTAAGCTCTTCCTGTGGACGGGAGGGGAGACACAGATCTCCAAACCTATCTAGGCGGGAAAATCAAACAAAGGGATGGCCAAGGTATGTAAGGGAACATCTTGGCTGGCAGAAAAAGAGGGAATTGGAAACACACACAACATCTTGCAGCCAGGAGCGGCTGAGCCAAGCAAACCATGAAATGAGAGTAACGCCTTTGCTTTCTAGCAACACTGACTGAAGGCCCAGTCATTTACATCACTGACTGAGATAAAGGATGAACACACATGGACTATTTTATAGGGTAAGATTTATATAGGGATCCACCCAGTATAGAACAGGGTGCGTTATATTACTTTTCATTTTGATTAGCCACTCTGTATCAAATATATTGTCTTATGTAATCAATAAACTTTCTTCTTATCTTTATGAAGAAGTGTCTGTGGTCTGGCATTGGGAGATCACAAGTGAGCAGCTTGAGTTTCCAAACTCTTGCGAACCCAGAGAGAAAGAGTCTGTGAACGGGAAACTTTCTGGACCTTGGGTGACAAAAGGATTCTCCCCTTTGCAGAACTCGACCAGCTAGAGAGAGACTGGTTCAGGTGGGCTGCAAGTGAGGGAAATTGAGTCACCCAACCCAGGAAAGTGGGGTGTTGGATCCGCAAACCTGTGACAATAGGGACTGCTGAGAATTATGCTGCCATGTACCTTTGGTACTATAAAGTGTCCACTGCTGCTATTGTTATTCTCAGCCTGAGTATAACAGCCCAAATATACAGCTTCTTTTTACATCCTTCAAAGGGTTTTCCCCATCCCAGTTGTAACGGAGTCTCAAATAAATATGCAAATATTTTGCAAGTACAATGGAAAATCATATTGCAGACACTTCCCCTTGCCCCCAAATCCACTCAATGGGTGTTTTTAGACAGATAGCTGCCCCGCCCCTGGGTGGGCCATCTGCTTAAAGGCAGAAAGGCTGGGGAGTGAGACAGAGCAGAGGTGGGGCAGGCTGTCCAGACTCTGGAATGCCCCAGAGCACCACAAACGGAGCAGGCTGCCCAAACCAGCACTGGCCGGGATTGGAGCAGCAATCCGTCTACTTGGTAGACGGGCTGCTGTGCTCTGCTTCAGGCGGGGGGTTGTGGTGGGCAGCAGCCAAGAGCTGCGGCCAATCCACCTGCAGCTCTATAATTTGGGGGAGGGGCGGCGTATGGGCAGACTGTGGCAGCGCTGGGTCCGTTGAACCCGGTGCTATGGGGCAGAGCGTGGGGGATGCGGGACTGGCCACCCCTGGAGTAGGTCAGGGGGTGGTCCGTCTAACATCCATTGTTGCAGATTCAAATGGCCAATTCCGCCATTAGACACATGCTTGAAAGCTCTAAGAACATAAGTGCCATATTGGGTCTAACTAATGGCCCATCAAGCCCAGCATCCTGTCTCCAACAGTGGCCAATCTTGATCACTTGGCAAAAGTACCCAAGAGGTCACAAAGGGACAATGCATTCCCTGTCGTTCACTCCCAGCTCCCAGCAGTAAGAGATTACATCCTCCAAACCTACTTGGATACTAACCATGAATGGCCCTGCCCTCCAAGAACTAATCCAATCCTTTTTTAAACCCAGCTATTGCTACTGGCCTTGACCACATCCTCTGGCAACAAATTCCACAAGTTAATTGTGCATTGAATGAAAAAATACTTTGTTTTAAATCTGCTGCCGGTTAGTTTTGTGGCATGTCTCCTAGTTCTCATACTGAAAGGACAAATAACTGCTTCCTAAGTATTAACTAGTTCCACACCACTCATCATTTTATAAACTTCTAAAATCCCTTCTCAGTTGTCTCTTCTCCAAGCTGGAAAGCCCCAACCTATCAAGCCTCTCTTCGTATGGAAGCCGTTCCAAACCCTTTATCATTTTTGTTGCCTTTCTCTGTACCTGTTCTAGTTCTACTATTATCTTTTTTTAGAAGGGGTGACCAGAACTGCACACAGTACTCAAGGTGCAGTCAAACCATAGATTTATGTAGAGGTATTTTATGCTATATTCAGTTTTATTCTCTATCCCTTTCCGAATAATCCCAAACATTCCGTTTGCTTTTTCAACAGGTGCTGCACACTGAGCTGAGGATTTCAATGTATTGTCCACAATGACAATAGATAATACAATTTCAATGTATTGTCCACAATGAGGATTTCAATGCATTGTCCCGCCGTGGACAGAAGGGGGCGGAGTATCAAGTATTTTAATTAAAAATAAAAATGACTCCAAGATCCTTTTCTGAGTACTAACTCCTAATTTAGAATCCAGCATTGTGTACATATAGTTTGGATTATTTCCCCCTGTGCGCATCACTTTGCATTTGTCAACTTTAAATTTCATCTCCCATTTAGTTGCCCAGTCACCCAGTCTCACAAGATTCTTGCTCCTGCAATTCCTTACAGTCCGCTCAGGTTTTAACTGCCTTGAATACCTTTGTGGCATCTGCAAGTATGATCAACTCACTCTTATTTACTCTCTTCTCCAGATCATTAATGAATATATTAAACACCACTGGTCCCAGTACAGATTCCTGGGGCACTCGACTATTTACTTCTCTCCCATTGTGAAAACTGACCATATAGTCCTACTCTTTGGGTGCAGCCACATGAGCTGCAGTGGGCCTGATCCCCGGGTGACCCAGAGTGGACAATCGCTGTCGCCACATTTTGGGGTCAGCATGGGGAGCAGGGCAGACTGTCTCCCACCACCCCCGAGGAAGCCAAGTGGGCCACTGTTGGAATTCCTACCATGCACCAGGGCAGGTCGAACTGAGGCACTGGCCAGATGAGTGGGCACCTGGACCTGTCCCTGTCCCACCCACCCATCCTGCTCGGCCCACTAACCCCACCCCTGGTCGTGACCACGTGGGAGCGGAGATAGTGTCCGCCACTCAAAGCCTCGTGGCAGAGTTCGTTGTGCAGCAGGACAGACAGAGACTGGTCCCATGCATGGCAGTGCGCTACTGAACACTGGGTAACCTTAAGTCACTTTGCGTAAAGCTGCTATGCCCTGTGTCCTCGGCCTTTTTCTGAGGACGCAGGGCATAGCAGCTGGTTGCCCGTCCCGCAGCAGGAGAAACATCTGGTGGCCACGGGGCACATGATGCACTGCATCACATGGCAACAGTGACCAAAGTGGGGTAAGGCTGCCCAAACTGCAATAGGTATATCGAGTGGCTGTACCCTCTGTTTCCTATTCTTTAACCAATTACCAACGTATGACAGGACACTGCCTCTTATCCCAAGAGTCTATTGTGAGGGACCTTATCAAACACTTTCTGAAAATCCAGATGCACTATATAGACAGCCACCTTTATCTACATGCTTACTTACACCATCAAAAAATTCCAATAGATTAGGGAGGCAGGCATGACGGCCATTTGCTAAATCCGTGATGACTCTTCCCCCATTAGGTCATGTTTATTGATATGCCCAGTAATTCTGTTCTTATCCACCGTTTCCACCATTTTGTCCAGCACTGATGTTAGGCTCACCGGTCTGTAGTTTCCAGGATCGCCTCTCAAGCCTTTCTTAAATATCAGCATTACATTCGTTACCCTCCAATCCTCAAGTACAGTGGCAGATTTTAGCGAAAGTTTACAAATTACCAATGATATCATATTTGAGTTCCTTCAGAACTCTGGGCTGAATACCATCTGGTCCTGGTGATTTACTATTAGTTTGTCAATTTGCTCTAGAATTCACGTGCTCTAGAGTCACGTTAATTTGTGACAGTTTTTCCAATTCATTGCCTACAAAGAATAGTTCCAGCGTGGGTAACTCCCCAACATCAGGGAACCCCCAGTGCCCCATTCCCACCACCAAGCCACACGATTCTCTGTGCTCACTCGTGCAGAAAGGCAACTCTAAGAGCTGGGGTGGGGAACCTTTTCCCTCCCAGACGCCACTCTGAAATTACAAGCTCCAAGGGCTGCACAGAAGTTGTGGGGCAGGGGTGCTTAAGTGGTGCACTTGGGGTGGGGAATGAAAAGGAGGGTCTAGATCATGGATTCATACCATGGATCCATCCTCTACCCTCATGTGCATGCCCTCATCTCTCCTCCCTTCTCCTGAGCTCTCTTTCAGAGCTTGGATGTGAGAATGGAATCCAGGGGCCAGATCCAAAAACTGGAAGGGGTCAAATAAAATTTAGCTGTGGACCACATTTGGCCCCCAACCCTGAGTTTCCCACTCCTGTTTATGAGGGTGATAGATGCTCTTTCCTGATACAGATTTGCCGCCCTAGGTAATGTCAGGCCTGCTGGCAAATGCAAATGAGTAGCAGCCATTTTAAACAATCCATCCAGATGTGGGTTGTATGCGTTACTACTTTACTATTAAAAATATTTATAGAATTGTGAATGCAAATTGGGTGCAGTCCTCTCCTGGCAAGGCCCTTCCCTGTCTTCTGGCAGCCCTGCGGCTGTTGGCAATTTACCCGAGTGACTCTCAACCGTGCAGAGATGCCAGGCCTAACCCTTGCAAGCAAGGTGAACATTTTATCTGGCTTTATGTTACCTTAAAAGCACCCCGATTCCATGTCAATAGGTGGCTCTGCAAACTGGAAAATAGCCCATTTCACAAATAGCTTTTATGATGAAAAATAAATAAATAAGAAGTTGCCAAAAAATTCACCCAACATTGTGGGGGGGGGGGGGGAACTGCAAGCTACCGCTGTTGCTAATAATGACAACGCTCTGCTTTTCTGTAGTGCCTTTCCTCAAAGGGTCACGAAGTGCTTCGCAAATGGTAATTACTCCCCACAAAAATCCCCAGGAGGGAGGGAAATATATTTTCTAGATGGGGCTCTGACAGTTTTGGGGTACTTGTCCAAGATCGTGCGATGAACCAACTAACGACAAAGCTCAGAGATCCGACTCAAAGTTTTCCACACATACTCTAATTAAAAGACCTCAATTCCTAAAAAGGGTGGGTAAAGCGTGAACCTTCATGCCCTACATATCACTGTCTTAAAGTGGTGTTAATTTCAAAGTCTAGTTAGAGCCAGCTAAATGTCAATAGAGAGGCCTGAAGAAAGAGAGAATGTAGAAACAATTCTGGTGAAATAAGAACATAAGAAGTGCCATACTGGGTCAGGGCTAGTGGTCTATCTAGCTCACCATCTGGTCTCGGACAGTGGCCAATACTGGCTGCTACAGAGAAACTATACAACGAACCAAACCTGCATCCCATGATATTGTCATCAACCATTTAAAAGGTTGCCATATTGAGTGTTTTCAAAACAGACCCGGGGACACCCCTGGGTCTGCTCCGGGTTGAAACGGAGGCGGCAGCCACTACAGTCCGCAGTCGGCCCGTGCATCAACCCCTCACCCACACCATAGAGCCGTGGGTGGATTGCCAGCCACTCTAGTCTGACACCCACAGCTCTATGGCTGTAGCCGGGGCAACCCCCAGACAGAAGTGGAGCCGCAGCGGCCTATCTGTGAGTAAACAGACCGCTGCTCTGCCCCTGGCCAGTGCTCCAGTTTTGGGTGGTCTGCTCCACTTTCAGTACTCCGGGATGCTCCGGAGCACCGCAAGCAGAGGTGGTCCGAAGCAGGTAGCACCTGCTCTGCTTCACTCCTGGGTGGCCTCCCTTTACACGGCCGGGCCACCCGGGGGCAATGGGGGGGGGGCAAGGCAGAGCAGGCATCCATCTGAAAACACCCGAAGAAGATGGGAGAACAGTCATTCTTCCTTACCACTAAAGGTGGGAGAAAAGACAAGAGGCTTAAGGGAGATTTAAGTTAAATTTACTAGGAAAAACTTCCTACGTGGAAGGATTGTCGGGCAATAAAACAAGGAAGCTGTGAGGTTTTTAAGAACAGGCATTTGTTAAGGATGGTTTGGGAATACATAAATCTTGCCTCAGTGTAGGGGGCCGGTCTACATGATCCCTGGAGTCCCTTCCAGCCCTGAGGTTCTATGGCCGTTTTCACACGGACCAGGATGGGTGTGTGTGTGTGTTTTGGTGCGGCGGGTGTGTGTCCGTTTACACGGACGTCCCCCCACCTCCACCTACCAACACCCACCTCACCCACGGAGCATCCTGTGTGTTTTGGTGCGGCGGGTGTGTGTCCGTTTACACGGACGTCCCCCCACCTCCACCTACCCACACCCACCTCACCCACGGAGCATCCTCTGTTTTGTCCGGGCGCACACCTATCTTCCCACCCACCGGCAGCTGGATACGCGGACTGCCCCCCCCCCCGCACCGCACACCCGCCCAACCATCGAGCGGGGAGGCAGTCCATGTAAAAACGGCCTATGATTCACTCCCAATTTCAACAAGCTGAGGTTTAGGTACACCATTTTGCTGCCCAGAGGAGCCAGCAGCCACTGAAGGGAGAGATGTGCACTGGAACAGGGAGGCATAGTCTATCAATGTGGGCAGGCATGGGTGTGTGCCAGGGAGAAAGCCAAAGGAAGAGCCAAATGTGAATGCTCTCCTGCCCCAGAAAACTAGGAGCTGCAGACTTCCATTGCTGGAAGGATTTGTAACCCAGGCCATTTGCCTGAAAACAGACACACACACACACCACCCTGCAAAAAAGCTATGGCCTCTATCATCTTTAGTTCTACCATATGTGGAAGGGACCCTACTTCAGGAAAGCTACATTAGGGTATTTTCAGGAAAGAGTGCATAGCAGGGATGAATGCTATGTTTGCCCTTCTGGAAAAGAAACAACTTGGGAAAGTATCAGTGCTTGAGGATAGGGATTGGATCCACACACCAGACCCAGGAACTGGTCAAATAAAAGACAGCTATGAGACAGATTTAGCCCACAGGCCTGAGGTCCTACACTGCCTTCTTAAGCTGTTCATGCTATCTTAATCCATTTAAATCAATGGAAGTTTTGCCATCAATTTCAATGAGTTCAGGATCACATTAAGTAGCGTTAGCCCTGAAGCATGAGTCTGAAATATCACTTCCCCAAATCTGCAAGCATTAACTACTCTAGCTCTGGATATTCTTGTCCTTTGTACAGATGCCTATTGCCTAATCCTTCTTTAGAAGAGAGAGAGCCTCTCTATTTGTTTAACAGGTAAAGTTCCACTTTTCCTCCTCTGTCTGCATTTTCTCCCCCACTTTTATTTTTGGACCTTGCAACACTATCTAGGATTAAATCATTAATAGCAAGAACAGCAGCCAGCAGTGCCCTGTTCCAGAATGCTTAGGGGACATCAAAAATGACTCAGAAGAAGAAGCCATTAGACTTGGAAGCCACACCATATCAATGTAGTTTTCATGACTGTCCTCTATTTATTGGGTACAGCCGAAAGTCATCAATGTTTAAATTTTACAAAGTTGTTTTCTGAAGACAGCGCTTTTTAAATTAGCCCAACCTAATTTAAAAAAAATATTTGCACAAATTTACATGAAGTATATGCATGCAAATGTATTAATTAGCACTGTCAGGTTTTCTTCCCTGAGGTGACAACTCTATGTGCAGAAGAGAAAATTGACAACTCTGTGTGCAGAAGAGAAAATTGAGGGGGCAGAGTTAAAGTTATGGTACACTGCTTGTGGTATCTGTAGTTTGCCATAATAAAGAGAGAGACTGGGTGAAGGAGAAGAGGAGCTGTGCGGATTTATAGGATAGACTTTATATTTCTTGGCTTTTATGGGTTTGAGGACATGTATGGAAGCACTAATTAAATTTTTAGAGCTATCAAGCCCCCATTATTTCCGATAGTCATTGTTGTTGTTTTGATGAGACAGTTTAAAAATACATTAGGAACATAGGCTAGTGGGGAAAGAATTGAAATGTCTTCAAGAGAGATGCACTCTTAAGCCATCTTGAAGCTTATGAAATTATTTCCCAATAAATGTAGGTTTCTTTGCAAACCTATCCCTCGGATTGGTAGAAAATGAAAGGACAGGTGGATTTGGCTTCCTTTTACAATTTTCAGTTACATAACCAGTATTTGGGAGAAAACCAAACATTGCTGTTGCTACAAAAAGATTTCTCATTGTTCTTAATACTCTGAGATGAAGGCCTTTTTTCAACAGGCCGCTGCTGGCTTGGTAGCCCATGGGCGCACCGCTTGGGGGGTCCGTAGTGCACAAGCACACACCCATCCCCCATGCATCCCCCTATATGAAGCAATCTGCGTTTTATTTATTTATTATTAAAATTTATATGCCGCCCCCTCCTGCTATAAGCATCTCAAGGCGGCGAACAACATTTTAAAATACAAAGCTAATAAGATACCATTAAAAACTTTGTAAAATTCCCAGATTAAGATAACCCATATCCAAACCCTCCCTAACCCAACCCACCCCATCTCCCTCGGCAAAGGCTCAGCGGAACAGCCAGGTCTTACACTGTCTACGGAAAGAGGGGAGGTTGGCGCTCTAACGGGAGGGAGTTCCACAGCCAAGGTGCAGCCACAGAAAACGCCCTCCTCATCGCTGACACCCGGGAAACCTGGGTTTTCACTGGTTGCTCCGTGTGGGGGTGATGGGTGGAGGTGCGTGTTACCCAGGAGCACGCACGTACATGCACCCACCCGTTGCAGCTTTCATACGGGACACACCCACTCATGTCCACTGTGTGGGATTGCGTGGGTGCATCTCATTTAAAAAGGGCCTAAGATTTAACTACAGGCAGTTGCCGGATGTTGAATGTGACATGTCAGGTCCTCCTCAATTCATGATCAGCATCATGGTTGGCTAACTTGAGCCTTTGCAGCCATGTTCCAACAAGAATATTTTTTTTTATCCTTGACTAGCTAAGATGTGTTAAGCAGTTAATGTTAATCCTATCCCAAAACCTAGCTAGCAGTGGGGGCATAGCTATAATACACACAGCAGTAGTAGGGCCCAGGACTCTTAGGGACCCATGCTGCTGGTGCAACTGAATTCCCTGCCACTAGGAGGAGGGTCAAGAGGGCACCGGGGCCCATTCCATCCAAGCTACCCCTCTGGTTAGCACAGATGGAAGTGCTTGTTCACCCTAAGGGCACATTCATATGAGTGCTTTCCCCCATGCTTGGAATTGTCTGTGGGTGGTAATGACTGTGATGCAGGGCAGGGCCAGCCTTACAATATGCGGGGCCCAGGGTGAGGAACAAAGGCGGGGCCCTAGTCTTCCACCAGCGGCAAAGCTGCTAGCGGCCAGCGGGCCTGGGGTGCTCCCCAGCTGGGTCTGGGAGTGGTGCGCTGCCTGGGCTTGGGGACTGGCGGAGGGGCACTCTCCTCCACCCATCCCCAAGTCCAGCCATTTCGGATCACTTACCTGATCCTCTGCTGCCGCCGGCCTGGGCCCTGCACCAGGCTCTGAGCTTTGGGCGGGGCGGGCTGCGTGACAGCAGATTAAATCTGCTGCCGCGCTGCCACCGGAAGTTCTGCTGGCCTCCTCC
Organism: Sphenodon punctatus; assembly: GCA_003113815.1. Lineage (NCBI taxonomy): Eukaryota > Metazoa > Chordata > Lepidosauria > Sphenodontia > Sphenodontidae > Sphenodon > Sphenodon punctatus. The sequence goes on from QEPC01008000.1 coordinate 1,273,796, forward strand.
GCTGCCTGGCTGTCTCGGTCAGAGGGAATGAGGGAGAGACAGAGGCCCTGCCAGGCCGGGATTGACAGGCAGTGGAGGGGGGCAGGGCACCCAGGGAGTGAGGGAGAGGCGGGGCCTCTGCCTCTCCCTCACTCCCGCTGGCCTCCTCCGCTGCCTGCCTGTCTCGGTCAGAGGGAATGAGGGAGAGGCAGAGGCCCTGCCAGGCCGGGATTGACAGGCAGTGGAGGGGGGCAGGGCACCCAGGGAGTGAGGGAGAGGCGGGGCCTCTGCCTCTCCCTCACTCCCGCTGGCCTCCTCCGCTGCCTGCCTGTCTCGGTCAGAGGGAATGAGGGAGAGGCAGAGGCCCTGCCAGGCCGGGATTGACAGGCAGTGGAGGGGGGCAGGGCACCCAGGGAGTGAGGGAGAGGCGGGGCCTCTGCCTCTCCCTCACTCCCGCTGGCCTCCTCCGCTGCCTGCCTGTCTCGGTCAGAGGGAATGAGGGAGAGGCAGAGGCCCTGCCAGGCCGGGATTGACAGGCAGTGGAGGGGGGCAGGGCACCCAGGGAGTGAGGGAGAGGCGGGGCCTCTGCCTCTCCCTCACTCCCGCTGGCCTCCTCCGCTGCCTGCCTGTCTCGGTCAGAGGGAATGAGGGAGAGGCAGAGGCCCTGCCAGGCCGGGATTGACAGGCAGTGGAGGGGGGCAGGGCACCCAGGGAGTGAGGGAGAGGCGGGGCCTCTGCCTCTCCCTCACTCCCGCTGGCCTCCTCCGCTGCCTGCCTGTCTCGGTCAGAGGGAATGAGGGAGAGGCAGAGGCCCTGCCAGGCCGGGATTGACAGGCAGTGGAGGGGGGCAGGGCACCCAGGGAGTGAGGGAGAGGCGGGGCCTCTGCCTCTCCCTCACTCCCGCTGGCCTCCTCCGCTGCCTGCCTGTCTCGGTCAGAGGGAATGAGGGAGAGGCAGAGGCCCTGCCAGGCCGGGATTGACAGGCAGTGGAGGGGGGCAGGGCACCCAGGGAGTGAGGGAGAGGCGGGGCCTCTGCCTCTCCCTCACTCCCGCTGGCCTCCTCCGCTGCCTGGCTGTCTTGGCCAGGGGGAATGAGGGAGAGGCAGGGGCCCCGCCCCTCCCACATTTCCCCTGGCCGAGACTGACAAGCAGCAGAGGAGGGGTGCCACCGATGGAGTGAGGGAGAGGCTCCTCCCTCACTCTGTGGCCTCCCCCTCCGCTGCCTGTCAGGGGAGATGTGGTCAGTCGGCCAGAGGGGCCCTGCGCTCGGGGGCCCCAACTCCCGGTCGCTGTCAGGTGGGAAGCTAGGGACCCCAAGTGCACACACACACCCCCTCCCCAGGAGCTGGGCTCGGGGCAGCTGCCCGGTGGTAGGGCCAGCCCTGATGCAGGGCTGGACTTTAGGATTTTACCAGTCTTAGGCACTTCTCAGGCTGCCATGCCAAAGCCATGCCCCAAAGCCATGCCCTCCCCCCCCCCCCCCGCCCCAAGCTTATTCCTTATTAAAGTTGGAGTAAGTTCCTTGACTCCTCTGTGGCCTCTTGGGTTCTTTCCTGCCCCTGGAAGCAATTTTCACAGCAAGCCGGGACTCAGAGGTAGGTGCCCTTTTTAGCAAGGTTCCTATGGGCTTGGCGTCTCCAGGACGCCCCCCCCCCCCAAGTACTCCTCCTCTAGGCTGAAGGCAGTGCAGGGGCTGGTGAGGCAGCAGCGACCCTGCTGTGGCGGAAGGAGGGGGTGGCACAGGTAGGCAGGGGGCCCCCAGACTGAAAGAAGCCTCCCAGCTGCCAAATTCTGTTGGTCTCCTGCAAAATATGCCATCCTCCACCATACACGCACACTTCGCTGCCCAATGCAAGTGTCTCTTTTGCCTGACGAGTTCGGCCTTACCACTTCCACATTGCATTCCTCCAGGTTCAAACTCTCCCCTGTGTATTGCCATGCTCAATGTCAACAGCTTTGGATTTTGCTTGGGAAAGGGACCCCCCGCACACACACAATGTGACTGTAAAACCTACCTGGCATTTAGAGACTGGAAGGGATGGGCGATGATGGCATTCCTTCTCCTAGTTTTAAACCGCCACAGCTTGGGAGGGACATCACGCCTCCCCTCCCTCCCTTGCTGTCATTAAGTGCCAGGTAAGATTCACAATCACAGCACCAGGGATTCCCTCTCCAGGTCGGTCAAAGCTGGCGCTGTTGACATTGCGAGCTGGGTGGGGTTTACAATGTTAGCTCCCCTCCCTGCAAGATCTCCAACAAAACCTCACCACACGTTTAAACTCTTAGGATGTATTCTCATGAGACACGCACACACACAATGCAGTTCCCCGTTTTCCCCAGGTTTGTTTTTTAGGGCGTGTGAACAAATTTGCTTGCAGGATGCCTCATGTGTAATGCATAACTGGCTTGCAAGTGTCACTGTGCAAACTCATGGTTTTAGAACAGTAACATCACCTGCTTTCAGTCCAGAGATCATGCTGGAGACAAACATGGAGAATAACATGCCTTTTAGCATGGATTAACCCCTCCTGTAGCTATGCCCAAGACCTGTGCTTTACCGAGAGACGGGTTTTGAAGCTCTAACCTGTATCCCCTTTAGTTTGTTTTCCAGTCTTCTACAAATGGCTGCTGTAAAGGAACCTGGCATCCTTTGAAATTTGACAAGAAACAGGAATTTATATTATATTGAGAATACTGAGGTAAAAACCATAGAATAGCATTCCTGATGTCAATCTGACTTGTTTGATTGCTGGTCCCACTTGAATGCTATTTGTAAGTACAGACTTAGATTGAAAGAAAAGCTATTTCATGGTATTCTATGAATGCTCAAACAGAGAATCTGACTTTACTGCAGAAACAAGAAATGCATAGGAAGGAGGCATTCAACTTTACACAGAATAATCTCAGTTTTCCATGCGCGGTTGTAGTCAGAATAGGGATAATGGGAAGAGCAACGCAATCATACTTGACGTACTTGCTCCCTTGCAAGTTGGATCTGCTTACACAGATATAAAAAAGCCATGTTTTTTACCACTGCTCGCCCCACAAACAGCTGTGGGAAGGAAAGATAGGTTCTGATCTGCCTGGCATAGCACCAGTGAAATTGCCCATTGATTCCCAAGTGCAAAAGCTTTAATGCTGGTAATGGTGCCAGGGGCAGAAAGAATACAGCCTTATTTTTCCCCACCGCCCTAGTATCTGAGCACCTCAGAGACCTTAATATAGTTATCCTCACAACACAAGGGGCTGGGGAGGGGTGGTGGTTGTTTTTTGTGGGGGTGGGGGGAGACAGGTGTTGAGGTGGGGAGCTTAGGGAATTCTTTTTATAAACTTCAATTTTTAAAAAACATTTTTTAAAATTGTAACCTGCTTTGAGCCTTAGGGGAAGGGTGAGATATAAATTTAATTAAATAAAATAAAAACCACCTCTGTGACAGAAAGGTTGAGGGTTACTCTGCTTGACACCCCAATTCACCTCAAAATAGAACCATGACATTGGGTGATTTCAGACGTTACGGGGCCCATTGGCCCCGTACTGAAATCACCCTATTCCTTCCCCGCCGGAATCACCCCGTCACGCTGTAACAGACGTGCCGGGGGATCCCGGCGGGGAATTGGGGAGGGGCCGCGTGGCGCAACGTGCGGCCGCACGGCCCCGCCCCCTCCACGCTCCCCGCCCTCAGGGGAGACGGGTGGGCGGCGGGGCCAATGCGGCAGCCGCATCGGGCCGGATTCGCCACGGCCCAGGGTCCCGCCGGCGATCCCGGGCCGTGGCGCCCGACCAGACGAGATGCCGGGGTTCACCCCGGCATGGGATTGCATTCGACATGTGGCGGCCTCCGGTCCCGCCGCTCGCGTGTTGAATGCAATGCCATGCCGTGGTAACATCTGGGGGGAAACATCTGTTTCCCCCAACAGACGTTACGCGATTACAGCCACCACGCGGAATTGAGCGTGGTTGACTGTGATCTCGTAACATCTGAAATCACCCTTAGTTTCCCTCTTATAACCTCCACAGGCTGCCACTCTTATAGCTCAGGGCTGCTAAGCCTGCTCTTATAAGACAGCATGGTAATCCAAGCCCCACCAAGCCAGTTTCACGAGCGTAAGCCCTGAGTCAACTGCACTTTGGAAGCATGCCCTAATCACCACCTCTGTGAGGTAAGGAAGTGCTGTTGTCCTCATTTTACAAAGAGAGAGCTTTCCTGACGACCACAAATCCTGGAGAGGCAGAGGAAGAAGGGTGAGCATTCTGCATTCACACCAACTGGCTACTTTGAGAGTAACTATTTCATTTGAGAGAGTTCAGACAGAGTGAGGAGACTACTAAGGAGGTAAATGGTTATGCATTGTGGGAAAGGGTCTCTGTGCCAGGTTGACTATGATGGTTAACCCTTGTTTGCAGGGACAGTTATTACCCCCCAAATGAAAAATATCCACCAACTTTAGCTCCTGTTTCTTGAGGGGTTATAAACTCACTTTCATCTTGCTTATTGTGTGAACAAAAGTGTGGCTAAAGTGAGTTAAGGAGAACAAATGTAACTACCACCATACTGGTTCATTTAGCCTAGCATCCTATCTCCAACAGCGGCCAGTTTTGCTTGCTTCACAGGGTGTTAACATACGAGAGGGGAGGCCCCCACAGAGCCTGTGGTCAGTCCATGCCCCCCCTCCCCACGGCTGCCACCTGCAGGCTCTGTGCAGAACCACAACTGACAGGTAGGGTGGCCAGATATGCACGTTTTAGAGGACACTTATAAGACACTTATAAAGACAATGGCTCCAATGCAGCCCTGCAACCTGTATTTCTCATAAGCGTGCTCTAAAATTTGCATATCTGGCCACCCTACAGGCAGGTGTTCCACCCTGCCGTGGTCTGCCCATATTTTCCCCTGCCGCTCCCCCTCCCCCTTGACTTGTGGTCGCTCCTCAAATGCCCTAGGCTGCAACTCTGTGCTGAATGCGAGCAGAGGCAGCCGTGCACCCAACTGATGGGAGGTTGCGGGGGCACCCCATCCCACACCCCAACACAGGAGGAAGGTTGCGGGGGCACCCCATCCCACCCCCCAACACAGGAGGAAAACATGGGGCACTGCATGGCCCTGCTTTTTCCTGGATTTGCCTACCTGGCATCATCAACCTTCCCTGGGATGACGCTGTGCGTAGCGGCCCCAGGGTGAACATCTGGCAGCCACCTGACAGATGAGCAAGTGAATCTGCGGTTAATGGGGGTAAAAGTGGGGCACCAGCTCATCTGTTTACAGACAGAGAAATGCACAATTCCTAATGGAATGATCCACTTCCTGCTAAGCACTGTGAACTAAAGCAGGGTGCGGAACGAAAGCAAGGGTGCAGAATCTCAGGCCCGGGAGTCAAATGCAGCCTGTAGCTAGTTTTTATTCAACCTCTTTCCAGTTCCTGGATCTGGCCCCCGGATCTAGTTCCTACCCTCAAGCACTGAAAGACTGAGCTCAGGAGAAGGGAGCCCCAAGACTTTTAACATTCCGGCAAGTTTGTAAAACCTGGCTGTTCGCCCAGGCCTTTGGGGAGGGGGTGGGTGGGTTAGGGGGTTTTAATCTCCCCCTACCCTTATTTATTGTTTTACTGTGCCTAACCCTGTTTTAATATTATTATGATTGTTTTAAATTTGTATACAATTGTATTTTTATGTTTTAAAATTGTTAGCCGCCCCGAGCTGTTTTCAGGAGGGGCGGGATCAAAATTGATACAAATAAATAAAATAAAATAAATAAATATAGGAATTTAATTATGGCAAATCTCTAGTAAAGTTTTTATTCTAGTGAATATTTGATTAAAAGGTAACGTTCCTTGAAAGCACTCAGAATAATCTTATAGCAGGGACCCAATATAATGAAGTATCTAGCAAGCAATAAACTTACAAGAGGCATCTTTTTAAACCCAGGGCAAGTAGCATTTTCCCCTCATATTTTTAATGTGGTGCATCTTATCTTAATTTAAGAAGGCTTTGATACGCTTAGCTGTTTAAATTGCATTAGGTTGAGCCTTGCCACAAAAACACTAATAAACCCAGATGTGTGCTCTTTTTGCCTGATGTGCGATCTGCATGCACGTTGATTTCATGGGCCATTTTGAAACATGTTTGGTATGTTGCAGAAGACTCAAAAGGCAGGGGCTTCCAAACTAGCAATTAGAACCATACGGGTGAAGATAAACAAGACGACAGCCTGAATTAGCACCCACCAGGTGGGTGTTCGCCTGCCTGTCTACTAGGTGTTTGCCAGATGTTCATCACTCCCCCACTCATGGCATCATCCAAGGACATTGCGGGCCAGTGCATCCACGTATCCAACCTTCCATCTATTACATTTGCCCGCAGCCTTGCCCGCATCCAGGACTACCAACACCATAGAGGCATGTCTAGCAACGCTGCTAGACAGCAATAAGTTCTTAAGCGGCTGCAAGAGGAGACGGGGGGGCAATCGGAGATGGTCCTTCCTGCACCCCTGCTCTCTCCTCTCCCCTCTTGCAGCTGCTTCACAGCTGATCACCCTTTTGCAATCGCCTGAGCACACTCTCTCTACAGCCACTTCACAACTGATCGCTGATTGCATGCTTGGGTGGCTGTGAGAGCAATCAGGTGCGAAGCGGCTGCAAGAAGAGAGAATAGAGTGGGATTCCAGGAAGGACCTTCTCCTCTTGCAACCGCGGGAGCATGCGAGCACTGCAGCAAGAGCAGAAAACGTGATGGAAAGGGAGGGTTACAGCCAGGGGAAGAAGCCTTCTCTGGCTGTGAACCCCCTTTCTGTCAGAGCCAGGGTTGGGTAGAGGGAAAGCACTGAGTAGCGCCAGCTATGGCGGCTACCACCAGCGCATGAAATGCACACAGGGGGCTGCCCGTTTATTAGCTCTACATGCTACATGTGAGTGGGGGCTGATTTATAAACACCCTAGGTGGAGTCATCCCACTGCTAAATGGGGTGCCCATGAGACTGAATCTGCATAATTATATATCCAAATTTGCAAAGCTTGGGAGTCACAAGGATTCCGTTTGTCTTTTAGTGGAATTACAGGCTGGAAACATTTGGGATTCACTGCCAAGAAACAAGCAGGTACTTGAGCTGTAAAACATATATAAGTAATTCACTAGCCAGGGTTTAAAAAACAAAAAACCTACTTGCAACTCTATGACTTGCAGTGGGGGAGGGAGCCTCGTGCTGTAAAAATCCACTTGCCAGTTCAAAGAGTATACTGGCTAGGGAGAAGAAAACTATTTGTTTGTTTTTACAAACCAGCAAGGGACCTAAAATTTTGTAACAGGTGCCATGTGGAAGGAGGAGATTTTTGTAGCTAAAAAGTCCCACTGATTATATTTCTTCTGTCTCATCCTTCAGGATTCCCCACCACTCCCTCTGTAACCAAGCTAAGCACGTCCACCTGCAACTTCTCAGCTTCATCAATTTGTCTCTGGGTATTTTCAGACGTTACGAGATCACACTCAACCACGGGGAATTCCCACATGGTGATCGTGGTCTCATAACGTCTGTTGGGGCGAACGGAAGCCGCCCGCCAGATGTTCACCCCCGTGAATCACGGGGGGAATCACATTGAACACGCAAACGGAGGTCCTGCCCGGGCCATCTCCGTTTGCGTGTTCAATGTGATTCCTGCCCGTGATCAGGGGGATCGTCTCGTCTGTCTCTGGACCACGGCCCGGAATCAGCGGCGGGATTCTGGGCCGTGGTCAATGGGCCGGGGGGGGGGGGNCCTGCTTTTTCCTGGATTTGCCTACCTGGCATCATCAACCTTCCCTGGGATGACGCTGTGCGTAGCGGCCCCAGGGTGAACATCTGGCAGCCACCTGACAGATGAGCAAGTGAATCTGCGGTTAATGGGGGTAAAAGTGGGGCACCAGCTCATCTGTTTACAGACAGAGAAATGCACAATTCCTAATGGAATGATCCACTTCCTGCTAAGCACTGTGAACTAAAGCAGGGTGCGGAACGAAAGCAAGGGTGCAGAATCTCAGGCCCGGGAGTCAAATGCAGCCTGTAGCTAGTTTTTATTCAACCTCTTTCCAGTTCCTGGATCTGGCCCCCGGATCTAGTTCCTACCCTCAAGCACTGAAAGACTGAGCTCAGGAGAAGGGAGCCCCAAGACTTTTAACATTCCGGCAAGTTTGTAAAACCTGGCTGTTCGCCCAGGCCTTTGGGGAGGGGGTGGGTGGGTTAGGGGGTTTTAATCTCCCCCTACCCTTATTTATTGTTTTACTGTGCCTAACCCTGTTTTAATATTATTATGATTGTTTTAAATTTGTATACAATTGTATTTTTATGTTTTAAAATTGTTAGCCGCCCCGAGCTGTTTTCAGGAGGGGCGGGATCAAAATTGATACAAATAAATAAAATAAAATAAATAAATATAGGAATTTAATTATGGCAAATCTCTAGTAAAGTTTTTATTCTAGTGAATATTTGATTAAAAGGTAACGTTCCTTGAAAGCACTCAGAATAATCTTATAGCAGGGACCCAATATAATGAAGTATCTAGCAAGCAATAAACTTACAAGAGGCATCTTTTTAAACCCAGGGCAAGTAGCATTTTCACCTCATATTTTTAATGTGGTGCATCTTATCTTAATTTAAGAAGGCTTTGATACGCTTAGCTGTTTAAATTGCATTAGGTTGAGCCTTGCCACAAAAACACTAATAAACCCAGATGTGTGCTCTTTTTGCCTGATGTGCGATCTGCATGCACGTTGATTTCATGGGCCATTTTGAAACATGTTTGGTATGTTGCAGAAGACTCAAAAGGCAGGGGCTTCCAAACTAGCAATTAGAACCATACGGGTGAAGATAAACAAGACGACAGCCTGAATTAGCACCCACCAGGTGGGTGTTCGCCTGCCTGTCTACTAGGTGTTTGCCAGATGTTCATCACTCCCCCACTCATGGCATCATCCAAGGACATTGCGGGCCAGTGCATCCACGTATCCAACCTTCCATCTATTACATTTGCCCGCAGCCTTGCCCGCATCCAGGACTACCAACACCATAGAGGCATGTCTAGCAACGCTGCTAGACAGCAATAAGTTCTTAAGCGGCTGCAAGAGGAGACGGGGGGGCAATCGGAGATGGTCCTTCCTGCACCCCTGCTCTCTCCTCTCCCCTCTTGCAGCTGCTTCACAGCTGATCACCCTTTTGCAATCGCCTGAGCACACTCTCTCTACAGCCACTTCACAACTGATCGCTGATTGCATGCTTGGGTGGCTGTGAGAGCAATCAGGTGCGAAGCGGCTGCAAGAAGAGAGAATAGAGTGGGATTCCAGGAAGGACCTTCTCCTCTTGCAACCGCGGGAGCATGCGAGCACTGCAGCAAGAGCAGAAAACGTGATGGAAAGGGAGGGTTACAGCCAGGGGAAGAAGCCTTCTCTGGCTGTGAACCCCCTTTCTGTCAGAGCCAGGGTTGGGTAGAGGGAAAGCACTGAGTAGCGCCAGCTATGGCGGCTACCACCAGCGCATGAAATGCACACAGGGGGCTGCCCGTTTATTAGCTCTACATGCTACATGTGAGTGGGGGCTGATTTATAAACACCCTAGGTGGATTCATCCCACTGCTAAATGGGGTGCCCATGAGACTGAATCTGCATAATTATATATCCAAATTTGCAAAGCTTGGGAGTCACAAGGATTCCGTTTGTCTTTTAGTGGAATTACAGGCTGGAAACATTTGGGATTCACTGCCAAGAAACAAGCAGGTACTTGAGCTGTAAAACATATATAAGTAATTCACTAGCCAGGGTTTAAAAAACAAAAAACCTACTTGCAACTCTATGACTTGCAGTGGGGGAGGGAGCCTCGTGCTGTAAAAATCCACTTGCCAGTTCAAAGAGTATACTGGCTAGGGAGAAGAAAACTATTTGTTTGTTTTTACAAACCAGCAAGGGACCTAAAATTTTGTAACAGGTGCCATGTGGAAGGAGGAGATTTTTGTAGCTAAAAAGTCCCACTGATTATATTTCTTCTGTCTCATCCTTCAGGATTCCCCACCACTCCCTCTGTAACCAAGCTAAGCACGTCCACCTGCAACTTCTCAGCTTCATCAATTTGTCTCTGGGTATTTTCAGACGTTACGAGATCACACTCAACCACGGGGAATTCCCACATGGTGATCGTGGTCTCATAACGTCTGTTGGGGCGAACGGAAGCCGCCCGCCAGATGTTCACCCCCGTGAATCACGGGGGGAATCACATTGAACACGCAAACGGAGGTCCTGCCCGGGCCATCTCCGTTTGCGTGTTCAATGTGATTCCTGCCCGTGATCAGGGGGATCGTCTCGTCTGTCTCTGGACCACGGCCCGGAATCAGCGGCGGGATTCTGGGCCGTGGTCAATGGGCCGGGGGGGGGGGGGGGGGGGGGGGGGGGAACTGCAAGCTACCGCTGTTGCTAATAATGACAACGCTCTGCTTTTCTGTAGTGCCTTTCCTCAAAGGGTCACGAAGTGCTTCGCAAATGGTAATTACTCCCCACAAAAATCCCCAGGAGGGAGGGAAATATATTTTCTAGATGGGGCTCTGACAGTTTTGGGGTACTTGTCCAAGATCGTGCGATGAACCAACTAACGACAAAGCTCAGAGATCCGACTCAAAGTTTTCCACACATACTCTAATTAAAAGACCTCAATTCCTAAAAAGGGTGGGTAAAGCGTGAACCTTCATGCCCTACATATCACTGTCTTAAAGTGGTGTTAATTTCAAAGTCTAGTTAGAGCCAGCTAAATGTCAATAGAGAGGCCTGAAGAAAGAGAGAATGTAGAAACAATTCTGGTGAAATAAGAACATAAGAAGTGCCATACTGGGTCAGGGCTAGTGGTCTATCTAGCTCACCATCTGGTCTCGGACAGTGGCCAATACTGGCTGCTACAGAGAAACTATACAACGAACCACACCTGCATCCCATGATATTGTCATCAACCATTTAAAAGGTTGCCATATTGAGTGTTTTCAAAACAGACCCGGGGACACCCCTGGGTCTGCTCCGGGTTGAAACGGAGGCGGCAGCCACTACAGTCCGCAGTCGGCCCGTGCATCAACCCCTCCCCCACACCATAGAGCCGTGGGTGGATTGCCAGCCACTCTAGTCTGACACCCACAGCTCTATGGCTGTAGCCGGGGCAACCCCCAGACAGAAGTGGAGCCGCAGCGGCCTATCTGTGAGTAAACAGACCGCTGCTCTGCCCCTGGCCAGTGCTCCAGTTTTGGGTGGTCTGCTCCACTTTCAGTACTCCGGGATGCTCCGGAGCACCGCAAGCAGAGGTGGTCCGAAGCAGGTAGCACCTGCTCTGCTTCACTCCTGGGTGGCCTCCCTTTACACGGCCGGGCCACCCGGGGGCAATGGGGGGGGGGCAAGGCAGAGCAGGCATCCATCTGAAAACACCCGAAGAAGATGGGAGAACAGTCATTCTTCCTTACCACTAAAGGTGGGAGAAAAGACAAGAGGCTTAAGGGAGATTTAAGTTAAATTTACTAGGAAAAACTTCCTACGTGGAAGGATTGTCGGGCAACAAAACAAGGAAGTGGTGAGGTTTTTAAGAACAGGCATTTGTTAAGGATGGTTTGGGAATACATAAATCTTGCCTCAGTGTAGGGGGCCGGTCTACATGATCCCTGGAGTCCCTTCCAGCCCTGGGGTTCTATGGCCGTTTTCACACGGACCAGGATGGGTGTGTGTGTGTGTTTTGGTGCGGCGGGGGTGTGTCCGTTTACACGGACGTCCCCCCACCTCCACCTACCCACACCCACCTCACCCACGGAGCATCCTCTGTTTTGTCCGGGCGCACACCTATCTTCCCACCCACCGGCAGCTGGATACGCGGACTGCCCCCCCCCCCGCACCGCACACCCGCCCAACCATCGAGCGGGGAGGCAGTCCATGTAAAAACGGCCTATGATTCACTCCCAATTTCAACAAGCTGAGGTTTAGGTACACCATTTTGCTGCCCAGAGGAGCCAGCAGCCACTGAAGGGAGAGATGTGCACTGGAACAGGGAGGCATAGTCTATCAATGTGGGCAGGCATGGGTGTGTGCCAGGGAGAAAGCCAAAGGAAGAGCCAAATGTGAATGCTCTCCTGCCCCAGAAAACTAGGAGCTGCAGACTTCCATTGCTATATAAAGGAAGGATTTGTAACTCAGGCCATTTGCCTGAAAACAGACACACACACACACCACCCTGCAAAAAAGCTATGGCCTCTATCATCTTTAGTTCTACCATATGTGGAAGGGACCCTACTTCAGGAAAGCTACATTAGGGTATTTTCAGGAAAGAGTGCATAGCAGGGATGAATGCTATGTTTGCCCTTCTGGAAAAGAAACAACTTGGGAAAGTATCAGTGCTTGAGGATAGGGATTGGATCCACACACCAGACCCAGGAACTGGTCAAATAAAAGACAGCTATGAGACAGATTTAGCCCACAGGCCTGAGGTCCTACACTGCCTTCTTAAGCTGTTCATGCTATCTTAATCCATTTAAATCAATGGAAGTTTTGCCATCAATTTCAATGAGTTCAGGATCACATTAAGTAGCGTTAGCCCTGAAGCATGAGTCTGAAATATCACTTCCCCAAATCTGCAAGCATTAACTACTCTAGCTCTGGATATTCTTGTCCTTTGTACAGATGCCTATTGCCTAATCCTTCTTTAGAAGAGAGAGAGCCTCTCTATTTGTTTAACAGGTAAAGTTCCACTTTTCCTCCTCTGTCTGCATTTTCTCCCCCACTTTTATTTTTGGACCCTGCAACACTATCTAGGATTAAATCATTCATAGCAAGAACAGCAGCCAGCAGTGCCCTGTTCCAGAATGCTTAGGGGACATCAAAAATGACTCAGAAGAAGAAGCCATTAGACTTGGAAGCCACACCATATCAATGTAGTTTTCATGACTGTCCTCTATTTATTGGGTACAGCCGAAAGTCATCAATGTTTAAATTTTACAAAGTTGTTTTCTGAAGACAGCGCTTTTTAANGTTGAGCCGCGCGGCCCCGCCCCCTCCCCGATTTTCTGCCAGGATCAGTCTGTTGGATGTGCTGGTTTGATCCCGGTGGGGGATCAATGGGGGTTTCTGTGACGGGGCCAATACAGGCCCCGTCACCTCTGAAAATACCCTCTCTCTCTCCCCATGTGCCACTCCCCTTGCTTCTCCTCTCCTCCCTGCATCCATTCTAGGTTGTAAGCACCTTGAGGCAGGGACCTCTCTCTTATCATGTCTGTTCAGCACCAGGCATACTGCAGATGCTATATGAATAAAATTACTACTACTACTACTACTACTACTACTAATAATAATAATAATAATGTTCTCTTTCCCCCACTTAAGAAACCAGGCTTCATTAGTTTGGCTGGTTGTTGCACAGAAATATTTGCTAATGTTATTATGATTTTTAAAAGGACTGTACCTTTTAAAAAAATTTAAAAATGTAAAAGCAGCGAACTGTTAATAAATAATCCTTGCTTATTGTTTAACTGATTTAGTTCAAAAGTAGATGTATTAAGATTTGCTGATCTGAACACAAAGTGGAATGAAACACTGATTTTAAAAGCACAGTGAACTCCAGGGTAAATAGAACTCCAGGCAGGGCCGGCCCGGGCACGTATCACGTGTGCAGCTGCAGATGGCCCCACGGCCCCACGCTTGCCTGACTGGGAGACAGGCTGCAGCCAGCTCCTCCCCCAATAAGTTCTTCTGCCTCCCCTCCCTGGCTCTGGTCCCTACACCTCGCCTGCCTCTGCCTCCTAGTAGCGCAGCAGCAGCAGCGGGACACAACTCCTACCCATGTGAGTGATCACAAGGTTGTTACCTTGTAAAGAAGGTTCTTCTTTGAGTGGCTCCTCACAGGCCATTTTTACACGGCTCCTCTGGGGTGTGTGTGCGTGGGGGGGGCATGCACACAGCCTCACATGCATCCCCACTCACCCCCCCACTCATCCACACCCACAGAGTAACCGCCGTTTCCCCCAATTGCTCTGGGCATGGAGACAAGTGGGGGGTGAGTGGGGATGTGTGTTAGGTGGGCACGCACGCACCCCCACTCACCATGGGCGTGTGCACCACATTATTCACACAGGGCTCCTTCTCACATGAACACACAGAAATCTGCATGTTCATGGGTGGGAGAGTTTCTCACAACTGTCTTACTTATATTACCTTAGGTAGGAATTTAGGATGTAAAGCAATATCTATTCTATCTTAGAAAATCTGCAAATATGATTCTGAGATTATTATGGCTGCTATTTCACTAACTCTTCTTAATGAAATTATTGCTAACAGGAATACAGTCTTTAAACCTGCACCCCGTAACCAGTTCATTTGTGCCCCCCATATAACCAATTCACGCTGCCCCAGGGGCACAAATCAAATGGTTATGGGTGGGGGGCAGCGTAAATTGATTATATGGGGGCAGGGGCACAAATGAACTGCTTATGGGGTGGGGGCAGCATGAACTGATTATGGGGGCACAACTGAACTGCTTATATATGTATATATGTGTCTCTTTTCATGGCATAATGCGCTTAATAAGCTAGCTGCATTTTGGGCGTCTTGTGTGTGTGATAGCAGCACCTCTAGACTGGTCGCACTGCATGCGTGCACAAGGCACAGGCGGCACCGGCAGCAAGAAGCAACAGCCCCTGGAGGCCAGGCTGGCTAAGCTCACCCCCTTCTCCAGTAAGGCAGTGGACGCAGTCAGTCTCTCTGTACCTGCCTCACTGCCTGCCCGACTGCCCCTGCAGTAGAACCACTCCTGAGGGAGTGGTGGGAGACTCTCAGCTGGGGGCGGGGGGAAGCATTGGGAGGCCATGCTTGTCTATGGCTGCTCGGAGGGGTGGAGAATGGGAATCCTTCCTGTCCAGGAGTACATTTTATGTAAATTTGCATAATTAGGTGCAAATTAGGCCCCACACCAAGACTTCGCACATGGCCTCACAAACCCTGGGGCCAGCCCTGACTCCAGGGTAAACTCCAATACTAATTAAAGTTTCAAAAAGAAAAGCAAAAGTTGCCCACCTAACTGGCCAGAGTAAATGGGAAGTGATGCTTCAGAAGGAGCGTTGTCTGTGGTTTGTAAAACCCCAGGAAAGAACTGTGTCC
>QEPC01008000.1:1288998-1306261 GCA_003113815.1 Sphenodon punctatus
TCGGGGACTAGCGCCGGGGTTTTCACTGGGTGACGGCGAGCTAGGGGGTTTACCGGCGGGGTCGGCAGGCAGTCCCCACCCTGGATCCCCTCCTCTACCCATGTCTCGTCGCCCCTCTGCTTGTTCCTAACAACCTGTTGCCTACCTCCTGGTATCCTCTTTCTGTAACTACGTTAAAGTAGTATAGTTCTCAAATGTCATTTGTTTGTGAATACAGAAAATTGTGCAGTCATTCATGGTTGGGAAATGTTTTATCTCCCAACTGAAGGACTATAGTAACCTGGTATGGTTACCAGTTTTTTTTATTTATTTATTTATTTATTTATTTATTGTGCGAATGTATTTTGTGAAGGCCGTGAGGTCAACAATACATTACCTTTTACCTCTATGCAGAAGTTCAAGGAGCCAGATGTTTAAGATCTGGGTGAGTGATTTAGACACACAGAAAGTTCAGGATGTAACAGCAAACATGCAGGAGAAATGTGTGTGTGTAAAAACAGTCAATAATTCTTTAAATCCATTACCCACATTTTTCAGAATGTGTGATGGGATTAATCTGTTTACCAGTTCACCTTAATGCTGCAGGAGGGAATAGAGGAGATTTCCCCTGCACGGGATGAATCCCCCACTTTCTGTCTGGTTGGGACAATGTACTGTTGGCAACAACAAAACCCCACAGCATAATGGGATACCTATAAACAGCAGTATACACAATAACTTTTGAAGTGGAGGCGGGAATGTGAGAACAATCAGAATGCACAAATGCAAACTCCTGCAAGAAAGAGTACAGGTGGGAGAAGAATCTTGTGTGAAAACAACCTCAGTGCTTGAGGGATAGGAGTGTATGCAGCGGCTGATCAGGAACTGGAAAGGAACCAAATAAAAAACAGAGGCCAGAACTGAAGGTTGGAGGTTCCCTACTTCGATGTAACTTCAGAAGTGACTACAATTAGAAGAGAGCTCAGCTTCCATCCAGGCACCCAAAGAAGTGACCAGCGATTCAGCTATCAACCCATGCTTGGTTCCTCACTCCCCAAGGCCCTTTTTACACGAGACATTCCCACGCATGGACACTCATCGTCCACGCGGGGGAGCATCCCTTGTAAACGTGGTGTGTGCGTGCGGCCCACGCATCCCCACTCATAGAGCAACCAGCGACAACACAGGTTGCTCTGTGAATGGGGATGAGTGGGGGATGGGTGTGCACCCATATGCACCCGTCCCCCTGCACCACCTCTGCAGTGGCGCACCCCCAGACCCCTCCACCCCCAGCTGCAGCCATTTTAAAAGGGCCCAAGTTCCCAGACACCAAGAAGCAGAACGGAGATAACCATGGGCATCACCCTTGAGTAGCCCCATCTAGGAGACTGCTTGCCATCAAGAGGGCAAAGCATATAATGATGGTGGCAGTGGGAAAGAACAGAATGGATACTAGAAATTGAAAGAAACTAAATCCTGTAGACATCACTTGGATGTCCTCCAAAAACATAAAGGGGAATTTAATTGCCTGTCCATCGAGTTTTAGAGACAACTGGATAGTGCACTTCTAAAGTCACAAGAGAGAAGTAGAAAGAGTTCAGATTTCATGAGATTAATTTTACAGACACCAACATGGTGCTGTGATCTCCTGGTATTTGAGACGAAATGTGATGAAACTACAATAGCTTATATTTAAGAGGTTTGTTTGGCATAAGCGATCATGCAACATTACCCCTCCACCTGCTGAGACCTCCATCTGGGTCTTTGATTTGTTTTAGTAAAACATTTTAAATTTGGGGGAGAAAACAGCTGGAACTTGTAAGGAAGAGTTGGTGTGGTCAATCTCTGGGAACCAGATCAACCTGATAAACTGCAAATCTGAAAAGCCTTCCGAGATCGATCGATCCATCCATCCATCCATCCTTTGAAAAGTTGTAAAGCTTTCAGATAAGTAAACACATAGTAAGTGTATTTGCAAAGCCTTAAAGTCCACCTGTGTTTGAAATGAAAATAGTTTGGAGAGTTGATTAATTTTCCATACTAGACAAGGTGGTGTGTGTGTGTGTGTGTGAGAGAGAGAGAGATGGCATTTGCTTTAAGTTGGGCATTTGATCATGATTGATTTAGGGGGTTGAGCCACTCCATGTTGCCGTTTCAAATTTGAGTCACACAAACAAAAGGTTTGGGAATCAGCAGCCCAACTTCCAGGGACAGCCCTGCAGCTGTCAGACTCAAAAGGAAGAGACCAGTGCCATGCATGCTGAACTTTCTCTGTCCTCCCTTCTCCTACCGGTGAGGCTGTTAGCTGTGGTGACATCTGAACTGCATACGTACAAACTGCAGCTACACAGCATATGTACAGTCCATCTGCCTCTACTTCCTTCCTGTGGAGGTGGGGAAGAGAAAGAGGACAGGGGCTTCGCCAGGCAAGAGCCTGCACCGTTCTGACAATACCAGCAAAAGTGGATGGCATCATAAATGCAGCATCGTTGAATGGACAGGAAAGGAGCAGTTAGAATGCAGTCTGAGCCATGAACCGGGCACAACGGTATTAATAGCTAACTTTAATCCAGGCCATAGATGGTTGTTAACAAGGAGGTTAGATGAGGATGAAGAATAGGACTGCGTTCCCACTTTGACAGGACGAGACTGTCAAAAGCTTTCAACGGAAGCGAGCTACAGATTAAAAGTGGCAACTTCTTTTGTTTCTAAATGATAGGAAACAAAATAGATTTCACCTTAATGGCATGATATGCTGGAACAGCACATTGGGACCTCTTCAGAGCGTGTCTGCTTAGCTTTAAGGAAACTAGGATTCTCCTTGCTCTGAGATAACCTGTTTCAGGGGCAGCCATGTCAAAAAACCGGGAAAAACACAAGCGAGGAAGCTCTGGGATGCTGGTCCTGCTCTCCTCCCTGGAGGTGATCTCTGAGAGGCTGGTCTCTCTTCCCACACCATGATCTACTGGGGACTAGCTTAAGATCTACCAGTAGATCATGATCTACTCTTGGCCCTCATCTAGTCATGACCCCCTGATCTAGTGAAAGAACCTCCAGTAACAAGGAACAAGGGGACAAACTTGGGAGGTTAACAATGGGTAAGAATAGATGTGACAGTGGCCTACTATGGCCCACCTGGGCCGGAAACTTACCCACACGTCTGTTGTCTTGCTGCCAGATGTTGGATGACATACACCCTGGGGTGAGTAGGCAGCTGAGTCCTCCTGAAGATCCTGGGCGCCCATTCCAGGCCAAGGGCCAGCACACAGGCCAACGTGTCTGTTTGGCCCCACCACGTGTGGTCCCACAGGGATCCAGTCTGTTCCCACTCCTGTTCAGCGTGTACATGCAGTCCTTGGGCGAGATCGTGAGAGGGTTTGAGGTTGGGTGTCATCAATATGCTGATGATACTCAGCTTTACCTCTCATTTTCATCTGACCCAGGCCCGGCAGTCTTGGTGTTTACCTGGTGTCTGGCTGCGGTGGGGGATTGGCTGAGGGTGAGCCACCTGAAGCTGAATCTCGGTAAGATGGAGGTGATGTTGGTGGGAAGGGGCGAGGGAGTGGAGGCTCCGTCATTGATGGGGTGCGTCCCTCAAGTTCAGAATCTGGGAGTGCTCCTCAACGCACAGCTCTGCCTGGATGTCCAGGTGGCGGCTGTGGCGAGGAGTACTTTTTGTAAGTTACATCTGGTCTGTCATCTTCGGTCTTATATCTCAGGCTCCGATCTGGCCACCGTCATTCATGTATTCATACTTCGAGTTTGGACTACTGCAATGCACTCTACGTGGGGTTACCCTGGGTGACTACCCAGAGACTGCAGCTGGTGCAGAATGCAGCGGTCTGCCTCCTAGCACGAACAGGCCGCCAAGAGCAGATAACACCGGTGCTCCGGTCTCTGCACTAGCTGCCTGTAGTCTTCCAGGCCCGATTCAAGGTGTTATTACCTTTAAAGCACTATACAGCCTGGGCCCTGCATACCTGCAGGACCGCCTCACCCCTCATGTCGTGGAACGGCCCCTGCAGTCGGTCGGAGGCACCTCCTTGGAGGTCCCCCGAGTCTTCCGAGTGGCAACGTTCAAGAGGTCATTCTTGGTGGCCGGGGAACTTCCTCCTGGTGGAGATTCGCTTTTCTCCGGATCTGCCCTCCTTCCGCAGACAACGTAAGACCTGGCTGTTTTGCCAGGCATTTGGTAAGGGAGACGGGTAGCTGGGGTGGGGAGGTGTCTTTCTTTTGGGGGAGGAGGTAGTGGGTTTCATTTGTTTTATGATTTTTAATTGTTTTTATATTGTATTTTGTATATTATATTTTTTATTGTTTGTTGTATGCTGCCCCGAGCTGCCATTTGGCAGGAGGGGGTGGGTTATAAATTCTGAATAAACTAAACACCATCCCCGCTGCAGAGGCTGCCATGGCTGCCCATCATGGTGGGAAGCAGCACACTGAAGTGGGGGCAGGGCCGCCCTCCTGTTTGCTGTTGCCCCAACCCCTGCTCTCCTGCACTGCATGGGGGACGGCTCTCTGGCTGCCAGGGGCCGCAGGCGTGTTTGTGTGGTGCTTCCCGGCTGCGCTTTCCCACCCTGGGTCAGGCTGGGGAGACGTCTCATTGCCTGCACATATGTTTTCACCTGATATCTTCTGTTCCCAGAGAAGCCTTGAATGGTCAGTCCCCACAGGCCCTTAGCTAGGCAGTCTCTGAAATACATTTCAAGTTGGAGATAGCAAGTGTTCTGTAATTTTCGACCCTTGGGCTTTTAGCAGGAGCTAGAATAGTAGAGCCAGCTCTTAATATCCGAGTGAAGTGTTAATGTTGGCTAACTGCAACTCGCAACCATGAAATACAAGCTCAGAGATAAGGTGGCAAAGGGAAGGCAAGGGGTTAGCTGTGGATTTTACACAAAGCAACAAGAAAAGTCTCACAGTGCAGGCTATAGAATTCACTTCTAGTTTGGAGGTTCCCAAACTATGGGTTGGGATTCCAAGAGGGTGCAGATGGCATCTAATATACTCTGCATGCCTTTACTGCCAAGGCATGTGTGCCATGGAAAGGTGGGGGGAGGAGGTGCCCGGGTGTGCGGAGGTAGCCAAATCAGAAAGGGGTGTGGCAAAGGAGCTGCCTTGACCCCTTCCAACAGAATTTTAGAACTGGAAGGGACCACAAAGGTCATCTAGTCCAACCCCTTGCTTGGATGCAGGATGACTACAGCTGCAACATCCCTGACAATGGCCGTCCAGCCTTTTTCTGAAAACCACCAGCGATAGAGAGCCACCCTACAAATGGCAAGTTGAGGCATGGTGAAGGGGCTGTCCCATGCCCCAACCCCTGCTCTCCTAAAGTAAAATCAACCAGTACCCTTGCGCCTGAAGTCATAGAATTAAATCTCAGTCTCAAAATGAAGTTGCACAGCCAAGATTTTGAGAACTGCTTCCAAAGTTGTTTTCTTTTGCAGGATTTAAAAAAAAAAAAAAAAACCAAAAAAACCCAATCCTGTTTAAAGTTGGCCATATGAGATATACCAGAAACGATTTCTGCTATCCCCTCTAAGCCATAATAGACAGTAGTGTTAACTAACGCCCCACACCTTAGCCTTCCTCAATTCTGGATGATGGCCCCCATCCTGAATACATATAGGTTTGGGGCCACTGACCTAAGTCGGTTGGAAGAACTCTTAACCCCTAGTTTACTGTCCACAGTTCAATAGAACGGAGCAGAGGGTGTTACCAGATGTAACGCTACCCACTCGTTTGGGTGGCAAACATGTAGCAGGTTGATTCATGAGCGGCCACATCCAAATTGCCCCTACTTGCTTGCCTGCAAATATTGCAGATGAATAACAAAGGCCCTTTTCAAACGGGCTGTTGTGCGTGCGGGGATGGGTAGGTGGCACGGCGGTGCGTGGGTGTGCGTTCCCATGGACACACACCCACCTCCACCCATCTGCACACACAGAGCATCCGGCAATGGCGCCCATTGCTCCATGCGTGGAGCACGCATGCACGCACACCCAGCTGTGGCATTCGCACAGATCCCCCCCTGCCCACCTGGGCGAGGGGGCTGTCTGCGTAAAAAGGGCCAAAGATCAGCTACAGGCAGGGTGCTGGGGAGGTCATGGGGGTGGAGGGACAGGGTTTAAGCAGCAGTGGCCATGAAAGCAGGCTATCACCACGGCCACATCTGGGGCCTGCCATTGCTGCCACTCCCAGGCTCAAGAAAAACCCTGTCTCTTACCTCCTGTCAGGCAGCCACTGGCACACATATCAGTTACCCAATAATATACATCTGGACAACCAGTTAGGAGCCCAGAATAGAAAACACAGGGTTATCCTGTGTTTCTTGCTATGTCTGGTGACTCCCTCCCTCCCCCTCAATACAGTTCTAGCCTCTATGAAATTGTGTGTTCAAAAGCTGGGATGACACATGAGCATTGGAAGTAGGGGGCAGCCTACATTCTTGAGCCAGGTGCCCCCGTTTTCTGCTCCCAGAAGCCCCATCCCTGATGCTCAGAGAGAGAATTCAGACATAAGAACATGAGAAATGCCATACTAGATCAGGCTAATGGTCCATCAAGTCCAGCATCCTGTCTCTGACATTATCCACCTTCAGTTACTTCACAGAAGTGCACAACAGGTCACAATGGGATGATCAATTCCCAGCTCCTGACAATCAGAGGTTGTGTCCCCTGACCTGCTTGGTTAATGGCCATTGATGGACCTATCCTCCAAGAATGTATCCAATCCTTTTTTGAACCTAGCTCTGCTACTGGCCTTGACCACATCCTCTGACAACCAGTTCCACAAGTTGATTGCACGTTAGTGGATATCCCTGCTCACCCCACACTAGGTTAAAGAGACACTAGGAGAACACCACTCTCCAGGGTCACAGTCTCTCTGGGTGGCCCCCACATGCTGCTCCAGCAGGGCTCAGTAGAGCCACAGAACCCACCTGGAGCACCAGAGTTCACACAATCAGATTCCCTCTCATTGCTGTTGCCGCCAAAAATCTAAAGGGGCACGCTCCCCCAGCCCATACTCTCCACACATCACCAATGGTAAAAACAATAGTGAATTAAGAAACTATTCAGGCTATGAGGAATCTACAAATATTTAAACCATGCAAACATCAAAGTGACAGAAGTGGAGGGTGTGAACCTCTGAACAGCTAGCACCAGTGGTAGCGCTCGGCACGGACACAAGTCCCATTGAAGTGAATGGGATTTGCTCTCATGCAAGGTGTTAGTGCTATCTGTTCAGAGGATCGCAATGTTAATATGGTAAATGGGAGTACAACTAGGAATAATGGGATTAAATTAAGGGGAAATTGAGTCCTGACAGCAAGGCAAATATATTGGCTGAAGGACAGTGTGTGGTTAAGAGCTTTGCTTGGAACATTTAAAATCCACCTGGCACTGCAACCCTGCATTAGAGGGCAAATAGGCTGCATCATTTAAAACAGGGCTGTCCAACTGGTGGCCCGTGGGTCAAATCTAACTCATAATACGGTTCCGTTCAACCTGCAGCTTTAAAATCCAATTTTATTAAATACCAGTATTTGCTAAATAAAACTTATTTCTAGAATGACATCATGGACTAACAGCTCCAAACTCTGCATCTTCAACTCTAGTTCATGTTGATAAGCAGGAAATGGGTTTGATCATCCCTGCACTGTAGAAATAATGTACAATAATGTAAAATGAGATATTTTTGTGTGTTCCGGACCACCAGCAAATGGCTGTGAGGCAATCCAGCTCAGGGTTGCCAAGAGGTTGGATATCTCTGCTTTAAAATGCCTTTTCCTGTGCCTAGGTCTATGGACAAAGGGATCCTGTATCAATCTCTCTCTTCCCCCCATTGATTATCACCCTCTCAGAAGCACGACCATATTCTCATGGCCGTAGGTTCATGAGCAGTTGGCAGAGAACCATTTCAACACTTCCTTTGCCCGGACTCCTGAAAGAATGATGCTCTTATCACACAAACACTGGCAGTGTTGTAAACCGGTACCTCCTCAATAGAGCTTCGGGCTTCAAAAACGCTTGGCTTTAACAAAAGCATTGGTTTCTGCAGCTTTCAAACCACAAGGGAACGTCTAAATGGGTTTCATAGCTTTTCCATTCTCCTTCGGTGGAACAGTCCACGATGGAAGGGAGCCAAATAATTCAACCAAGCACTGAATATTAAGAGTGGGCGTTATCAGATGTTATGTTAGGGGCGTATTTCACCTTTGGGATATGCACCTAGTGTAACACCTGTTTGAAGCCGACTATGTGTCGACTGTTCACCTGCCCTGTAGGGGGACCCACTGTGAAGGCCAAGGAATGGCACATAGCCAGTGTGATGTGGGGAGAGGAAAAAGCAGGGCGAGTACAGCAGCAGCAGAAGTCTTGGCCTTTCCCCAAAACCACTGCTGAGCCTGCTGCGATCTCCCCATTTTGCCTCCCTGCCCCACACAATTACCTGACCCATGGGAGCAGCACACACCGGTGACAGGTCCCTTGGAGCATCACAGGGATGCAGGGAGCACAACTCTACATTGCCACCACTCCCAGATCCCTGCTGCTGCTCTTGCCGCCACCACTCACTGCACCCTGGTAACTGTGTGGGACAGGGAGGGCCAAGTGGAGAGAGCACAATGGAGGCAGGAGCAGTAGCAGCAGGTCCTGGGGGAGAAGGGAGCGGTCACCTCAGGACCTGCCATCATTGCTCTGGTACCAGCTCTCAGGTAGCCATTTTGTGTTCAAGCAGCTACCCAATACCTAGTACCAGTTACATAGTACCAGGGCAGTTTCATTCTGTGAAGGGGAACAGCGGTGAAGAAACAGGAGTTTGAGCAAGGAACGCTAAGAACTGGACAGGAAGTAAACTGCAAAATTAAATCAGTGTACGTAATTAAAAGGGGCAAATGGCGCAAGTTTCATCCCCCTTTAGAGGCCCAGACGTCACATCAGACCCAAGACATACACCGGCTACGTGTTCAGGTTTGCTCGTGCTGACACTCCTCAAGGCGTAACTGGTACAATGCGTGGTAACACCCATTTCTCTTTAAAAGAAAGGAAACTGGTAAAGCAGCTTGAGGCAATTTCTGGGAAGGCACAAAGGAGTGTGCACTCAATGATGAGGCTTTTACACTCTTGCATGGCAGGCCACAGTGAGGCACAAAGCCTCTAAAGATTAATCTTGCCCCATTTGCCCCTTTTAATTACCTATACTACACCGATTTCCTTTCTCAGTTTGCTTCCTGTCCAGTCCTTTGCGTTACTTGCTCAAACTCCGAGACGCCCTCTGCCTCTGTCTCGTCACCGCAGGGCCCCTTGGTTTACTCAGGGGTTGCGGGGGATGAAGCAAGTAGGTAGGAGGCTGGAGCAACGCTGGCGTCGGACTCGATCTGACTCCGACTAACTTCTCCATAGGGCCCATTTGCGGTCCTATGTTGAGGCTGTGAGGACAGCGAGGAAGGAGTTCCTTGCTGTCCTCATAGCGTCTGCGAAGTCACGCCCGGCGGAGCTGTCTCGGGTGGTGTGGGGGCTGGTTAGTCCGGCCTCCCTCTGCCTGGACGGGGATGTGTCCCAGGCCCGCTGTGAGGAGTTTGTCACCTACTTCGCAGACAAGATCGCTCGGATTCAGAGCAACTTCGACGCTGGATTAGAGGCAGTAGGTAGAGAGCGCGAGGTGATGGAGGCCCCGTCTGGTCCATCTTTGTGGGGGGAGTTTCAGGAAGTGACGCTGGCCGATGCGGTGGATGTCTTGGGGTCTGTGAGAGCCACCTGTTGTGAACTTGATCCGTGCCTGTCCTGGCTGGTGAAAGCCTCCAGGGAGACGTTGGGGACGGTGCTGGCGAGGGTGGTTAACGCGTCCTTGCAGCAGAGGAGGTTGTCGTCCAGCCTCAAGGAGGCTGTGGTGTGCCCCCTGCTGAAAAAACCATCGTTGGATGTGGACGCACTCGTCAGCTACCGACCTGTCTTATTATTTAATGTTTATATGCAGCCCTTGGGGGAGGTCGTGAGAGGGTTCGGGGTGCGTTGTCACCAATATGCTGATGATAGTCAGCTGTACCTATCTTTTTCAGCTGACCCAGACCCTGCCGTCTCGTTGCTACCCAGTGTTTGGGGGCCGTGGCAGAATGGATGTGGCAGAGCAGACTGAAGCTCAACCCCGATAAGACGGAGGTGATGGTGGTGGGGAGAGCGAGGGAGGTGTCGGTCCCCTCATTGGGGGGGTTCGCCCTCCTGTAGCTCAACAGGTCCGGAGTCTGGGGGTTGTGCTGGATGCGGATCTCCGCCTGTAGCAGCAGGTAGAGGGGGTGGTGAAGGCTGCCTTCCGTCAGCTGTATCTGGTGCGGAGGTTGCATCTGTACGTCTCTGGCCCGGACCTGGCCTCCCTCGTCCATGCTTTCGTCACCTCGAGGCTGGACTACTGCAACGCGCTCTACGTGGGGCTGCCCTTGTTCCTGGTTCGGAGGCTGCAGCTAGTGCAGAATGCGGCAGCACGCCTCCTTTCAGGGACGGATCGCTGGGACCACATAACACCTGTGCTCCGGGCTCTGCACTGGCTGCCAATAGCGTGCCGAGCCAGGTTCAAGGTGTTGGTGTTGATTTATAAGGCCCTTCACGGTCTGGGCCCCTCGTACCTCAGGGATCGCCTCGCCCTCCACGCCCCACAGCAGCTCCTTCGGTATGCCGGGGGTGCCTTCTTGGAGGTTTCTCTGTGTTAAGCGGGGGGCCACAATGGAGAGAGCATTCTTGGTGGCCAAACTGTGCCTTTGGAATTCCCTCCCGGAGGAAGCTAGTCTGGCCCCGAGCCTTTTAACATTCCGGCGAGTT
This sequence comes from Sphenodon punctatus, assembly GCA_003113815.1. Classification (NCBI taxonomy): domain Eukaryota; kingdom Metazoa; phylum Chordata; class Lepidosauria; order Sphenodontia; family Sphenodontidae; genus Sphenodon; species Sphenodon punctatus. The sequence continues at coordinate 1,299,795 of QEPC01008000.1, forward strand.
TGTAAAACCCGGCTGTTCGCCCAGGCCTTTGGGGAGGGTGGGAGGGTGGGTTAATGGGTTTTTATCACCCTACCCTTCCTTATTATTTTTTTGTAAATTTCTGTCCTCCCTGTTTTTGTAAGATTTTTATGATTGTTTTAATATTTTAAAAATTGTTTTAATGGAAATTTGTTAGCCGCCCCGAGCTGTTTGCAGGAGGGGCGGGATATAAATATATTAAATAAATAAATAAATAAAACTCCTGTTTGCCTCTGCACCTCTGTTCCCCTTCACAAATGAAACTACCTGCTTGACGGTCAAACAGCAGCAGTCACCCAGTCTCTCTTGGGATCACATCCACACGAAGATTTGTCCAGGGTTAATTAAACCAAGATTAGCAAATCCAGTTTAACTAGTCTGTATGAAAAGCCTGTATGGCTGATATTTCACAGTATGAGAGGAATTAGCTCAATCCTGCTCCTAAGGTTAAATAGTATGAATCACTCAATTTGAGAATAACAGTTTCCACACAAGGTTCAATATGGATTAACCAAACCAGATGTGGAGTCTCATCTTCAATTAATCTGGATTACTTCTCTGAAGAGAGCCTGTCCCTAGCAATTAAGCATCAGATCTCTGAATTTCAAGATCTGTTTTGCATGGATGTTAATTTGTGTAAATTTATTTAAATTTATAGCCCACGTTACCCTGAGGGCTACGAGCAGGTAACATCATAAAATGGATTTGCAAAACAATATCAGGATTAAAAATACAGGATATAAAACCCATACAAAAATTATTTTAAAAACCTTATGCCTGCCTGCTAAATGCCTGAACAAATAAAAAAGTTTTGTATTCGTTTCGAAAGATGCTCATGGTGGTGCTTTGATGAACATCCAGGGGAAGGGAGTTCCAAAGTTGTGGAGCAGCCACTGAAAACACCTCTCTATGTGCCTTTCCCATACGGACTTGGTGCGCCAATGGAATTACCAAGAGGTCGTTCTTGGCTTTAGGGGAAGTGATGCAACATAAAGCGTTAACAAATGGCCCAGTAACCACACTGAGTGTGTCTGTTGCACTAACCCATGTGCACTGTATTCTGAACCTAACAAATGGCCTGCTGTTTGCGTTTGCAAATGGGGCTGCGGAGGATGGGGGAAATGTCCTTAGGAGGGTGAGCTAGGCACTGCCAATTTCCTCCCCTCCCGAGAGAGATATCTCCCAAGCACAAACCCAATCTGAGCCTATTTGCCCATCAAACTCACACCCAAGTGAGCCTCAGCTTTGCTCCCCAGCCAATTACTTCCTATCACAGTAGAAGAAGCTACATGCAGTCACTTACCCCTCCCTAAACACACACCAACTCCTCTGCAACTTACTTGACTGCACGTCAACATGTGGGCATGCATTAGCCTGCATTAGCCCACATGCTGGGCTCCATATCCTCCAAACCACTGTTGTGTGTGGTGGGTTAGAGTTCGTTGCATAGTGGCCACGTGTTGGGTGATCCTGGCCACCTGATGATCATGAAAACTCCCACTTGCAGTGGGGTTATCATACTATTTCTCAATGGCCCCAGGGGAGGAGGCAGTCTTGTCAGTGGTGTACAGGGGCAGGATCTTTCTAAGGGCATTTTCAGACAAGACACTCCCCACCCACTATACATGTTACAGGGCACCCATAAGCAACACTGCAGCCCTGCAACATGTATAGTGGGTGGGTGGAGAGTGTCTTGTCTGAAAGCGCCCTTAGTGTCAGCTCTCCAAAGTGGGCTCCTGTCAGACTCAGACTCTCCTGCAAAGGGGGTGGCATGGCACTGACTCTCAATGAGGCCCCCCAGAGTGGCAAAACCCCCACCAAGAAGGAGGTTTTAAGAGTGGGCAGGGACAGTAATAGCACTCCACCCCTGTTCACTCTGAAAACTTCTTTCTTGGCCTGAGGGCCGCTAGAAGATTTTCAGAATGAGTGGGGGCAGAGTGTTGGACCCACTCCCGCGCACTCTGAAAATTTCCTAGCAGTGCTCAAGAAACTTGCAAAGGGCCCCGTAGAAACAGGGCCCAGGCTTAACTGAGCTCCCTCGCTCTGTGGTAACTACACCCCTGCGACTTTTAGATACATCGGGGCCATATGATGTTTATCAGCGTCCTATCATTGGTAGTGCAGCTGCCCAAACCTAGTCACCTTTGCAGGTCCCACTCAAACCACTGACAAGAACACACACACACAATCCCAGATGGCTTCTCTGCAATAGCATGCATGGAATCAGGTTACAAAGCAGCTTCCCATGCAGTATGACTGCAAAAATCCAGAGCTAGGACAGACAGAAGCAAAAGCACAGACAGAAATGTGGGAAAAGAGGGAAGGAGGAAAATGTCTGTATAGAGAAGAGCAGCTGGAGAGATGCATATTAGACTATTATTATTTATATAGTGCCAGCAATGTACCTGGCGGTACAGTCTGATCCTTCTTGCACCATTGATTCAACCACCTCATTTGTTTCCATCAATCTGTGCTACATCTTAAAGAGAGTGGACCTAAAATACTGTGCAAAAAGATATTGCACGTCATGACATTTTTCAGGGTAATCCTGAGAAACTACTCCTGGCTATCTTTTACCTAGACGCATGGGTGACAGGCACGGGTGTGTAATAAATCCCAGGCTGATGCATTTATAAACGGATGATAAAATAAACCAACAAACTAAATGAGTTACAGCTGCCATGGCATCCGTAAAGCATACCTTGACAGAGTGGAGTGGATTTAAATTAGGCCCTTATGTGTTTAACGCATTTTTATTTATTACTTTTTTTTTAAAATGCCTAGGGCATGTTTGGAGAACTTTTTCCCTCCCAGGGGTTGCTTTGAAAATTAGTACAAGCTCCAAGGGTTGCAGAGACGTAGGGGGCCGGGGTGCTTCATTTATTTTATTTATTTAATTCATATTTCTATACCACCCTTCCCGCAGGGGCTCAGGGTGGCCCACAATCATAAAAACAGAATGAAAAAGTCATTAAAATTTATTTTAAAAAACCCTACTACCCCACCAAACCCACCCCTTAAGGGGTGCACTCGGGAAGAGGAGAGTCCAGATCATAGAATTTTAGATTTGGGAGGGACTTCAAGGGTCCTCTAGTCCAACCCCCCTGCTCAATGGCAGGATATCCCAGTCTACAGCATCGCAGACATACTTCTCCAGCCAGGTTTTGAAACCTCCAAGGAAGGAGCTCCCACAGCCTCCCTGCGCAGCTTATTCTGTTGCCCAGCAGTTCTCACAGTGGGACGTTTTCTTAATACTTAACCAAAATCTCCACTGCTGCAATTTAAGCCCATTCTTGTTCTGCCTTTAGCGACATTTGCAAACTACTCTCATCTCCCCCGAGTCTTTTTTTCTCGAGGCTGAACAAACCCAATTCCTTCAGTCTTTTCTCATGCAGCTTGTCCTCCAGCCCCTCTATCAGCTTAGGCCCTGTCACGGGAACAAGGGGGCAACACGGACATTTGGGGTAATGAGACACAAAAGTTGGGGTACCGGGGGGTAAATATGACACGAGCCGCAGTGGGGGGGGGATGGGTGGAGGCGGCGGCGGCAGGTGTGTGGTGCGTGGGCGGCCATTCCCAGAGGCACACACCCATCTCCACCTACAGAGCAACCGCCATTCTGGCCAATTGCTCCGTGGGTGCGTGGTGGTGGGTAGAGATGGGGGGGGAGCACACATGCCGCCATCCACCCACAGCGATCCCACAGGCACCCCCCCATTGCACACCCTCCCGCCACAGCATTCACATGGGTACCCCAACACAGACACGTGTGTGCGGGGGGGAGGGAGGCGTCTATGTGAAAAGGGCCTTAGTTGCTCTTCTCCAAATCCTCTCCAATTTGTCTGCATTCTTCCTGCAACGTGATGCCCCAAACTGGACACAGTACTCCAGGGGCTGCCTCACCAGTGCCGAATGAAGTGGCACTACCACCCCACGCATCTTGGATACGATGCACCACTACTGGAGTCCAAAATGGTCTATGACTTTTTTTGTGGCAGTGTCATATCGCTGGCTGCTTTCTTGTCACACCAGGGGCAGGGGGGAATTCCATGAGAGCAATCATGGTTCTATTCCTATGGGAATTAGCACACACGGGAATGAGCTATTCCGCTGACTCCTGCGAGAAGACTCGCACATGATCAGGTCCCCCGATGCAGCTCTTACAATCACGGGTGTTCTCACGGGAGAAAAACGGAACAGCACATTCCTACATGCACTAATTCCCACGAGAACAGAGCCGCGATTGCCCTCATGGAAGTGCCCACAACTCCCACCCAAGATAACGTGAGAAAGCAGCTACTAACTCATGTTCAGTTTCTGATCCACCATATCTCCCAGACCCTTCTCTCCAGTGCTACTGTCTAGCCAGTTATCTCCCATTTTATATTTGTGCTTCTGTTCTTTCTTTTGTTCCCATGTGCAATACTTTGCATTTTTCTGTCCCTGCGTATCTGTCACCTGTCCTTGTATGCACTCACTCATCTCTACTTTCTTACCCTGAGCTCAGTCTTTCAGTGTCTGGGAGTAGTAACGGGATCTAGAAGCCAGATCCAGGCACTAGAAAGGGGCCAAATAAAAGCTAATCATGGGCTGCGTTTTGCCCCCAGGTCTAAGGTTCCCCATCCCAGCATAAGGAGACTACTTCCTGGGTGTACAAATTGGAGCCTGATTCTGCTGCAAAAGATACTTCCAACAACTTAGTCGCGCGAAGCCACAACATGGGAATGGAAGGACTGTCCCCATGGCTAGGAAGCTTGTCCTAAGACTTTGGAGACTAGGAATTAATTCCCAGCTTTGCTACACACTCCCCGTCGGATGCTGGACAACTAATCTCAAAGTGCTCCGTTGGCACAAGTCACATTTATTTCAACGAGGTGGGTACTGGAGGAGCAGTTAAAGCTTGTTCCCTCCATCTCTCTCAAAGCTTCTAGCAGTCAATAAAATCTATATTGCCCAACAGTCCTGACTTTGCCAGGACTACCCTGCTTGTGCAAGGAAATTCTGTAGTCTGACATTTGGAGGGCAGTGGTCTGCTTCGGAGATAGCCATGAAAGTGGGCTCTCCCGAAGCCACTTGAAATGTTGGGATGTTTCTGGATCTGGCCCCTGGATCCAGTCCCTACCCGCTAGCACTGAAAGACGGAGCTCAGGGTAAGGGAGTAGAGATGAGAGCATACACACAAGGACAGGGCCTAGATCCATAATCTGGACCCTCCACTTCCTGTGTGCACCCTTTAAGCACCCCCAGCTTCCTTGTGACCCTCAGAGCTTAATAGTCATTTTCACAGTGGCCAGTGGGAGGGAAAAGGTTCCCAACACCTGGTATAACGAGAATCATCAGTGAACAATCTAAGGGGGTGAGGAGCTAGGGAAAGAGGTCGGTTTTAAAGAGGTATTTGAAAGTTGGGATGTGAGGAAACGAAGCAAACGTGTTCAGGAAGGGAGTTCCAGGCACGTGGGGTAGCACTGGAGAAGGGGCAACAGTGGTTAAACAGCAGCCAAAGACTCCGGAATGGATGTCTACCCATTCAGTAGACACCTCCAAGTTGGGTTCGCAATAGTTCTGCACACTGCTGCAGTAGTTTTATTATAGCCAGCAGTTTATTTTTATTTATTTTAGGTAGAGGCGTTTATGCCTCAAACACAGCTAGTGCCACATGTTAAAAAGTAATTTGGACCTGTCTCAAAACCAAAATGCTATCCTCTGCTGCAGCTAACGTGCTGGATGAGAACATTATCGGATTATGGCGAAAGCTGATCTGTTAATAAATTTGAATCTGGATGAGAACATCCAAGCACAGCAGAGTCAAACCTGTAATTATGACACCTGCAAATGCTGTGATGTCATTTTTAGCATTAAAAAAAAAAAAAAATCAGCATTCTGGACAGGGACAAGGAAAGCTAGGCCTTTTCGTTTTGCTGTATAGTTTACAGGTGCCAGACAGCGTGGAGATCCAGAAGAAGCTGACACTTTTTCTACATACACATGCCACCTACTCTTATAAAACTGCATCAGTAAAGAGAACAAATGTATGTGAATCTACCAACAGGATGCTACTTTTCCTATGGCTAGAAGATGATAACTCTTATCCGTTCCCTATTTTGACCGTAACTTGGGTGGGCGCTTGTTGGGTGCTGAGGGGGGGCACTGAGGGGCAGGGGGGTACAGGCTGCTAAGAGGAGGGGATGGAAATGGGGCTGGAGTGGTGCTCATTTGGGGTGTTGGGTGTTGAGGGGAGAGCACAGGGCGTGGCGGTGCTGGGGGAGGGACGTAGGAGGGCACAGGCTGCTGAGGGGAGAAGGTGGATGTCATGGGGGAGCACAGTATTGTGTGCATGTTTTTGAGTCAACACTGGCTGAAGCAGAGGCTTTTGGGAGCAGGACTTTTGAAGCAAGTTTTTGGAAGCAGAGGGCTCTGGGAAAACATCGCTTTGAAGCTGGACTTTTGAA
>QEPC01008000.1:1311208-1322463 GCA_003113815.1 Sphenodon punctatus
CCCCAGACCTCACTGCTCTCTGGCCCCCTCCCTACCAGTTGCCCTGGCTCTTAGCACTAAGGCCCCTGGTCACCAGGCACCATGACATCGTGCCCATGTCATGGCCATGTTGACAGGCCGTCTGAAGAGACAGCCAGGGTGTCCTTAGGGTGTCTTTAGACATAACTCTGTTCAGTGTTCTGTAACACAGTGTCCTACCGTTACAATGTTTAGACATACCGTCAACACAGTGTTCACCCCAAACACTGGAAGTGAACAACTGCCAGGTCTTGACAGTTTAATCAGTGTTGGGGTGAACACTGTGGGTGATTTCAGACATGATGGGCGGCCGCTTTCACCACGGGCCGTGGGGTGGTTCGGACCACGGCCAGGGGTGAAGGGGCACGCCAATAGACGTGCACCCCACTGCCTTCGGCCGTGGTCTGAACCACTCCACGGCCCATGGTGAAAGCAGCCGCCCGTCACGTCTAAAGCGGCACACATCCCCGGAGGGCCCCCTATGTTCCCCAGCGGCCCTCCCCCCTCCCGACAGGCAGCGGCCAATCCGGCCGCTGCCGCAACCACGGGCAGGGGTGACTCCCATTGACCGCGGTGAACGGTAAGTAACCAGACGTTACTTTCCGTTCACCACGGCCATGGTAGCCTTTCACCACACTTCTCGACCTCCTCGCGTCCGGAGGTCCAGAAGTGTGGTGAATGCAAACACGGACCGCGTTTGACTGTGGTGCACATCTGGCGGCGAGCCAACAGACGTTCACCACAGTCAAACGCGGCCCGTGTTTGACTGTGGTTCAGCCAGGGTGAACGTCAGACGCGTAACGTTTGAAATCACCCTGTGTTGGCGGTATGTCTAAACACTGTAATGGTAGGACACTGTGTTACAGTACACTGAACAGCGTTATGTCTAAAGACACCATGAGGGGTTTGTAGACCCTCATACCTCTGAACCCTACAACACACCAACATGGGGATGGGCATTTTGGCCTTGACTCAGCGAGACCTGGGGTAGTTCTGAAGATGATACAGGGTCACAGACAAAACAGGGGCACAGACAAACATAAGGGCACCTCCACCTAAGGTGTTCCCTATTACACTTGACATAAAGAACACCTAAAAAGGATCACTTTCAGGCAAACATTTTAAGCTGGAAACTCATGTGTGTAATGAAACTGAGATAACGGGTTCGCTGGCCTACACACAGGAGGTTTTAAATTTAGGTTTAGTTTTATCAGCATCAGTGTAGCTTACTGCATAAGATGATAGAGTTGGACATGAGAGACCAGGGTTCAAATCCCATCTTAGCCATAAACTCACTGTGTGCCCTTGAGATAGTCACTATTCCTTAGCCTCAGTCTGTAAAATGTAAATAATAATGACTCACCTTACAGATTTGTTTTGAGGGTAAGCTAGACAGAGATTGTAAAATTCTGCCATGGGCCACTGGAATAGGGCAGGTTAGGGTTATAAATCTTATTAAATGAAATAGTCTTATTCCTTTCTCCAGGACTACTCATAGAACTAACTAAGCATGTACCGAAGCGCTATAAAAGACTGGGCCTTGATGAGTGCAGAAAGCAAGGGGAGTGGCATACAGAAGCTTAGAGATGGGGTGGATATGGTAAATCTCGGTAAAAATTCAAATGTCACTGAGCAGCACTATTTGGTTTTTGTGATGGGGAAATTAACTCACAACTGCATTATTTTATTATTTTATTTTTTCTCCAGGGCATTCAAGAAGTCATGAGTGAAGCCCTAAGAGTGGCTTACAAAGAATAAGATTGTCTTTTTAAATGATTTTTAAAAATAAATAAATTTTATTCTGCTGCTTGAACCTTTATGGTTCACTTTACCCTGTCGTTCCCTACAACCAGAGAACGCTAGAGATCTATTTTTAAAAAAATAAATAGAAAACCAAGATTCTTGCATAATCACATGACCCCAAACACTCAGTATTTAGGGAAAAAAGAATTTAAATATGATGGCACTTGCGATAAAGATCATTAGCTCTGGGACTGCTGTAGTGAGGAGACAGGAGCTTCGACAGCTGCATTTAGTGTAACACATAATAGGCAGATCAAAGTCTTTCATGATGACCAGTAAGCTATCTACAGAGTTACTTCTGCAGGCCAAACTGAGCATTTAACACAGGGCCGGCCTTACCGTGGGACAGTTTGGGGCGGCTGCCCCAGGCCCTGCTCCTTGGGGAGGACCCACGCTTGGGGGTCCCAGCTCCCAGCCACTGCTCCCGACCTCTGGCCCCCTTCACTTCCTGTCTCGGTCAGGGAGTGAGGGAGAGGCAGAGGACCCGCCCCTCCCTCACTCCCTGGTCCGTAGCAACTTCCGGTGGCATCGGGCGCGGGTGGTGGCAAATTCAAGTTGCTGTGGTGCCCAGGGCAACCTGGAAGCCAGCCTGGTGCGGGGCCCAGGCCAGTGGCGGTACAGTCACAGTCGGCGGCGGATGGGGTAAGTGCCTCGAAAAATGGCTGGGCTTGGGGATGGGCGGAGGGGAGTGCCCCCTCTGCCCAACCCTGAGCCCAGGCCTGGGTAGCGCCCCCAGATCAAGCCAGGGATTGCCCCTAGTGCACCGGCTGCTGGCAGCTTTGCTGACGGCAGCAGAAGGGTCCCACATTTCTCCCCTCCCCCCCCGGACCCCACAATTCCTAAGGCCAGCCCCGATTTAACACACAATGTAAAATTTTCAAAAATGCCCGAGTTACATAGTTTAGTTTACTGTGTGACCAAAGTGGTCATTACAAAAGAAGATACAAATGACAGCATAGCCATAAGGCCGAGTTACATAAATAATTAAAAATAGGACTTGGGTATTAAAATAGGACTTGGGTATTAGGTATAGGTACTAACCCTTCGAAGACTTGTACTAAAGCAGAAAAATGCATAGTAGTCTCATCCCAGGCACGTAACCACATTGACTTCATTGGATTATATATGTGCAATTGCTTTGAGTCAAAACCTTGTATAGTTACTACTCAATGCACACTGTTCCACACAAGTGTAAGTATCTGCAGTATGAGTTCTTAGGGGTCTGAACCTTTCAATACTTAGACTTTTAAATTCCAAAGTCTGTTTTGTAAATGAATATTAGGAACCCAAGGCTCTGCCCTCAAAATGCAGCCACAGCGCACGGGATACGCTACAGTTCAGAAAGAGAGTTCACTGGAACTACGTTAAACATGCACTGAAGCATCCTCCTGATTTCGAGGCCTAGATATCTACACATACAAATGAGAGGGGGGGAAATTGTAGCCACACTACAGTTTTGCTTGTATTCTTATATGGGAAAATAACAAATGGCCTCGCATCTCTTTAGGGCATTCTGACCTGGCACTCAAGAGGCCTTCCTAAATCTCTGTTGATGTTAACATATGTCACTTTACAAGATCTGTACTGTTGTTGTTATCTAGCTGATGTTTTGTGGCACTGCTGCTGTGGGACAGGACTGTAATAAGATGTTGAAACTTGACAGTCTTTGAAAATGTAATATTACATGTTGACTAAATGCTTCCAGCTGAGAATTCTTCGCCCCATTCACTATGTGCAGTTTTTACCTCTGTTCCTTTGAACATTATAAACCCAGAACATTTCCTCCACATTCTACTGGCAGGATTCTTTCAATCCTATCCAGACCCACCCACCCTTGTTTACAAGCAGATTCTGCCCCCACCAGAGCAAGAACATTCAACCGTAAGGTCTAATAAAGAAGTTCTATGTGGGGAAAGGCAGTGCAATGTCCCTTTAAAAGAGCTGGCTGTGTGGAAGGATTGCCACACCACAAGTAAACAAAAGGCAATCAGGAAATACTTGAGGGCAGAGACCCCTGCATGGCTTTGAAGTCAGTCAATCAGGTGGAACTTCTCAGCAAATCACAACTTCACTTCCTGAGAACCAAGTTTTTATTTCAAGGGGGGCTACCTTAAATGTCTCTCCCCAGTTTCTGACACCCAGAAAAGGAACAACAACAAAAGTTACAGATGCCAAGAACCTGGAAGCCTCTTCCAAAAAGTGGAAGGAACCCAGGACAGGTCAGGAGTATTAATTCTGATGACTAAAAATCCTGGGAAAGCAAAGAAACAAAAGAGCTGAAGCAAAAGCAGCCACGATTAACCATTTCTGAGCCGGCGGAAAGCAAGTCTCAATGAAAAAGATGGATGCAGTAAAAGCGAGAGGAGCACTCCGTGTGTAGTATGATCGCTGTCATGGCAAGTTTGGGGCGGAATGGCAGGAGAGGAGTTTTATCCACCTGAGACTGAAGCTCTAGAAAAGCTACTTCCAGCCCTTTTGATGGAAATGCAATGTCTCTGCAGCCCTTGCTGCTCCCATCTCTCCCCCCCCCCCTTCTCCTGCAGTTACCAGGAGCTATTAGACCAGAGCCTGCAACCCAACGCGTCATGGTGCCTGCCACCACGTTAAGGACAAATCGTCATTGGCAAAGAGAGGGGGATTAAAAAACAGAACCCAAACCCGCCAATCTGTGCTAACTCCAGGAGTGGGGCTGCTAGCGGGGCAAAGGCGTCACGCGTTCAGACAGGAACCTTGGGGAGTTCGCCCCGCACGCTGCTCCCCCCGGATATGCGGATTTCGAAACAGGGGCTTCTCGGGGAGGAATCGCGTTTAAAAATCGCCTGGCTAGCCTCTACGTAACGCCCTGTCGAAAGCGGACGCCATATTTTGTGTTGCTGATGTCGACATAGGGAAACGTAGACATGTTGTCCCCCACCCCCCTTCTTCCTCCTCCTCCTCCCCCCCTCGGGATCCCGCTCACCTGCCCTTTGGAGATCTGTCCACCCCACCCCCCTTGCAGGGCCACCAGGCTCTTGGAGGAGGCGGAGCTACACAGAGAAAGGGGACGGGCAAAGAGGACGCCATGCCCACTTTTTAATNGGTTTTTTTAAGGAGCTGGCCGGGGAGGGGGGTGCGGGAGGAAAAGTTAGGTTGGAGCGGGGCTCGCCTTCGCCGCTGCGTTCAGGGGAGAGACAGGAGGTTTTTGCAAGTCCATGTGCCCGAGGGATTTGGAGCCGCTTGCCCCTCTCGGATCAGTATTTTTAAGCCCAGGCGAGGGCGAGCGGAGGCGGGAGGGGGAAGTTTCTTACCTGCGCCCAGGCTTCGGAACGTTGAGACACGAACTTTCCCAAATGGAACTCGGACTCTGCCTCTCGCCGCGTTCGAGAACGCAGGGGAGTCGGGTTCAGGAGTCGGCTTTCATTTTTAAATATATATATTTTCTAAAAAAAAAAATACACCCCCAAACAAGCAGAAACGGTGGCTTAAAAAATAAAAATAAAAAAAAATATCTCTCGATCAGTGGGGAATCTACGCCAAAACCCACATGATCTCTGACGTCAGCATGCGTATTTGCATACGATACCACCAGCGGCTCTTCCACCGGGGTCTTCTTATTTGGCGCAAAGTTAGAAATTGAAATTCTCAAAAAAAACACAACCCACTAAATTGCCCTTTTAAAATAAAATAATTTCCCCGATGGATCGAGCCACACGTGGCTTGGACAATATTTCCCCTCTTCCCCCCAACTGAAAGTATATCACTAATGTGTAACTATATAGAGACAGATAGATGACAGTGTCTGTCTATATAAAATATATTTTACAAAGTATATATTTATAGGAAAGATCACTGAATATTCTAATGAGGGAAGAGGTAAAAGATGGATCTTCCCGACCTAGATTCTGTCAGGTTTTGACCTGAGTCCCCAACTCTGATCCTTAAAAGAGAAACTCAAGCAAACCGCCTCCTGATCCCCTAACACATGGAATTTTACACACACCTATCAAATGTCAGCTCTGGCACATGGATCCTGTCAACATTTGAACCTTACGCCCCAAATTCCATTTCCTAACGAGAATAAGGGTAAATGCTTCTGTTGTGATGACACCAAATAATTGGGGCCCGGATGCATCCGGAAGAAACAGCCCCCCCCCTCCCCACAAAAAACCTGCCACCTGGGACAGCATCCTGCAAGTTCCCGACTCTTCTTCCCACAGATTTAACTGTTCTAGATGCGTCCTCTTCCCCAAACCCTCAGAATTTAACACCTGGATCCTGCCAAATTTTGGCCGCGAGCCTAGAAATGTTTGCCATAGAAACAAGTGTTTCTTCCTTAAAAAGAAAAAAAAGGCAAGAAACCTGTTCTCAAAGCTGCAGCACCCCCCGCACTGGGTACGGTGCTATTGGAGGTATAGCTACTCCTGCCTGTGTGCGTAGAGCTCACCGCTCCATCCTCTAGTGTTTTACTCTTCAGGTTAGGAAGCGGGAGCTGAAAGGACCCAGTTCAGATGCCAGAGCCGGATATTCGCGACGCTCTTGGCTTTGGGATGGATGGGGGAAGGAGTGGCGAGGGGCTCGAGATGGATTGATGTAAGCGGAGCAGGAGCATCTAATATTTCGCCAGCGCTGTCTTTTTAGTCATTAGAATTTGGAGTGTAAGAATCTAGAAATGCCTGGAGCCAGCTAGGTTCGCGGTGCCAGCTGTTGGTTTTCAAGTGCAGGCTGCGAGTCCGGGCAGCTCTCTGTTAGAAGGAAGGGTAGGATTTCTGATCCCTTGGGTACCAAACTCGATCCGGATCGGGTTGCTCCGGTGTTTTTAGGAAGACTCTTTACGCGCGAGGGAGGGGGAGCAGGTGACAATGCCAAGGCAGAGGCAGCTTTACCCACTCGCTTCATGGAAAGTTCAAGGTGTCGCCGATAAGCTGCTCGGCAAACTGTTGATCCTGACCACGTGGAGCAGACTGAGCCCGGGAGAGATGCAGCGAGCTGCCAAGCGAGCAGAGACGGATTTAAGCGGTCCAGCTCCGGGGCGGGCGAGACTGGAAGGGCAGGCACGTGGTTTTCAGGCCGGAACTCCCCGCTTGCGCTACCCAAAACAAAAAGTTTGAATCATTGTCTACGGGATTGATGAAGCTGCCTTGGAGGCCATGCTGCCTCGGAGAGGCGTTTCCTGTGGCTCTTCTGGGAACGTTGGGCTTGACAACCTTCTCTGTTTGAGGCCTCTTGGAGTGGATCTCAAACGGGGGTGCTTAGGATTGGGGTGTGTGTGAAAAGGATCGCACCTAGCAAATACCTTGCTCCACGGGAGGATTTCCAAAATGATACGGTAGCAAGGAGGAAAGAGAGCGTGGGGGACGAAGCAACATGAGGGTGGAATCCGGTTGGGTCGAAAGTTCAAAACAGCCCTTCAGTAAGTGGTGCCTGGCTGTTCTGCCCACGCACAAACTGGTGACCGTGTGATCATTTTGCATTCACCTGCTGGCCACCATCTTCCGCATGCGCAGAATGGGTAGCAGGGCCGGCGAGGGTTTGTGAGGCCATGTGCGAAGTCTTGGTGTGGGGACTAATTTGCATAATTAGGCCCCACCTAATTATGCCTCCCCATGCTTCTCCCCACCCCCTCCGGTTTGGCACCCCTTGCCTGGCGCTCAGCCACCTGGCACTAGTGGCCACTCAGCTACCTGGCGCTCAGCCGAGTGGCCATAGACAAGCATGGCCTCCCAGTGCTCTCCCCAGCCGAGCGTCTACCACCAGGAGTGGTTCCACTGCAGGGGCAGCCAGGCGGGCAGTGAGACAGGCACAGAGAGACTGACTGCGTCCGCTGCCTTACTGGAGGAGGGGGTGAGCTTTGCCAACCTGGCTTCCAGGGCCTGTTGCTTCCGGTCTGGAGGTGCTACTATCAAACACACCAGACACCCAAAATGCAGCTAGCCTATTAAGCGCATTATACCATGAAAAGACACACACACACACACACACACATATATATATTAAAAAAAACCAGTTCAGTTGTGCCCCCACAATCAGTTCACGCTGCCCCCACCCCATAACCAGTTCATTTGCGCCCCCACCCCCCATATAATCAATTCACACTGCCCCCACCCATAACCATTTAATTTGTGCTCCCGGGGCAGCGTGAATTCATTATATGGAGGGCGCAAATGAACTGGTTATGGGGTGCGGGTTTAAAGACCGTATTCCTGTTAGCAATAACTTCATTAAGAAAAGTTAGTGAAACAGCAGTGATAATAATCTCAGAACCATATTTGCAGATTTATTTTCCAAGATAGAATAGATATTGCTTTACATCCTGAATTCCTACCTAAGATAGTATAAGCAAGACAGTTGTGAGAATGTGGCCCTTTTTACACGGGCCTCTCCCAGCCATGAACACGCAGATTTCTGTGTGTTCATGGGTGGGGGAGCCCTGTCTGAACAATGCGGTGCATGCGCCCATGGTGAGTGGGTGTGTGTGTGCGCCCGCCTAACACACATCCCCACTCACACACACCCACTCACCCCACTCATCCCCATGCACAGAGCAACCGGGGGAAACGGCAGTTACTCCGTGGCTGTCCCTTCTGCTGCTGGAGCACTACTAGGAGGCAGAGGCAGGTGAGGGATGGGAACCGGAAACAGGGAGGGGAGGCAGAAGAACTTATTGGGGGAGAAGCTGGCTGCAGCTTGCCGCCCAGCCATGCAAGTGCGGGGCCCCAGCTGGCCGCAGGGCCATGTGCGGCCGCACATGTGGCGCATGCCTGGGGCCAGCCCTAACTGCTAGATATTGTTTTGCGCATGTGCAAAACAAACAAAAACATTTCAATTGACCTGATGACTGAAAATCAAACCAATAATTTGTTCTGATTTCCATTTGTTCTGACTGAACTGACTGGATCCATTGAAAGTGCAATCTGGTGGGAAATGGGAAGAGCCACTGTGAACCCATAACACCAGTGCTTCGTTCTCTGCACTGCCAGCCTATTGTCTTCTGGGCCTGATTCAAGGTGTTGGTTATTACCTTTAAAGCCCTATATGGCCTGGGCCTTGCTTACCTGCGGGATCGCCTCATTCCTTGTGCTCTGGATCAGCCCCGACGGTCAGCTGAGAGCGCCCTCTTGGAGGTCCCGTGGGTTTCCCAAGTGGCAACATTTGAGGGGGCGTTCTCGGTTGCTGCACCAAGGCTGTGGAACTCTCTGCTGGCGGAGGTTTGTCTCTCTCCGTACGTTTCCTCCTTCTGTAGACAATGTAAGACCTGGCTGTTTTGCCAGGCATTTGGTGAAGGGGACGGGTAGTGGGCGGAGGGTTATAAGGGGGGTTTATTTGAGTATTTATTCGGACCTCTGGGAGATTTTTATTACATGTTTTTATATAATCTTATATTTTATATTTTTGTATTCATTTTTATTACTTATTGTTTGCCGCTCCGAGCTGCCATTGGGCAGGAGGGGGTGGGTTATAAATCATGAAAATAAAATAATTAATAAAATTAATGGGTTTACATCCTTAGGATGGGAAGAGGGAGAATGTGTGGTGAAAGCAAGAACTGGCATTGGTGTGCTCTGGTTGGTCCCAGTCTCTGTTTGTAGCTATTGGTGGCCCCGGATCTCTCCTTCTTTCGATGGCTGTGTAAGATCTGGCTGTTCCACCAGGCGTTTGGTGAGGGAGATGGGTAGAAGGTGGAGTTAGGGTGGGTTTCTGTCTTTGCTTTTGTTTGTTTTTTTATATCCCCCATATGGACTGTTTGATGTTTGTTTTATTGACTTGTTTACTTATTGTTGTATTTTATATTTATACTTAATTTATTTTATGATTGTTAGCTGCCCCGAGCTGTTTTGGCAGGAGGGGTGGGATATAAGTTGTGTAAATAAAATAAATAAATAAAATAAATAAATAAATAAATTACATTTCTCTGTGCGGAGGTTTGGGATGTGGTGCAGGAAGCTGGACTAGATGACCCTTGATGTACCTTCTAGCCTTGTGACTCTGAGTATCACTATAATGGGATGGGCGGGGGGTGGGGGTGGAGCTGCTACAGGGCTGGCAGGAGTGGGAGGGGGCACACTCCTTACCTTGTGCAGTTGCATCCCCTTCCAGTGTGGGGCATGGAGGCCTATTCCATCTTCTGCACTGGGTCCCATCCCAACCTAGCTATACAGAGGAGGAGGGGCAGGGGCATAGGTAAATTGGGATGAATCCTGGTGCAGAAGATGGAATGCCCCCCATCCCTCCCAGTAGCAGGAGACACCGCTATGCTAAAGAGTGTGGCCTCTCCCTCAGGCTCATGAGCCCCAGTGCAGTTGTATTTTATTTATTTATTTAAAACTTTTATCCTGCCCCTCCTGCCCAAAGGCAGCTCGGGGCGGCGAACAACACACAATTTTTTTTTAACAATAAAACATTTAAAACTATCAACAAATTTTAAAATAACTAAAAAAAACCCCTCACTCTCCCTCCCAAACCCTACCCCCCACCCTCGCCAAAAGCCTGGCGGAACAGCCAGGTCTTTCACAAACGTCGAAATGACATGAGGGTGGGGGCCAACCGAGCCTCCTCCGGGAGTGAATTCCACAGCACGGGGGCAGCCACCAAAAAAATCTCACATCAGTGGCCACCCATCTCACCCGGGGAACCTCCAAAAAGCCCCCGGCGGACGATCTCAGGGGTCGCACGGGCACATGGGGAGTGAGGCGATCCCGCAGATAGGCAGAGCCCAAGCCGTGAAGGGCTTTAAAGGTCAAAACCAGCACCTTGAACCTAGCCCGGTGCTTTATAGGCAGCGAGTGCAGAGCCTGGAGCACTGGTGTCATGTGCTCCCTGCAGCCTGCCCCAGTAAGGAGATGGGCCACGGCATTCTGCACCAGCTGCAGCCTCCAGACCAGCTTCTCGGGCAGCCCCACGTAGAGCGTGTTGCAGTAATCCAGCCTCAAGGTGATGAAGGCATGGATGACAGTGGCGAGGTTGGAGTCTGAGCGATATGGCCGAAGCCGTCGGACAAGACGTAACTGCCGAAACACACTCCCCACCACGGCTGCAACCTGAGATTCCAGGCTGAGCCGTGAATCAAGCAGCACACCCAGACTCCGTACCTGCAAGACCATGGGAGGGCGACCCCCCCACACAACAAGAGGAGATTCAACCACTCCCAGGCCCCCCAGGCCCTCACCCACCAACATCACCTCCGTCTTGTCAGGATTCAATTGCAGATGGCTCAACCTCATCCAAGCCCCCACAGCTGACAGACACTGGGAAAATAAAGAGACTGCATGACCTGGGTCGATGGAAAAAGGGAGGTAGAGCTGAGTGTCATCAGCATACTGATGCCACTGCATGCCCTGAAACCCCTCACGATCTCCCCTAACGGCTGCATATAGATGTTAAACAAGAGGGGGGACAAAATGGCACCCTGTGGGACTCCACATGTGAGGTCCTGGGGGGAAGACGTACACTCCCCCAAG
>QEPC01008000.1:1323224-1339198 GCA_003113815.1 Sphenodon punctatus
CCCCCCCCCCCCCCCCCCCCCGCCCAAGCTCTAGTGCACAGAGGCAGGGAGGGAGACATCTGAGGCAGAGAGGGAGACAATGGCGGCACCCAGCACTGAAGCAAAGTCTCTTCCTCTGCCCTTGGCACCACCATAGAGCATGTTTGCAGGGTGGTTGCAGGTGGAACGGGGCTTCTCCAGGTGGGGATGGATGGATGGAGGGTTCCCCTCTCCAGGCGTCACAGATGAGGCAGTGTGGTTGCGGTGGTGAGGGGCATGGAAGCATCACAGGCATAGGCTGAGAAGTCCCCAACCCCCCACAAAATCTGCCATCCTAGATAGATGCCTATGTTGCCTGCCTCTACGTCCAGCCCTTCTGTCCCAGTGCTAAAATATGTGTATAGGGATATTATTGCTCAAAAGAGCCTGTAATTGTCCTTGATCTACTCTCACAGAGACCTCCTTGCACTGTTTAAAATTGCTGGACTGATCTAAAGCCTTTGACTTTATGCAGATGTAGTCCATAAAAGATTATTTTCCTATGTGCCCATCATTAAAGAGACATAGGAAATATTATATATATAAAATTAGGGTTTGCATCGAATTTATATATACACAATATTTTAGAAGTTACAGTGTTAATAGGGCCTATGAGAGAGCTCCACAACAACTTAACTTCAGGGACATAGTAATTATAGGGTATTCTTTTGAAGATCATAAAGGTTTAATTATGTTTCTGAATTGCCAAAGAGTTGGCATTCAGATGTGATTAGAGCAACATTCCTCAACTCTTCAAATTAGTTTCATGGACTGCAATCTTCCATCCCCTTACTCCAGAGTAGTCATATTAAAATCAGTGGGGTTACTCTGGAGTAAATAGTTGGAGGCACTTTGTCATGATAATACAACTGGGGGTGCATGTTGCAGATCCACTTGCTCCTTTTTTAAAAAACAACAACACACAAACAGTTAGGAACCTTAGAAGTGCCATACTGGGTCAAATGAATGGTCCATCTAGCCCAGCATCCTGTCTCCAACAGTGGCCATTCTTGGTCCCTTATTATAATAACACATATTATTGTTGTTATTATTTATTGTAGAGTTATGTTCTGACCTGTTGTGAAGACTTGTGCTGGCTTACAACAAATAAAACAGAAATTTAACTTGTTGAAAACTGTATTTTTCTTTCTAGGTTGTGATATTGCGGCTGGTTTATATTAGGTTGTCTGAAGAGAAGGGCTATATTTTAGTGCAAATGAATAATCAAAAAGAAGTCAGATATGTCAAAACAGTGTCAACAAACTCCCTGATGGCACTGCCAGCTGTGCAGATATTTTTAACTGATTGACTAAAAGGGAAACCCTGAACTTATTGGCTTTTTTATTGGCAAAGCTCCCACTGGCATCAATGGGATCATGATTTCACTGAGAGTCTATTTTGTGCGTGCTGTTTGATAACAAAATTGATTTATGCTCCTCTTTACTGTTCTTTGGAAATGGGTGGTCTGAGTTTACTGTGGTTCTGCTTGCTTCAGGCGTCTTGTGTTTACTGATAGGCGGCCTCAAAAATACCTGGAAATAACCAACATTTTAAAATAGGGAGGGAAGAAGAGAGAGAAAGAGAGAGAGAAGTTTATTTAATAAGAAAACAGTGTTTAAAAGACCCATCATGGTCACGGCCAATAAACAAATAGATCTCCCTAGGGCTAACAAGCCATTTGTCCCGGAGACACCCTGGGATTGACCAAGGAAAGTTCGTTTCCTAACATAAGAAGATTTAGGATGTCTAGTTGCAGTGATAGACCGACCTGACTCAAATGAATCCCCACTAACACAGCTTTGCCATGACGGCACCCAGCTGCTTCTTTACCATGATCAGAGTACTGTCCAACCCTTGGATTCCAGCAAAGAGAGCCTCAACAGTTTTGACTATAAGGTTGGTCTGATGTATTAAATACTCCTTAGTAAAGGAGTCCCCGCCAATGTCTGCTCTGCAGTCATGCTCTCTAACACAAGTAGGGAGATCTGATGTGGCTAGCAACATCTCTGGCAGACCCAGATCTTCTACCAGGTCAACCAGAGGTGCACATTGGTTGGTCATAACCGGAATCCTACCCAACTCCTCAGGTGCCGACCTCCTTGACACCTTTGCAGGCAGAGTCCAGTCTGGCGATGCTGGGGAGCAAGCACGAGCTCATTTCTTCTTCATCTCCAGAAGCCCAATCAGCCAAGTCAGTCAGCAAAGGGGGACCTGGCCTCCTGGCCGGTGCCTAAGGTCGTGCGCCCTTGCGCGCGCGCCTCTGGCGCTGACTCCGGCAGCGACGGTGTCTTAAGCAGGGCAGGTCACAAGGGTCCAATGTAGCACAGTTGGGGCTCCACACCAACACTCACCGCAAGTCAATAAGCATCTCCTCACCCTTACTCCGGCAGCGACGGTGTCTCAAGCAGGGCAGGTCACAAGGAGTAAGAGTCCAAATGCAGCACAGATGGGGCTCCACACCAACACTCCCCACAAGTCAATAAGCAGCTCACTCATGGGAGGATGCTGGGCTGGCTGCTAAACACTTGGCTCATTTGTTGGGGAAAGTGGTTGCCCCGAATGTGATCACAGGGTATGATCAGCTGCCTAAAAGGAACAGGCTTTATAGCCTTCATGTGGACTTTATTTCCCCTGTCTGGGTATCCAATCTTTTTAAGACCAGAAAATATCTCCTCCGGAGAGGCATCTCGATTGATAGGGTCTGGGAAATTGAGGGGGGGACAAGGGATAGACCAAGGGGTAGATCAAGAGGAGCCTAGGGGGCAAGTTCCGACTTCCCTGCCCAATCGGGTCCCCTTGGGCCCCGAGCCTAGGAACCCTTTGGTATTTGGGGAGAGCATGTGGAGGTTCTCTCTCTATGGAGGTTCTCTCTGAACTTGTACAGAAATCCCAGTGCCCCCAGGGAAATTCGGTTGATTTTGACTACCCTCCTCCAGCCCAGACCCAGCCGATGGAATGCCAAGTGGAGGAGGGATCTAGCCAGATTTTGGCATTACAGCAATCTTTGCTCCCTGCCCAGGTTCCCCTTAATGGGAACTATGGTAAAGGGGTGATTGAGGGACCGCCGGTCCCAGGCGAGCCATCCGCTCACCTCGCCCTTAAGTTGGGTAGGTTTCTTTTGGGTGAGGGGGACATGAGCGATGCTGGCCCATTACGAGAGGAAATTCAGCTCCTATCTATTATTGACCAGGATTCCTTACTAAGTCGGCTTGATTGTATCCATTCTGGTGAGCAGGCACCAGATATCGACTTTAGGGCTCCCCAAATCCTCACCGATGTCATCACCCATACGCTTACGGGGAACACCCTGGAATTAACAGCTGTCTGGGCACTGGACCCGGTCGAGCAGGGCTCTCCCCCTCCCCTGGGGAGTGAGAGATGAGTGGGGGTCTTGTCTGGGATGCAGCCCGGGATTGGAGCTATGGGGCGGGGGGCAGTAGTGCCCCACTCCAGCTCCAACGTGAGTGTTTTGGAAGTAACACCTTACAGCTGGCCCCAGACCCTAGGGACTGTAAAGATCAGGAGTTGTCACTTCAGGGAGAACTGCGCCTGCCAGAGGGGTCTATTGGTGGAGGGGAAGATATCCCTCCTGGAGAATCCCTGAGGGATGGAGTCTTGGAACCCTTTGGGTTCCTTTCCTGGAATATACCAGGAGCTCGTGTACCCCTGATGGACCAAGAGTGTTTGGAATTTTTCCGACGATTTGACATGGTTTGTCTTCAAGAGACCTGGCTCAAACCCACAGAGGTAATTTCTATTTAGGGTTTCCAACTTATTCTCCATGGGGGGAACCAAGGAAGGTGTTCAGGGCCGGATTTCGGGGGGGCTTGCCCTCCTGGTTAATCTTAATGGTCCAGGGACGGTGCTCCCACTTAGTTCCCCACGACCGGAATTTCAAATGGGGATTTTGAAGATAGGGGAGGTGAATATTGAGCAGTACCTAGTAGTCAATGTTTATATTCCCCTTTTATCTTCCCCCTATTAGAAGGCTGAAGTGTGGCAGGCCTTGGAAAGGGAGATCCTTATAGTTGAGGAGCAGTACCCCCAGGCAATTTTACTTTTGTTGGGTGATTGGAATATCCATTTGGACAAACTATGGGAGAGGGAGGAGGGTTCCCAGGATAGACTAGGTCTCCCTAACATTGACATTGGTGGTCATGCCTCCTACCCTGTCAATCTCTTTTTAGCATTTGTGCAGACGTTTGATCTCCAGATCTTAAACCAGGATCTCCTTTGCAATCCCCTAAGGGGCTTTGCCTTTGTAGGCCCCCAGGGAAAGAGTAAGGTAGATCTAATTTTGGTCCAATCAGATGCGCAAACTAGATTCCAGGAAGTTAAGCTTTTCTCCAGACCAGAGAGTGACCATATGACTCTGGTAATGGGAATCGTGGTTCAGTGTGTCCCATTGGAAAAGGACGGAGCCATCCATAGACCTCGTAGGCTGAGGAGAATGTCTACCCCGGCCCTTATACGGGAGCTTCAGTATATTACTGCCATGGATAGGCCTCACCACCTATTCATGTGCATGCACCAACCAGAGAGCCCGGTGGACTTCGTATCTTTCTATGAGGAGATCCTTTCAGTTGTTCAGGATTCCCTCGTAGAGGCCAATAACAGGGGGATGGTTCCCTGTGGCACTTCAGATCCCTGGTATAGTTCTGATTGTAGGCGGGTGAAGAGACAGCTGGCCCATCTTAAGAGAATGTGGGTTAGCAATCCCACAGTCAAATCGAGGGAGGAGTTCACCAGGATGAGGTCCAGTTATTCTGCCATGCTCAGGAACACTCGCAGGGCTTTTTATCAGCTCCAGTGGGCTAGGATGGCGGGTGACCTTGCTACTGGTAACTTGGGGGGGATGGGGGTTGGCATGCCCTAAACCTAGGGAGGGGCAGTGTGTTCGGGCCCCCTCTGGTGCAGACTGGGTTGCCTTTTTTGGGCAAATGTATGCAGAAAGTCAGGTCAACCTGGATGATCTCCCTGTCCTTGGGGAGGATCTACCCCCTTGTGCATGGGAGAAAGGCACTTTTGAGGAGCCGATAATATTAGATCTTATCATAAGTCTTAAAACCAAAAAGGCCTCCGGCCCAGACCTTGTGACAGCGGAAATTCTCCAGGCAGCCCCTTGCTGGTGGGCTTGTATTTTTGCTAGACTGTTCTCTGCAGTGGCTAAGGGAGGACTTCCCCCAAAATCGTGGACCCAGAGTACATAAGACCTGGAGCCCCCTCGACCCAGCCTGTTATAGGCCAATTAGTTTGTTATCAGTTGTAGGGAAGCTCTACACCAGGATTCTTTTGTGGGAACTGGAGCAATGGGTGGATAGGGTTGAAGCCATTCCAAATGAACAATTTGGGTTTTGTAAAGACCGCTCTACACTGGATTGCTGCCTTATTTTGTACCATATTATCCATAAGGTTCACAAGATCAGGAGGGGTAAATTATACCTGGCATTCGTGGACCTCTCTAAGGTCCTTCGATTCTGTCCCAAGGGCTCGTCTGTGGGCTAAACTGAGGGTACTGGGGGTTGATCAAAACCTCCTTGCCGCGATAATTAACCTACATCGTAATAACGAGGCAAGGGTGAAGGGGAACAGGGGTCAGGGCTTGAGTGATTTGATCTCTATCCAAAGAGGGGTGCGTCAGGGGTGCGTTCTCGCACCCCTGCTTTTTTCATTGTACCTTTCAGACCTCCCGAAGGCTATTCCATCAGAGTCAACTCACACCCCTAGGGTGGAGTCCGAGCAGTTGGGATTTCTACAATTTGCTGATGACATTGTGTTCATGTCACAGCCGGAGATCGGCATGAGAAGGGCCTTGGAGAAATTCTGCGGGTATTGCAGACTCAATGGGTTGTCCCTTAACACCGCAAAAACGAAGATCTTGGTCTACGGAAGGCGTAAACTCCCTAAGGCGTGGAACTTGACAGTGGGAAGGGTCGTGCTGGTCCACTCATTCAAGTACCTGGGGATGACCTTCCATACCAGGGGGACATGGAATCTTCATGTACAAAATAGGGCCAATACAGCCATGCATGCTGTTAGGGCTTTGTTGAAGACTACTAGGATCTCTACGGGCTTGCCGGTCTCAGCCCTTTTGAGGGTATACAAGGCCAAGGTTTCTCCTTCTTTGCTCTTCGGAGCAGAACTTATGACATCTATGAACTTGACACCATTAGAGAGGGTTCAGAATATCTTTCTTCGGCGCACCTTAGGGGCGGCTCAGGGGGTGCCTGCCGCGGTGTTAAGAGTCGAGACAGGTACCCACTCGATCACATCCTTAGCCAATAAGGCCTTTATAAGGTATTGGCTGAGGGTGATCTCTCAGGGAGAGTCTTCCCTTGTTTATCAGTGCCTGAGGGAAGAGTTGTTATATGAGGGTGTACGGACTTACCCATGGCTACGCCATTTGGCAGATTTGGTTAGCAAATATGGTTTTTCGTTCCCATATTTTGCTGCCCGACCCTTAGTCTCAATTAAAGCTGAGGTTTTGGCTAGGATTCAAGATGTGGCTATACAGGAGGACATCTCAGTCTTGAAGGGATGGAAGGTGACACCCC
The DNA here is from genome assembly GCA_003113815.1 of Sphenodon punctatus. Lineage (NCBI taxonomy): Eukaryota > Metazoa > Chordata > Lepidosauria > Sphenodontia > Sphenodontidae > Sphenodon > Sphenodon punctatus. Next base: position 1,329,797 of record QEPC01008000.1, read on the forward strand.
TACTTGGGTCTTATAAACTTTGTTTTGCTTTCAAACCATGTTTGGATACACTAGCAAGCCCAAAACTTAGGAGAGCTTACTTGCTACTGCGTTTCCAACTGATTCAAACTGCCGTCCTGGAGGGAAGGTTTTCCGCTATCCCATACCAGGCTAGGCTGTGCTCGTACTCCATGGCTGAGGTTGAATCTGCAGAGCACTTCTTGCTGAGATGCCCTCGGTATAAAACACTTAGGATGGTGTGGCTTGCGCCGCTATTACCTCCGAGTATGTCATTCAAATCCAAAGGCTGCTATATTTTTTTTCTTTCCCTCTCCCAGAGGGAGGCCATGGTTGCCCTGGCCTCCTTCATCCACCTGGCGTCTCGTAGGCGCAAATCCCTAAACAGCAAAGTTAGTTCCATGGGGTCTGACACATGACTATGACAGAATACGGTTATATTAGTCCAATTCTGGCTAGACCTCCGTTTTCTGCCATTATTAGGGGACCCTCAATACTTTTCCATTAGGTGGTTAGGGATCAGGGTCGTCATATCAAGTATCCTTGATAATTAGTAATTATAAGCTAATACTTTTAGTTATTTTAACTTATGGTGGCCACAGGGATGAGGTTAAGGGGGTTTGTAGTTACCCTTACCTAGGCCACCACTGGCTTACCTAGTGGTGGCAGTAGGAAATATAGTTCCCTGGCCTACACCACGCCTATTTTATTATTTTAATTTGTACTAATATTATTTGTTTCCATCATTGACAATATGCAAAAGAGGTGTATAAGTTCTCCATAGATTGTATTATCTGTTATCTGTTGAAGACAGTCCCCCGAGTAGAGTCTACGATATTCCCTCCCCAATTTATTATATGTTGACCTGCTTACCCTTGTGGATTAGTAGTCTCTCTTTTGGTTATAATTGTTGTCTATATTCATATTTATATTTATATTTATTCTTTGCATGTGTGTAGATAACAATATTGAAGTTGTTACTTCTTTTATGTTTGTTGGCTATTATTATTATTATTATTATTAAACATTTATAAAGCGCCAGTAACAACCTGGCGCTGTACAGAACATATAATCAGCTGCGGTCCCTACCTGTGGCTTACAATCTAAAAGACAAGGAGGGGGAGACAAGGAGAGGGGACAGCGGGAGAGACATGGGAGAAGACAAACAAACATTCAGGCGGATGCGAAGTCTCAGGTGCGTGTACTTGGCTTGGTTACAAGGTGGTCGGTAGCAGCAGTCAGCAGAGGAGGGCTGACAGTAAGAGCAAGGGGAAAGACTAGAGGGCATTGGGAAAGGCAGCATGGAAAAGGTGGGTCTTGAGGAGGGATTTGAAGGAGCGGAGGGAGGAGGCGAGGCGGATGTCGGCAGGGAGGGAGTTCCAGGCATGCGGGGCAGCGAGGGAGAAGGGACGAAGGCGGTTGGGCGAGCAGGAGAAGCGAGGGAGAGCGAGGGAGGGGACAGCGGAAGAGCGGAGAGCGCGCGCAGGAGCGCGTAGGGCGATTAGGTCCGAGAGGTAAGGGGGAGCTTGGTCATGGAGCGATTTGAACGTGAAAACCAGGAGTTTGAACAGGATACGTTCCGGAAGGGGGAGCCAGTGAAGGGAGAGGAGGAGAGGCGTCACATGGTCGAAGCGACGGGCAGAGTGAATGACCTTGGCGGCAGAGTTTTGGATCGCCACAAGGGGGGACAGGTGGGAGCGAGGGAGGCCAGCAAGGAGGAGGTTGCAGTAGTCGAGGCGAGAGATAACCATGGCATGAACAAGGATTTTGGCCGAGGAGACAGATAGAAAGGGGCGAATGCGGGCAATGTTGAGGAGAGCGAATCGGCAGGATTTGGCCACAGAGTCAATGTAAGGTTTAAAGGAGAGGTGCGTGTCAAAAATGAAGCCCAAGCTGCGGGCACGGAGAACAGGACGGATGGTGACCCCATCAATGCAGACGGTCAGGTCAGAGGGAGAGGAGGGGGATGGAGGAAAAATGAGGAGTTCAGTCTTGGCCATGTTCAGTTTGAGTTGGCGTCGGGACATCCAGGCGGAGATATCAGAGAGGCAGTCGACGAGGCGTGAGCGGACAGAGGAGGAGAGAGAGGGGGTAGAGAGATAGAGTTGGGTGTCATCAGCATAGAGATGGTATTGGAACCCGTGGGAGGCAATAATTTCACCAAGGGACCGGGTGTAGATAGAGAAGAGGAGAGGGCCAAGGACAGAACCTTGGGGAACCCCAACCGAGAGGGGAAGGGAGGGGGAGGTCGACTCGGGGAGGGAGACATTAAAGGAGCGGTCAGAGAGGTAGGAGGAGAACCAGTCAAAGACAGAGCCACGGAAGCCCAAAGAGTAAAGCGAGTCCAAGAGGAGCGAGTGGTCGACAGTGTCAAAGGCAGCAGAGAGGTCAAGGAGGACAAGAACGGAGTAGTGGCGCTTCGATTTAGCGACAAGTAGATCATTGGTGATCTTGGCCAGGGCAGTTTCAGTAGAGTGGAGGGGGCGGAAGCCGGACTGGAGAGGGTCCAGGGAGGAGTTGGCAGAGAGGAGGTTCAGGCAGCGGGAGTAGACGACACGTTCCAGGAGCTTCGAAGCAAAGGGAAGGAGGGAGACCGGCCGGTAACTAGAGGGATCGAAAGGGTCCAGGGTAGGCTTTTTGAGGATGGGGGAGACAGTGGCATGTTTGAAGGCAGAGGGGAAGGAGCCTGTGGAAAGGGAGAGATTGACAACATGCAGAAGGGGGGGAGCGACAGTGGGAGCAATAGAGGTCAGGAGGCGGGAGGGGATCGGGTCAAGGGGGCAGGTGGAGGGGTTGGATGAAGAGAGAAGAGCAGAGATTTCCTGGAGAGAGGCAGGAGGGAAGGATGCGAGGAGGGAGGGGGGCGGGGGGCGGAGGGAGGCAATATCCCGACGGATCTTGTCAATCTTGGAGGTGAAGAACGACGCAAGATCCTGAGCAGCAAGGGAAGAGGGCGGAGGAGGGCAGGGGGGTTTGAGAAGGGAGTCGAAAGTAGAGAAAAGGCGTCGAGGGTCGCGGGAGAAAGATTCGATCCTAGAGGCATAATAGCGATGCCTAGCTAGGGAGATAGCCGAGGAGAGGGAGGAGAGGGAGAATTTGTAATGGAGGAAGTCAGGGAGGGAGCGGGATTTGCGCCAGAGGCGTTCGGCAGCCCGGGCGCAGGAGCGGAGGTAGCGGATGGCAGGGGTAAGCCAGGGGCGGGGGTCGAGGGGGCGGACGGGGCGAGCAGAGGGGGGGGCAAGAGAGTCAAGGGTCGAGGAGAGAGAAGCGTTGAGAGCAGAGACAGCAGAGTCAGGGGAGGAGGAGGCGAAAACGGGGGGGAGAAGGGGGGAAAGATGTGCGGCAAACTCCGAGGGAGTAAGGGCCTGCATATTGCGGAAGGGGCGCATAGAGGGGGAGGCGGAGGGGGGTCGGTGGGAAAGGCTGAAGGAGCCGAGGAAGTGATCAGAACTAGGGAAGGGGTCAAAGGAGAGGTCAGTTAGAGAACAGTTTCGAGTGAAGACGAGGTCGAGGGAATGGCCGTCAGTATGAGTGGGGGAGTCGGTCCAGAGTCGGAGATTAAAGGAGGAAGCGAGAGAGAGAAAGCGGGAAACAGAGGGGGCGGAGGGCGTGTCAACGTGAATGTTGAAATCACCAAGGATAAGAGTGGGGATATCATCGGAGAGGAAGAAGGTGAGCCAGGATTCAAAGTCCGGGAGGAAAGAGGAGAGGGAACCCGGGGGGCGGTAGATGACAGCAACCCGAAGGTGTAGAGGGGAGTATAAGCGCACAGAGTGGGCCTCAAAGGAAGGGAAGGAGGAGGAGGGGGGAGGGGAGAGGGTTTTGAATTGGCAGTGCTTAGCAAGGAGCAAGCCCACACCACCACCCAGGCCCTCAGGGCGGGGGCGGTGAGAGAACGACAGGCCCCCGGCGGATAGAGCAGCCGGGGTAACAGCTATGGCAAAAGCTGATGCCTTAATAGATTAAAGTAAAGTGTTTAAAAGACAGAAAATGGTGTATTTATTTTGGGTAGCAAAGTAAGTTCCAACAAAGTAAGGTTTGAGGAAGAAACATATACAAATGATGGGATATCACCTTGGGCATCACTGTCTTCAATAGCAAAACTGTTAGGTTCACTTAAATTTCCACATGACCCATTGGATACTTTTGTGGCAGAAGATTTAAAACTTTTTTTTTCATGCTAGAAATAGATTTGAGGATGAGCAAGATGTACATGGGCCACATTGCCAACACTTTCTATACCAGGACTGGGGAACCTCAGGCCCAGTGGCCAAATTTGGCCCATGCTTAGTTTTTATTTGGCCCAGGGTGTGGAATTTGCAGGTGCCTAGGAGCCATTGGTGCCCTGAAAACTGAGGCTGGTGACTGGTTCAGGGATGTAGTGGGGGCAAGAATGGTTTAATATCAGGATAAAGTCTGGTGACTGAGGTTTTTTTTTGTTTTGTTTTTTGCTCTTGAAGTTTGCCAGCTATCCCACAGAAATGTCATGCCCTGATATGGCCCCTCTTCATTTCCTGGATCTGGCCCCTGGATTCAGTTCCTACTCCCAAGCACTGAAAGACCAAGCTCAGGGTAAGCCCTCTGCCTTTTACAGAGATGAGGGCAGGCACACAAGGCTCAGGAAAAGATCCTGGCACAGATCCATGATCTGGAATTCTGGATCCTCTTCTTCCTGAGTGCACCCCTTAAGCACCCCTGCCCCCAGCTTCTATGTGGCCCTCGGACCTATATGCATTTTCAAAGGCACCCCAGAAGGGAAAAGATACCCCACCCCTGTTCTATGCACTGTGCTTGTCTCCTCAGCATAATCCCCCCTCCCATTAATGATTAAGCCCAAAAAGGACCTGGGTCCAGGGAAGTTGGGCCCTTATTAGAAATAATGGTGTGTTCCACACCATTCCTAAGAGGAATATTTGATTAATATACCCTGACTCACCCATTAGAAAAAAGAAAATGTTACCATCATTCATTTGTGATGTTCAGGTCAACGTAACCCTCTAGGGTCTGGGTCTCATTGCGTTGCAGGTCGTGTGGGCCCATATGTTACACATTCGTTGTTATTTCTGTTTTACATATGGGCTCTATATGTTGGGACCCCCTTCTTGAATCACTGGGTATTTTCAGATGAAATGATACCACGGTCAACCACAGTGAATCCCCTGTGGTGGCCGTTTGCACCGTTTCATCTGTTGGGGTTCCCGCCAGATGTTCACCCCAGTGAATCCTTGGTGGGAATCCCAATGACTACGATTCTGCACCTCCGGCTGGCCGGAGGTCCAGAATCATGGTCGGATCGGGCCCCTACCATGATCTATTGGCCACGATGTGGGCCGGGCCGCAGGTTAGGTCTGTACCCTGCAGCCCAGCCAGATCGTGGCCCAGACCGCAATATGGGATCGGGTACAGCCCATGACGTCTGAAATCACCCACTGTTGGCCTTCCATAGCCTGGGACTTCCTGTGTTTGAGGCTCTGGGGGTGCTTTCCCATGTTACTGTCTGCGCACAATTTGCCTCCAGGAAAGAATCCTGGAGGCAAAGCATGCATGGGGTTTGTAACATGGGACATTTTTGCCAGCGATCCTGCGGGGGATGCAGAGTAGGGAAATCCAGCTCTGCAATCCTCTGCGGGATAGCTGACAAAAATGCACGGGGGCATGTTACAAACCCCATGCATGCTTTGCCTCCCCGATTCTTTACCGGAGGCAAATTGTGCGTGGACAGTAACATGGGAAAGCACCTTCCGTGAGCCCGTATTTTATGCCAGCCCTTCTCATGCTCATGTTGTCATTTCAAGTTTATTCATCGCAAGGCCCTCTAAAACATGGAGCCCTGTGGTGTTGCACAGTCTGCACTTGCCTGGATCTGGCCTGGCAAACAGACTCGCAGAGCCCATGGGTATATTCCAGCTTGCATCTCAAGGAATATAAGAACATAAGAAATGCCATACTGAGTCAGATCAATGGTCCATCAAGCCCAGCATCCTGTCTCTGACAGCAGCCAATCCCAGTTGCATGGGAGAAGTACCAGCAGTCACAATGGGCAATCCATTCCCTGCTGATCACTCCCTGCTCCCGACAGTAAGAAGTTCCCATCTTGCAATCTGCTTGGCTAATAGCCATTAATGGACCTATTCTCCAAGAACTTATCCAGTCCTTTTTAAAATCCAGCCATACTACTGGTCCTGACAACCTCCTCTGGCAACAAATTCCACAATTTAACTTGAGTTGAGTGAAAAAAATACTTTTTAAAATTTGTTTTAAATCTGTCACCAGTTAGTTTCATGGAGTGTCCCCTAGTTCTAGTGCTACTTGAGAGGGTAAATAAATGTTCCCTATCTACTTGTTCCACACCACTCAAGATTTTATAAACCTCTATCATATCCCCTCTCAGTCTTCTCTTCTCCAGCCTGAAGAGCCCTAATCTATCAAGCCTCTCTTGTACGGAAGCCGTTCAAAACCCTTGATCATTTTTGCTGCCCTTCTCTGCACCTTTTCGAGTTCTACTATATCTTTTTTGAGATGGGGTGACCAGAATTGCACACAGTACTCAAGGTGCAATTTTCTGAATAATTCCTAACATTGGGTATTTTCAGACGTGACGTTGACACGGTGAACCACGGTGAATACCCACCTGTGGTCACCGTGTCCCGTACGTCTGTTTGCGGCGTGCCAGATGTTGGCCACGGTCAATCGGCACATGGNCACATGACCCATTGGATACTTTTGTGGCAGAAGATTTAAAACTTTTTTTTTCATGCTAGAAATAGATTTGAGGATGAGCAAGATGTACATGGGCCACATTGCCAACACTTTCTATACCAGGACTGGGGAACCTCAGGCCCAGTGGCCAAATTTGGCCCATGCTTAGTTTTTATTTGGCCCAGGGTGTGGAATTTGCAGGTGCCTAGGAGCCATTGGTGCCCTGAAAACTGAGGCTGGTGACTGGTTCAGGGATGTAGTGGGGGCAAGAATGGTTTAATATCAGGATAAAGTCTGGTGACTGAGGTTTTTTTTTGTTTTGTTTTTTGCTCTTGAAGTTTGCCAGCTATCCCACAGAAATGTCATGCCCTGATATGGCCCCTCTTCATTTCCTGGATCTGGCCCCTGGATTCAGTTCCTACTCCCAAGCACTGAAAGACCAAGCTCAGGGTAAGCCCTCTGCCTTTTACAGAGATGAGGGCAGGCACACAAGGCTCAGGAAAAGATCCTGGCACAGATCCATGATCTGGAATTCTGGATCCTCTTCTTCCTGAGTGCACCCCTTAAGCACCCCTGCCCCCAGCTTCTATGTGGCCCTCGGACCTATATGCATTTTCAAAGGCACCCCAGAAGGGAAAAGATACCCCACCCCTGTTCTATGCACTGTGCTTGTCTCCTCAGCATAATCCCCCCTCCCATTAATGATTAAGCCCAAAAAGGACCTGGGTCCAGGGAAGTTGGGCCCTTATTAGAAATGATGGTGTGTTCCACACCATTCCTAAGAGGAATATTTGATTAATATACCCTGACTCACCCATTAGAAAAAAGAAAATGTTACCATCATTCATTTGTGATGTTCAGGTCAACGTAACCCTCTAGGGTCTGGGTCTCATTGCGTTGCAGGTCGTGTGGGCCCATATGTTACACATTCGTTGTTATTTCTGTTTTACATATGGGCTCTATATGTTGGGACCCCCTTCTTGAATCACTGGGTATTTTCAGATGAAATGATACCACGGTCAACCACAGTGAATCCCCTGTGGTGGCCGTTTGCACCGTTTCATCTGTTGGGGTTCCCGCCAGATGTTCACCCCAGTGAATCCTTGGTGGGAATCCCAATGACTACGATTCTGCACCTCCGGCTGGCCGGAGGTCCAGAATCATGGTCGGATCGGGCCCCTACCATGATCTATTGGCCACGATGTGGGCCGGGCCGCAGGTTAGGTCTGTACCCTGCAGCCCAGCCAGATCGTGGCCCAGACCGCAATATGGGATCGGGTACAGCCCATGACGTCTGAAATCACCCACTGTTGGCCTTCCATAGCCTGGGACTTCCTGTGTTTGAGGCTCTGGGGGTGCTTTCCCACGTTACTGTCTGCGCACAATTTGCCTCCAGGAAAGAATCCTGGAGGCAAAGCATGCATGGGGTTTGTAACATGGGACATTTTTGCCAGCGATCCTGCGGGGGATGCAGAGTAGGGAAATCCAGCTCTGCAATCCTCTGCGGGATAGCTGACAAAAATGCACGGGGGCATGTTACAAACCCCATGCATGCTTTGCCTCCCCGATTCTTTACCGGAGGCAAATTGTGCGTGGACAGTAACATGGGAAAGCACCTTCCGTGAGCCCGTATTTTATGCCAGCCCTTCTCATGCTCATGTTGTCATTTCAAGTTTATTCATCGCAAGGCCCTCTAAAACATGGAGCCCTGTGGTGTTGCACAGTCTGCACTTGCCTGGATCTGGCCTGGCAAACAGACTCGCAGAGCCCATGGGTATATTCCAGCTTGCATCTCAAGGAATATAAGAACATAAGAAATGCCATACTGAGTCAGATCAATGGTCCATCAAGCCCAGCATCCTGTCTCTGACAGCAGCCAATCCCAGTTGCATGGGAGAAGTACCAGCAGTCACAATGGGCAATCCATTCCCTGCTGATCACTCCCTGCTCCCGACAGTAAGAAGTTCCCATCTTGCAATCTGCTTGGCTAATAGCCATTAATGGACCTATTCTCCAAGAACTTATCCAGTCCTTTTTAAAATCCAGCCATACTACTGGCCCTGACAACCTCCTCTGGCAACAAATTCCACAATTTAACTTGAGTTGAGTGAAAAAAATACTTTTTAAAATTTGTTTTAAATCTGTCACCAGTTAGTTTCATGGAGTGTCCCCTAGTTCTAGTGCTACTTGAGAGGGTAAATAAATGTTCCCTATCTACTTGTTCCACACCACTCAAGATTTTATAAACCTCTATCATATCCCCTCTCAGTCTTCTCTTCTCCAGCCTGAAGAGCCCTAATCTATCAAGCCTCTCTTGTACGGAAGCCGTTCAAAACCCTTGATCATTTTTGCTGCCCTTCTCTGCACCTTTTCGAGTTCTACTATATCTTTTTTGAGATGGGGTGACCAGAATTGCACACAGTACTCAAGGTGCAATTTTCTGAATAATTCCTAACATTGGGTATTTTCAGACGTGACGTTGACACGGTGAACCACGGTGAATACCCACCTGTGGTCACCGTGTCCCGTACGTCTGTTTGCGGCGTGCCAGATGTTGGCCACGGTCAATCGGCACATGGGGTTCGTTTGAACCACGCTTCCCGGGCTAGCCGGGGGAAGGTCCCGGGAAGCGTGGTCAAACGGACCCCGGGCCGTGGCCAAGGAAAAGTAACGTCTGGCCGCGTGCCACGGCCCGGGATCCCCGGC
>QEPC01008000.1:1381268-1402781 GCA_003113815.1 Sphenodon punctatus
GATTTGAACGTGAAAACCAGGAGTTTAAACAGGAAGGGGGAGCCAGTGAAGAGAGAAGAGGAGAGGCTGCACATGGTCGACGCGACGGGCAGAGTGAATGACCTTGGCAGCAGAGTTTTGCATTGCGATAAGGGGGACAGGTGAGAGCGAGGGAGGCCAGCAAGGAGGAGGTTGCAGTAATCGAGGTGAGAGATAACCATGGCATGAACAAGGATTTTGGCCGAGGAGGTAGAGAGAAAGGGGCGGATCCGAGCAATGTTATGGAGGGTGAATCGGCAGGATTTGGCAACAGAGTCAATGTAAGGTTTAAAAGAGAGGTGTGTGTCATCTGATCCAGATTTGCCAGGAAAAATGGGTCCCTGGCCTGAAACTCAGGGAACCCCAGCCCCTGAAGTGGATGTAGTGTTTAATTATATATGATCAGAAATGAATTAGGCTAATATTTTCCTGTTTCTAGTGAGTGAGTCAGTGGGTGTCTTTAGACATAATGTCAATGGGTGTCTGAATTTGTGTTTTGACCTTGATATGAACACCGGTTTGGCCCTTTGTTCACCACGTGGCGCTGCTTAGACACACAGCCCATCTTGGAGCAAATCAGTACTTTGCTCGCCACCCGATCTCAGTATGCAAGCGCTGCTGCCTCATTCCCCATGCTGTACCTGCTAACATGCCACGTGGTATCATTAGACACAACGTTGGCCACGTGTTCAGCTCGAACACGCAAATTGTCCTTGTGATGCAATGGTGTTCACATCGTGTGTTCAACGGGTGGCCAAATTGGTGTTGGGATTGTTATGGTGCTTATACACAATGGCCAAACATGGGCTTGGGGGTTTTGACACCCGATCTGTGTGTGTCTGTCAAATATTCCTGTGATCTCACACACCACTATTCTGCCCAGGGCCCCAACGTCCCTGGTACTGGCATTGCACAAACTATAAGTGAATTTGCTGAAGATCACCTACGATGTTCATGCCAGAAGCTGGTCTAGAAGTCAGGTTTTCTTATTCCCGACCCAGAGCTCTAGCCCCTAAACCAAACTGCTTTTTGTTGCCTGCATAGCTTTTCCAATCATGGAGTAGATTGTTTTTGAAGTGTTTTGTGAAAGCAAAATCAGGGAGATGTGTCCATTTTCCACGTTCCCATTGTTTGGGGTCCTAAGAATGAAGCATTGAAGAGATTTGGGGTTTTAGGAAGTTATGTTCTCTTTCAACTATTTTCCACCTGTGCTTCCTTTACTGAAGTTGCTCACTCCTAGTTTCTGGCAGATAGAAATTTAGGGGCACCCTGAGATTTAATTTTTTTTAATTTTTTTTTTTTTATACCCTAACCCTAATGGCAGCCCAGGGTGGTGTACAACATGTAAAACACAAAAATAGAATATAATAAAACTATAAAACATCATTAATAAAATCCCCAATAAAAGAAGTCGAGGCAAAAAGCCTCCATATTAAAAACTTCCTCACCCCCTACCCATCCCCCTCACCAAATGCCTGACAAAAAAGCCAGGTCTTACAATGTGTACAGAAGGAGGGGAAAACTGGAGAGAGGTGTATCTCCACCAGGAGGGAGTTCCATAGACACAGCGCGGCCACTGAGAATGCCTGCTCGAAAGTAGTCACCTGGGAAACCCAGGGGACCTCCAAGTGGGCATCCCCAGCTGACCGCAGAGGTCGATCCAGGACACGAGGGATGAAGCGGTCCCGCAAGTAGGTAGGGCCCAAGCCGTATAGAGCTTTAAAGGTAATAACCAACACTTTGAATCGGACCTGGAAGACTATAGGCAGCCGGTGCAGAGACTGGAGCACCGGTGTTATGTGCTTCTGGCAACCCGTCCTCATAAGGAGGCGGGCCGCCGCATTCTGCACCAGCTGCAGCTTCCGGGTCGTCACCTGGGGTAGCCCCACATAGAGCGCGTTGCAGTAATCCATTAAGAAAACAGAAACAAAAAAAGAAACTCTCCCTCTCTATCCCTCACCGTCTCGAGGTGATTGCATTGATGATGGTGGCTAGATCGGACCCTGAGATATATGGTGAGGTTGCAGAACTGGTGAGGTTGCAGCTCGTCTGCATACGCTCCCAGCATCCTCGGCTGTCATCGCTTGAGGACACCGCGACTCTCCTGGGGTTTGGCCTTTCTGCCACCCCAAGCTCCACCAACCAGCGGGCCGAGAACTGGTGAGGTTGCAGCTTGTCTGCATATGCTCCCAGCATCCTCGGCTGTCATCGCTTGAGGATGCTGCGACTCTCCTGGAGTTTGGCCCTTCTGCCACCCCAAGCTCCACCGACCAGCAGGCTGAAAGGCGTGCGCCTTACGGCTACTTTTCTCCATTTCTTTTCTACTGTATTTTTTCCTCCTATCTTACTCACTAACATGCCTGCCCTATTTTCTCACCTTTTCTTTCCCTTCTCCTCTTCTGTCCATCTTTTTCTCCCTCTACTTTTCTCCTCCCTGCTTCTTCCTCCCCACAACCGATCACCACTCTCTAACCTCCCCCATACATCCTTTTGTCCCTTGGCTACCTTCTCTCCTTGCTCCCCTTCCACTCCTCCTGTCTCTAGCCTTCCTTGATGCTCCCCTTCTCCCAATCTTATCCCTATTCCTTGCCTCCCCCCTCATCAACTACCATTTTTCTGCTCCCTCTGGAACTGTCGCTCATCTATCAGTAAAGCTCCCTATATCCATGATCTTTTCCTCTCTCGCTCCCTCCAGCTCCTTGCCCTTACTGAAACTTGGATCACTCCCTCGGACTCTGTCACGCCTGCTACCCTCTCCTGTGGGGGTCTCTCCTTCTCTCACCAACCCCGCCCTGAAGGACGGGGTGGTGGGGTGGGCCTCCTTCTTGCTAAATCCTGTCAGTTCCAACCAATTTCTCCTCCCCCCTCTCTCTCCTTCCATACCTTTGAGGCTCACTCCGTGCGCCTCTACTCCCCCCTCCATCTACGTGTTGCTGTCATCTACCGTCCCCCTGGTCCTCTCTCTTCCTTTCTTTCTGACTTTGAGTCCTGGCTCACTTTCTTCCTCTCTGTTGATATCCCCACTCTCATCCTTGGTGACTTCAACATTCATGTTGATGACCCATCTCAGCCCTCAGTCTCTCGCTTCCTCTCCCTAGCCTCCTCCTTCAACCTCCACCTTTGGACCAACTCCCCCACCCATACTAATGGCCATTCTCTTGATCTTGTCCTCTCTAGAAACTGCTCTGTCGCTGATCTCTCCTTCGATCCTCATCCTATATCAGACCACTTCCTTGCCTCTTTCAACATTTCCCACTGTCCCCCCTCCTCTTCCCCTTCTCTACGCCCCTTCCGTGACCTTCAAGCTATTGATCCCCTGGACTTTGCCTCCTCTCTCTCTCCCCTTCTTCCTACAGTCTTCTCTTCCTCCTCCCCTGACTCCGCTGTCTCTGCTCTCAACGCCTCTCTCTCCTCCACACTTGACTCCCATGCCCCTCTCTCTTCCCGCCCTGCCTTCTCCCACAACCCCCGTCCTTGGCTCACCCCTAGTATCCGCCACCTCCGTTCTTGCACTCGTGCTGCTGAACGACTCTGGCGCAAATCCCATTCTCACGCTGACTTCCTTCACTTCAAATTCTGTCTCTCCACCCTTACTTCTGCTATCTCCCTTGCTAGACAACACTACTATGCCTCCCGCATTGAGTCCTGTTCTCGGGACCCTCGCCGCCTGTTCTCTACCTTTGACTCCCTCCTCAAGCCTCCCTGTCCTCCCCCTCCTTCTTCCCTTTCTGCTCAGGATCTTGCCTCCTTCTTCACCTCCAAGATAGACAAGATCCGCCTCGACATCGCTTCCCACTCCTCTCTTCCCACTCCCACCCCTCTCCCTCCTCCCCCTCCTTCTCTCATGTCCTCCTTCTCCCCTGCCTCCCTTAAGGAAATCTCCTCTCTGCTCTCCTCCTCCAACCCTTCCACTTGCCCCCTTGATCCCATTCCTTCCCGCCTCCTCACCTCCATTACTCCCACTGTCGCCCCTTCCTTCCTGCACATCATCAACCTCTCCCTCTCTACTGGCTCTTTCCCTTCTGCCTTCAAACATGCCACAGTCTCTCCTATTCTCAAAAAGTCCACTCTTGACCCCTCTGACCCTTCTAGCTATCGTCCTGTCTCACTCCTTCCTTTTGCTTCCAAGCTGCTTGAACGTGTTGTCTACTCCCGCTGCCTTGACTTCCTATCCTCCAACTCCTCCCTTGACCCCCTCCAATCTGGCTTCCGCCCCCTTCATTCTACTGAAACTGCTCTCGCTAAGATCACCAACGATCTTCTGGTGGCTAAATCTAAACGTCTCTATTCCATTCTTGTCCTCCTTGATCTCTCTGCTGCCTTCGATACTGTTGACCACTCACTCTTGCTGGATTCCCTTCACTCCCTTGGCTTTTGTGGCTCTGTCCATAACTGGTTCTCCTCCTACCTCTCTGACCGCTCCTTTAATGTGTCTCTCTCCAACTCCGCCTCCTCCTCCTTCCCCCTCTCAGTTGGTGTTCCTCAAGGCTCTGTTCTTGGCCCTCTCCTCTTCTCGATCTATACCTCATCCTTAGGCAAACTCATTGCCTCCCATGGCTTCCAATACCACCTCTATGCTGATGACACTCAACTCTATCTCTCTACTCCCTCTCTCTCTCCCTCTGTTCAAGCTCGTCTCATCAACTGTCTCTCTGACATCTCTACCTGGATGTCTCAACGTCAACTCAAACTCAACATGGCTAAAACTGAACTCCTTATCTTCCCCCCTCATCCTTCCTCTCCTTCCTCACTGTCAATAACTATTGATGGAGTCACCATCCTGCCTGTCCCCCAAGCCCGTAGCCTAGGCTTCATCTTTGACTCACCCCTTTCTTTTAAACCCTACATTGACTCTGTTGCTAAATCCTGTCGCTTCTCCCTCCATAACATTGCTAAGATTCGCCCTTTTCTCTCTGTCTCGTCTGCCAAAACTCTTGTTCATGCTCTGGTCATCTCTCGCCTCGATTACTGTAACCTCCTTCTCACTGGCCTTCCCCGGTCTCACCTTTCTCCCCTCATCTCTGTCCAAAACTCTGCTGCCAGGGTCATCTACCTCGCCAGTCGCTTCGACCATGTGCAGCCCCTCCTCTCTTCGCTTCACTGGCTTCCCCTTCCTGAACGAATCCTGCACAAGCTCCTAGTCTTCACCTATAAAGCTCTTCACAACCTTGCTCCCCCCTACCTCTCTGCACTTATCGCCCTCCATACTCCAGCCCGTGCACTTCGCTCCTCCTCTGTCCCTTCTCTCACCCTTCCACGCCTTCCCTGCTCCCCTAAGCGCCTTCGTCCCTTCTCACTTGCTGCCCCCCATGCCTGGAACTCCCTCCCTGTCCACATCCGCCTTGCCCCCTCCCTTCATACCTTCAAATCTCTCCTTAAAACTCACCTCTTTCGCTCTGCTCTGTCTGACTCTTTATCCTGCTGAGCCACTATTCCTATACCTACGATCGGTTTACCCTTATCCTTGCAACATGGACCTGCCTGCTGTCATTCTCATCGTAACCAAGCCAAGTACGTGCACTTGAGACCTCGCATCTTCATGAATGTTAGACCCCTTGTCTCTCCCTCTGTTCCCCTTCCTGTCTCTCCCCCAGCTCCTGTCTCTCAGATTGTAAGCCCTAGGGGCAGGGACCGTGTCTATTTTATTACTTTGTAAAGTGCCAGGTACACTGCTGGCGTTTTATAAATGTTTGTTAACAATAATAAATGAAATAATAATGGTGTAAGGCATCGGACCAGATGTAATTTACCAAACGCACTTCTCACCATAGCTGCCACCTGAACGTCAAGGTGGTGCTGTGAATTGAGGAGGACTCCAAGGCTCTGAACCTTAGGAACCAAGGAGAGACACAACCCATTAATGATGGGAGCCTCCACTCCTTTGCCCTTACCCACCAGCATCACCTCCGTCTTGTCAGGATTCAACTTCAGACGGCTCACCCTCATCCAATCCCCCACCGCAGTCAGGCATCGGGTAAACACCGAGACTGCGGGGTCTGGGTCAGATGAAAATGAGAGAGACAGCTGGGTGTCATCAGAATATTGATGACACTGAACTTCAAATCCTCTCACGATCTTGCCTAGCGGTTGCATATGCACATTGAACAGGAGAGAGGACAAAATTGATCCCTGCGGGACTCCACACGTGAGAGCCGGGGGGGAAGATGTACAATCCCACAGTATCACACATTGAGATCTCCTGGCCAGGAACAAGCGGAACCATTCAAGAACTCCATCCCCTGAACAGCCATTGATGGGCCTTTCTCCATGAATTTACCTAATCTTTTTTGAGCCCAGTTATACTTTTGGCCTTTTCTCAAGATTCTCTGGCATGAGTTCCACAGGTTAAGTTTGCATTTAATGTATTTTAGATGTTAAACTTAGCATTAGATATTCTGTTTGGCATTCTCTTATCATGAGATGAATAATTCCAGCTTTATATACATGTGCATTGAAACCTCCCTTAGTCCCAGGGGTGCATAGTAAAACCTCCCAGTAAACAAATTTAACAAATTGCTACTCTAGAGACTGTGATCTCACTCTGTGTTGCGAATGGCCCAGTTTCTGCATACTCTGAACAGGCTAATAATAATGCCAAATCAGTTCGCTGTATCAGATCATTCTCCAAATAAGTGCCAGAGCGATGATAACAGAATAGTTCTGCTGTCCTTTGAACAAAGTGTTGTGAACTACAAATAATTGTACAAGATGGGATGGTTGGATTGAAACGACCAAGTTTTCTTTAGAAATATGTGCAAGTCATTGCTTGACCTGAGATGAAAACTCATAGAATTATAGGGCTAAAATCGATATCAAGGATGATATAGTCCAGGGGTGGGCAAAATTCCCAACCTCAAGAGCCGCGTTCCCAAATCTTCATACGGCTGAGAGCCACAAGACACACATGCATGCATGCGCACTCAAACCTCTCCTGCTTCGTGATTGGCTGGAGGAGCTCGGTACTCTGCAGGCCTGACTGCTGAGAGTCTGAGGAGAAGCTGTGATTCGGCTGCTGAGATGCGGGTGAAATGAAATAAGACACAGGACTGTTAATAAGGCAGGAAGGGGCTAGCCCTGTTTGAGAGCCCCACTTTATGTGGCTCCTGAGTCACAGTTTGCCCACTTCTGATCTAGTCCAATCCCTTTGCTCCAAGGCAAGATATTTATTTATTTATTTATTTTAAAAACGTTATACCCTGCCCCTCCTGCACAGCAGCTCGGGAGGCCAGTAAGTACCCTCTGAGGCCAGTAAGTACCACTCCACGGCCCTGGAGGATGGAGGTGAGGGGAAATCTGGGCCCCAGGGGATGGGGGGAAATTCAGATCCTAACTCTGGACTTGATTGTCTGCCCTTGTCCAAAATGGTGGCAATACTGCTGGCGCCATTTTGGAAAGGGGTGCATATGTGCAGAAAGGCCCGGTGGCCATTTTGGGCATGCACAGTTATTTTTTATTTTAAAATTAGTTTAAAGTTTTTAATTGGATCTGTAATACGGAGGCTTCTGATTCTCTTCATAAATTAAATTTATTGGAGCATTACCAATCTGGAGTAGTTACATCAGTTCAGTTTGTGGTAGTTTCATTGGTTTCTCACTGTTTTTTCAGAACATGCCCTCATTTGAAGCAGACAGTGAAGGAGAGTATTTTTTCCTGTTTATAAAGGAGGACATACAGTACACTGCTGCCTCTTACTTCTGGATAACCTTGATCAGGGACCTGTCTTCACTGCATTTCCCCCCCTTGGCAGCAGCAATGGGGAAAACACGGTGAACACATGGGTCCCTCTCTTGGATGTTTGTGTGAATATAAATGAATTAAGGTCTTATTAAAGCAAAGCATATGTCGTTTGAGCAAGCCTGAAGAAGGGTTTTGAAAAAGGGAGTCAGTTGAGTCAGGGAACAGAGAGAAGACTGGGTGGGAACTTGGAAGTCTATAAACCAGGACGCCTTTAAAGAGCTCTACTGCCAGAGGATGGTTCTTGAGAGCTGAGCAGCAGAGACTTCAGGAAGCTGGGTGGCTGGTGGATTTGGCCAAAGAGCTGAACAACTCGATCTCAGGAAGCAGTGGAGCTGCAGCTGTGAGGAACTGCACTAAGATGTGGAGAGGCTGTGGTCTCGGGAGACAAAGGCAATATCCTTTCAGGAAGGACACTTTTTCTGGGGGGAACTAATTGGAAGCAACACCTCCTGGGGAACTATTCTGAAAGCTAGGAGGCAGGAGTGGCCATGTTTTTGTATGCATCTACAATAAAAGTTAAGGTTTGCTAACCTACTCTGTGTAACTCTAGAACTACTGATCCTGAGACACACAGACATCGCAACATTTTGAGCAGCCATAAGCCCCACCCCTCAGCCAATAAACTCTGCCCCCTCATGCATTTATGTGCACACGCACACTTCCCAACATTCCAAATGCATAAAGGGGGACAGAAATGCTCCTGCTTATCATTCCCCTTCGTTTCATGTCATCCCATCATCTTGCAGTTGTGCCTCCCTGGGAGGCAACCAGGAAAGAAGTGCTCGAGGCTTGAACACTGGTCTTTTGTCACTCTTTCCTGAAAGAGGGCATTTGTCCCCTGAAAAAGGGACAGTGGGATTCTGCACACAAGTGGGAACTGCCCCTCTGAAATAGGGACCGTTGGGATGTATGGACATAGGATCGTAAAACAACGACTGCTGGATTGCACCAAAGTGGTAAATGGCAGAAAAATTTGTAAGGTGATGCAAGACCTTTCTTTTTGACAAAGCATTTGGCAGGTGGGGATAGGGGTTGGGTGAGGATTATTTAGGGTAAAAAGATTTTAATGTATTTTAATGTGTTTTTATACTGTAAGCTGCCCTGAGTCTTAGATGAAAGGAGAGGTATTTAATTCAATTAAAAATAAATACATAAATCTAAGGTTTTATTGGTTTATTATGTTTTATAAAAGGAAATGTTTTTAATACTCAGTTTTAATATTCATATATAAAAATGTAATACTAAAACCTTTTTTTTCTCCAGGCTGTGTGGGCCTTTTCCTCTCCTCAGGGGTTAGGGTTAGGAACTTAACACAGTTGATTCCCTTGGGACCCCGGATTTAAGAGTCCAGCTGGATGGATCAGATTAGTGGACTGGGACCTCAATTATCAAAGCTAACAGAAATCTCAACCAATACCTGCTGTCATATTTAAGTAGAATTACCTGACTAAAAATATTTTTATCTAGAGCTCTTTCTAAATCCTCTTCCTGGGTTACAGACACTAGCAGAATGATCCTCAGGACCCTTAGTACCAGTGATATCTCCTAGGAGCAGTGCAAATCCCATTCTTTCAACCGGACTTCTGTTGGTGCTAAATGCCCTGAGGATTGTGCTGTATGGAAGACTAGTTGCATGGTTCCCTGTGTAGATTTTAAAGCTTCTTAAATAAAATGCAATAATACAGGGGGTGTCTTGGGAGTTGCAGCAAATAACCTCCAACACATTTAATTTATGAAGAGGATCATAAGTCTCTGATTTACTGCAGTTGTTTATAGCTGCTAACAAACTCCCTGCAGAGAGAGATTCTGTTCTTGCATCGCTGACACTCTGCAAAATTTAAAGCTTTCTTGGGTTTCTGTAAAAATTCCTCTTGGCTGTTTAATTCATTCCTGAACCATGCTAGATATTTGATTGCTTCTCGGGACTGTCCAACCGTCCTGGCTGGCGTCGCTGGATTTGTCAAGGCAGAACTCAGGAAATGGAGAGAGAAAGCGATGTCAGATCTCAGATTTTGGTTTTAGGAGTTTGTGACAGTGGCAGGCTTGCTTTTCAGGATCAGGGCCCTACACAGCCATCTCCTGAGGACAATCACCGTTCTCAGTCACCCTCACAGGGAATTAGCTTTTAACTGTCCTTTATTCCCTCACACAGTCCCTGGCCGGATAGCACTCTCTGGCTCTGGACGCAATCTTTACAACACTGTCCCACTTTAGCATTCTGGCAACCCCAAAACATTAATCCCAGTCAGGAAGGCAGTGATCCGCTGACTGGCGCCTATTCCAGGTCGCTCACCTTGGGCTCTCTTGCTGTTCCCCAGCATCTCAGATGAACAGCGCTCCTACGAGGTTCCCTGGTAGTAGTCTCTGCCAGTAGACAGTGAGGCATTGTCTGCTGGCAGAGCATCCCTTAATCCCTGCCTTTCTCTGCAGCTCTCCCTAGCTGCTTGCAGGAGGGCTCTGTCATGTAGAGACAGGTCCTTCCCCTACTGCTGTCTTCTCTAACTGAGCTCTGGCTCAGCTTTATCTCCGGGTGTTTTCACACAGAGAAACTAGTCCGGACTAGTTTTTATAAACGCTGTTATTTATTAGTCCGCACTAACAGAGTGGTACCTTTTTAGACGGACAATCTAGTCCCGACTAATTTCTAGTCCAGACTAGCCACGTGAACAGAATATTGTAGTTAGTACTGTTCTTAGAGTCGCTGTATTTCAATCCTGTGCTGCTTTTCGGCCATTCCATCGCAATGTTTTCTGTGACTGAAACGTCACTTCATGTGATCCTACAAACCACAGAGCCATAAAATGCCTAGAGTCTTCCTAGGGAGAAGACTCTGCCCAGAGTCTTTCCCCTGTTCCCTTTAATTCCCTTTAATTCAATTCCCCTGTTCCCTTTAATCCAAGCTCCCACCTGACTTAGCATTTCTGCTCCCTACCCCTTGTTATAATCACAATCCTCCTACAATGCAAACTGCTATGCCCTGGCTAGGGTTGCCACCTATGCAATTTTTAAAGGAACATTTATGACTGAAATGTCACTTCATGTGATCCTGCTAACCATAGTGGCATAAAATAGAGTGTCTGTCAGGTCTTACCGTTGGACTCTGTGGCAATAAGTAGTGGATAGTCAACTAGTCTGGACTAATAAGCACGAGTAATTCAGATGGACATTAGTCCAGAATACTTTAAGAACGGTTCTTATAAAACCCAGCGATTGCGGTTTTATAGCAACCATACTTATTTCTTAGTCTGGACTAATAAGAACTGTTGACAGTGTTCAGATGGACAAACTAATCCGGACTACATTCAACTAGTCTGGACTAACTGTCCGTGTGAAAACGCCCTCCAGGGATGGCCTCAGTCACGCTCTCTTCTAGCTGCTCCCATTTAAGTGCTGTTCACTGCTATGTACAGTGCCTGCCGTCCCAATAAGACTGGTAAACTGGTTGGTGCTAGCCCTCTTAAAGGGCTAGTGGCCTGCAGAGACTCAGCTGTGCTACAGCATTAGAATCAGGGGCATAGGTAGACTGGAATTGGCACTGGTGCATAAGATGGAATGGACCCCCTTCTCTTGCTTACAATACTGCCCCCACAGGCATTCCACATGTATTGCTGGCCCTCAGGCTTGTGGGCCCTGGTGCAGCTACACTTATAGCTACGTTCCTGATCGTAATGGTCAATTCCTATGCCATTTTGGGGGCAGGGCCAACAGGGCTCTGGTCTTGGGTTGTGCTGTCTCCTCATGGAAGTGCCTGGGAGGGAGTCCCAGCAGTGGCAGAAGGAGCAGTAGCACTCTGCACAGGAGGGAGGCTCCCAGGAAAGCCACTTTCTGTGGGGCCCGCTACTTCTGAAATGGTACTGACTGTGCCTCTGGGACGCTGCTGCTGTGGCAGCAGCAGGATAGTTGTAGCCTCCAGAACACAGTGATAGCACAGTTGGCACTCCCAGGGCCCCTCAGGAACCGTGGTGGGGCAAGCAGTTCCTGGAGTGCCCCTAACTTGGGTAAGGCCTGCTGTCCCACTCCTCATGCTATGGTGTCCCTACCTCCCTTCTGTGGAGATTCTGTTCCCCCTGGACACCTCACCCTCCAACACAATGAATTCTTGGCAGAGACGTAGCTAGCTAGGTGGGAATGGGCCCTGATGCTGAAGGTGGAATGGGTCCCCTCCTGGGGCATTCCACACCAGTGTAATGATATGCATTCTACATGCATGGTGGCCCCCAGGCTTGTAGGCTGCAGCTTGACTACACCTGCTATAGCTATGCCCCTGATTCTAGGGTTGGCCTTGATGCCATTTACGGCGTTTCCAGATCGAGGCATTGTTTGTTCTGTATTTCCTTGTTCTAATTTTTTATTCAAAGATCTTAACGCATTTTACAAGAGATTGTCAATAGAACAATCAGTGCAGTTTTATACATGAGGAAATGAGATATTACGGGCTCATTCACAGTCACAATGTCGCGTTGAGTTCTCTTTTTAACAAAAGGAACAAAGGCTAAGTTTTCCAGCTGAACTAATCATACTGGATTGGGCCTTTTTCTCCTAATTGTATAAAATGAGTTTACATTTTACTTTGAGGCCAGGCTAGCAAAGCAAGTATTGTAAAATGACAACATATTTATAAATAAATGGAACATGAGACACTTGAATATAAAAATATATGCATAATTTACTTAAATTTAAATAGAAAATATCAGTAGCTTACAGAGAATGGTATTGATAGCCAATCAAAGTTATATGATCTTAAAACATTTGTATTTTAAGAAAAAAGCTTCTAAAAGCTTAACATATGCTCAATTCATTGGCTCAAAGATATCAAGAATCATACGTTACATTCTTCCCAGTTCTTCCCTTTGTCTGCCAAGATGTTGGTGAGAAAGAAATCCCATGGTGTGTGGAATTTCAGTCTGAAAAAAGCCAGGCTGTGTCTCTCTTTTTAAGCTTGCCTGCTAGGAGGCTCACATTCCTGAGGACTGACGTTGCTGACGTCAGTTAGCAAGGAAATACACTGGATTCTAATTGGCTCTCTTAATTCTGAGCAAGTAAAGAAAGTTTAAATTTCCTTCAAGGTTTGAACAAACCTCGTATTTCCATCAAATTTAATTGTCAGATTACAGAGAGACTCGATCATAGCGTCAAGGTTGTTTTAACTATTAATTAAATAGATATGTTAGCTAGAAAAAACTAACTTAAATCTTCCTTCTCAGTTTGGAGATGTTTATGGCCGGATCATTCGTCATTTAGACACATAAACTGATAAGGTTCCAGACACCTCGACTGGCAAGAGGCCCTTTGATCTGGCCTCTAACTCCTAGCCATTTGACTCTGTTTCCTTGGATACGGTGAAAGTTCATTTGGGAAGTTTAGAAAAAAGCTCATTGGAATGTAGTTGAAGAAGCTTCAGCCTGAAGCAAACTAATCACATAAGTTGATTTTAGAAATCAATACTGCAAAACACAAATCCAATACATTGAAATAGAAAGTTAACATATAGAAACTCAAAATCAATACATTGGGAACACAGATGGCCAAAAAATATATGCTTATAATAGGAAATACATGACAACAACACTCCTTTAGAGTGGGTAGCAGTGCAAACCCACATTCTGAGTGTTGTGTGAACTCCTAACCCGGCCTGTGCTTCTTGATCTCTAGTACTCTGTCACCCAATACAAAGAGTTTGTTTAGAAGGATATAACTTTAGCAGTTAGTAATGGTGATGCATAATTGGATTAACCCAGAGCGAGCTTCAGTCCCTCATACATAATTTCCTGTTTATCACCTCCTGTCTGTGGGACCATAGAGATTCCCGGACAGTCCTGGAGTGTGGATAGTCCTCCACTTTGAGCTCAATGCTTCTTCAGGAAGATTGCAGGCAGGACTTTCACAAGGGCATTCGTCCATGTCCTTTGCATTGTGGGAAATACCCCAGGGAAGCAGGGAGGGAAAGGGCCTGTTGGAAGCCATATGAATAATGCTACAGGACAAGATAAAACACAAGATTAAGGACTATGAGATGAGTCATTGCAAAGGGGAAGACTGTGAATGAGCCCTTAAGATGCATCACAAGTCCCATTGGCTGTTTGGCTCTGATCTTCAAAGCTCTGCTCCAGCATTAGATCTATTGAAATGAATGGGGCTTACACCAGTAGAGTAGCCCATCACAGCCATAACAAGGCACACAAGACTGGAGTAGAAATCGATATTTCCTATTGTCTAGTGCCCTGGCTGAGACCCCAGTAACTGAGAATATTTGAAATAGTGCCAGTTTTTCAATTGTCATAAATAAACACAAAGCAGAAACTAGAGCTGTGCATTCGGGTTCTGATAAAACACAAATAAACCAGAAAAAGTCCTTTTCTGTTTCCACATTCAGAACATGAATACTAGGTCTGTGTATTCGGGTTTTGAGTGAACCCGACATTTCCTGAAAAATGTAGTATTCTGAGGTCTTGAACTGGACCCCCCAGAGTGCAGCACATATGACCTTGAGCTTTAGGGGCTTGACCTTTTAAGACCCTAAATGGTCTGGGCCCTGCTTACCTGAAAGATCGCCTCACGCCCTGGGCGGCTCCTGTGGTTGTCCGGGAGCGCCCTCCTGGATGTCCCACGCTTCAGGCAGGTCTGGATTGGCAGGCAGGCGTTTTTGGTGGCTGCGCCATTGCTTTGGAATGTCTTCCCTGTGGGGGTTTGCTTCAGCCCAAGTGTCCTCACCTTCTGATGAAATTGCAAGACCTAGCTCTTCTGTCAGGCATTTGGTGGGAAGGAGGGGATGAGTGGGATGGGTTAGTGGAATGGGTTGGAGTTTTGTACTGGTCACTGTAAATTTTTAGCTTTGTTTTTATGAATTTTTACCCCCAGTATTTATATTGATGTATGTGGCAGGGCGGAGTTCCCAGTGGTAAGTCACTGCAGGATCAGACACCCCCCCTGGACTGTCACTCAAGTAGGGAATTAGCAATACTGCACAAGTCACATGGGGAAATTAGCTCAATGTCTTTATTAAGTGCATACAGCCAAACCAACACTGTCTCTCTGGGCTGCCAGCTCAGTCCCTTAACACCCAGCAGGCCCAGTCAAGTCTCTCCTGACTTAGCAGTAGTCAGATATAAGCTTCACACACCCAAAGTCCATAGCAGCCAGGCGAGCAAGGTCCTGGCATTCTGCAAGTCTTCCCCAGGCAACAGGCTCCTTCCTGGGCACAGTCTTCCCCAGTACCTGTGTCCACTTCTGCTCCTTCTCTGGTTCTCCTAGCTTTCAGCACCCTGGAGAGTGTAGAGTGGAAGGTCCATTCTCCAGGCTTCTTCCCAGCATAGGATCTGGAGGTGTTGCCTCCAGGCAGAGACTGTCCTGCTCTCAGTCCTGCAGCCTCTTATGAAGGCAGAGTGGGCGTGGCCAACTCTCCAGCTTTACTGCCCTTAAAGGGCCAGTGTTCTGCCCACTCTGACTTCGTACTTCTCAGTCTGTTTCTTTTGCAGGCTGGTCTCTGGTTCTGGTCTGGCTACCCCAGACCCACTCATGTGTGTACAGCCCTCTGGCTGACCCACTCAGCCCCCCTTAAAGGGGCAGTAGCCCCGCAGGACTGCTCCCTGCTACAATGTGTTTATTTTTTTTCTATTTTTGTTGCAAGCTGCCCTGAATCACTTTTGTGCAAGAGGGGCAGGGTAGAAGCACTTTTAATAAATAAATAAATAAATAAATAAATATCCAGCTTGGAGCTGGACTGCTCTCTGACTCCCAGCTCAGCTGCCTGCTTGGGGAGCCTGTAGTGAGACCTCACCACCTGCAGGGGATGCTGCTGTCTCAGAACTGCAGTCTCTAACAGTGCAGCCAGGGCCATCACAGCCAGGAAGAAATTATTTATTTATTTATATTTATATTTATTTTACAAATTTATATCCTGCCCCCTCCTGCAATGCAGCCCGGGGCGGCTAACAACAGTAATAAAAACAATTAAAATTACTTAAAATATAAATATAAAATACATCAATAAGACAGGGCTAGAAAACAATAATAAATAGATAAATGGGCGGGGGATTAAAATCACCCCCCCACCCTCCTTCCCGAAGGCCTGGGCAAACAGCCAGGTCTTACAGTTCCGCCGAAATGTCAAAAGGCTTGGGGCCAGGCGAGCTTCCTCCGGAAGGGAGTTCCACAGCCGCGGCCCTACCACCGAGAATGCCCGCTCCATCGTGGCCCCCCGCTTAACACGGGGGACCTCCAGGAGGGCACCCCCGGCAGACCGCAGGAGTCGTTCCGGGGCGCGAAGGGCGAGGCGGTCCCTAAGGTAAGAGGGGCCAAGGCCGTATAGGGCTTTATAGATCATTACTAGGACCTTGAACTTGGCCCGGCACACTATCGGCAGCCAGTGCAGCGCTCGGAGCACCGGTGTAATGTGCTCCCGGCGACCCGTCCCCGTAAGAAGACGGGCCGCCGCATTCTGCACCAGCTGCAGCCTCCGGGCCAAGAACAAGGGAAGCCCCACGTAGAGCGCGTTACAGTAGTCGAGCCGCGAGGTGACGAAGGCATGGATGAGGGAGGCCAGGTCCGGGCCAGAGACATACGGACGCAGCCTACGTACCAGATAAAGCTGGCGGAAGGCAGCCTTAGCGACTGCCTCCACCTGCCGCTCCAGCCGCAGGTCTGCGTCCAATATGACCCCCAGACTCCGGACCTGCTGAGCTACAGGGGGGCAAACCCCCCCAACCAGGGGGGCCACCACCCCCTTCGCCCTCCCCACCACCATCACCTCCGTCTTATCTGGGTTGAGCTTCAGTCTGCTCCGCCGCATCCAATCCGCCACGGCCTCCAAACATTGGGATAGCACCGAGACAGCAGGGTCTGGGTCAGTAGAAAACGAGAGGTACAGCTGAGTATCATCAGCATACTGGTGACATCGCACCCCGAACCCTCTCACGACCTCCCCCAAGGGCTGCATATAGATGTTAAATAATAATGGAGACAAGATCGATCCCTGCGGAACGCCACACGGTAAGGCGCGGGGGCTCGATGTTTCCTCCCCCAACACCACCCGCTGGCTCCTCCCCGAGAGGAATGAGCGGAACCAATTATGAGTACTTGGCAGCCTCATCCTCCTGTCCAAGCCAGTGATACCTCGCTCAAGCCAGTGACCTCCCCCCCACCAAAGCCATACCCCATTCCCACCTAGGGAATCCCACTTTCCACAAGCCAATCACTCTCCTCTCTGAGCCAGAAACCACTCCCCCTGCAAGCCAAAACCATCCCCCCAGCAACCTCCCCTGAGCCTAGTCCCATGCCCCATCCCCCCAAGCCAGTGGCCACTCCCCCAAGCCAGTGACACCCCCTAAGTCAGGCTCATGCCCTATCCCCAAGTCAGCAACTCCCTACACAAGTCAGCCCCACCTTCCATTTCCCCTCTCCCAAGCCAGCTACATGCTTCACTCTCACTCAAGCCAGCAATCCTCCTGAGTCAGACCCATGCCCCATTCCACCCTCCCCAAGCTAACAACCTCCCCACCAAACTAGTCATATTCTCCCCCCACCAAGCAGTGCTCCCATTTTTACATTGGTAGCAGACTTAGCAACAGTTTTGACTGCAATTTCCTTTCCTCATAGTCCTGTCAAACTGGCAGAGTCTTATTGCACCTGTGTACCAAAATAACACATACACAGGGACCTGTATTCACTGCATTTTCCACCCTGGCAACGATGGGGAAAATGCAGTGAACACAAGTAAAGATACAAATACAAATAAATGGATACTAAAACCACAAATACAGATACAAATACTTGCCCCTGTGCACAGCCCTAGCAAGGACATTTCCTGACTATTAGCAACTGAACAAACTGTCAGACTGGGCTTCGAACCTTTGTCTTTGGAACAATAGCTTCTCCAAATCACCTGCTTTTGGTCACCTGCAAGCTCACCTTATGGAAAGGCAGCTCGTCCCAGCCAGAGCGATAAGCTGCGGTTGTGGCAGCTGGGAAAGTCTTTCTCACTCAGTGGGGGCATGTGCAGTACAGCTCACAGCCCAAAGCTACATTGTGCATCTGCAGCTGGGCCCCCATCCTTTTTGGGGTGGGGCACCCCAAAGTACTTCCATTGTGACTGCACACGAGCACAGTGGCATGACCAAAGTCTCTCAGATGGAGGGGCACCTTCCTATCTCTGTGTGGGGATACACAACTAGAAGGAGGGCAATAGAACAAAGAGAGAGGAGAGAAATGAATGAGAGGACACTCGGGGCATTTTTAGATGAGCCTTGTTTCTCCTGGACTTCAGAGCCTTGGAGAAACAAACTTGCATGGCGTGTGTGTGTGTGTGTGTGTGTGTGTGTGTGCGTTAGATGTTCACCACCACTACTGGTGCAGTCAGCCGGGTGCCATTAGAAACAGTGGGTGCCAGGGAACTTGTGCATGTTTGGAGACTCGGACTTGTATAACCTCGATATCAGGGTTTTACAAGTCCGAGTTTCCAAGCATGTGCGAGTTCCCCAATGCCCACTGTTTCCAATGGTGCCCAACTGACTTCCGGTAGCGGGGGTGAATGTCTACCCCCCCGCCCCCCGAGTTTGTTTCTTCCAGTAAGCTCCACTCCTCAGCAAATAAGCTCTGCCTAGGGTTGCCAGCTGCCTTTTGCAATTTGATCTTGAGATTCCCATTTTGGCCTATGGGAGTCTCCGGGTCAAACTGCAAAAGGTGGCAACCATAGTCCTTCTTGCACTTACAGACACACCTCCAACAATACATTTTTGCCTGGTGTCTGAACTGGTTTTGTTACCTTGTACCAGGCTCCCAGCACTGGTTGGTTTGTACTGGTTTCACAAGACAACGGGGGTCATTAATATCCCATTAATCCAGCTGGAGAAACAGCAAGCTGAGGGGAGAGGAGATAAAACTGAAATTGAGATTGGAGGCTCCGACTCATTCATTGCTGTGAGGTGAGCATGGGGCACCTTTTCTCACTTTAACAAGCTTGGGATCAGCAGGGCTATCAAAGAACAAAGAAAGGTAATACGTAGAAGGGAGCTGAAAACTAAAGAGGCAGGACGATCTATAGCTGCTGGAAGAGATTGTGGCTGCTTCTACCTCAGATCCTCCAAAGTCAATTAACCCAGTTGAGAATTAGTAGGCTGAGTTTCAAACTGAATAATCACTCCTGCACATACAAATGTATGTCTGCACCAAGCCTCTCACACAGACATCCTTTGTTCCAACTGAGCCCCAAAGTTAGTCAGAGGGCTATTACAAATTTGCATATGAATATTTAATAAACAACAACAATAAATGCAGAGTTATGCAAATTAGATGTGTCATGAAGTGTGCTTATTTCCCATGATCAAATGTTGGAGGGTATGCTTACACGCACACACACATCTCCTAACATCCCAAGGGGATGGAGTGAGGGTGTGAAGACACTGTGGGTGTTAACAGATGTGATAGCGGTCTGCTGTGGCCCAGGACTCACTGTCACGTATGTTCACATGCTGCCAGATGTGGGCCTGCTTCTGCCCCGGGGCGGGTTGGTGGCTGGCCCGGGATGTGCCCTGGGTCCAATTTTGGGCACCCATCCTGGGCTAAGGGTCACCATGGTTGTTTGGTCCTTTCGCCATGACTGACTGTCATAGCAGGGGCTCCCTGCCCTACCTGGGGCATGTGTGTGGTGGGACGGCTCTCTGGCCATGGGCACGTGGGTTTGGTGCCCCTCCCCAACGTGGGGAGGGGTGTACACTGTTTCCCACCCTGGGCTGGGCCGGGGACCTGCTGAGCTGCTAACCCTAACCGAGCTACCTGGGGGACCCAGACGCATGTAGAGTGCCTATGGGCACTGGAGTGGAGGGGCCTATTCCATCTCTTGCACCAGGGCCCATCCTAGCTATGGCCTTGGTGGCTGCAGTAAAGAGCCAAGAGAGTTCTGCCCTTGTTGCAGGACAGCTTCTTGTAGCAGAGCTGCTGGTTTCGTTGAGCTGGTTTTGTTGCTCCACCTGCTGGGAACGCTTAGGAAAAGCAAGGCAAAGGATTTATTCATTCAGTTTAATATCTGTGAATTTTTCATATGGTTTTGACTTTGCCTCATTATTTGTTTACTTCAGTATTGTACTACCATACTCTGCATATTGAAATGAACAGAAATAGCATCTTTCTATTCTCTCTTGATCTGTTCAATCTGTTGCTTTATGGCTTGTTCTATGCTTTTCTTAATGCAGTAAATTAATAAGAAATCCTGTGATTTATCACCATGGTGCATCCTTGGCAGTCTCTTTCTCCTTCCCCCCAAGTATTACAATTTTTATGTTAAAAATGCTGTTTATGTCTTTTCATTAATCAACTTATTACTAGTCTAGTTAATATTTTATTGCAGCAGAATCAAGAAGGTTTAATCAGTATATAGGGCCCTTGTTGTGTTAGACAATAGGGGTGTGCACCAAGGACCCTTTTCATTTTATTTTTTTTCATTTTTCTGGCTTTCATTATTGAGAATTTTTGTTTTTGTAATTAAGTTTCAATTTTGTTTTCCATTAGTTTCAATGGAAAATGTATTTCTGGCTGTGACGTCTTCATTTTTCTTCTGATTTACATGAGGTTTGAAAAGATTATACCCCTCACTACAGGAATCGACCCTGTCAATTATCATAAAGATTGGATAAACGGTTCAGATTTTATATGCAATATAATTCCATGGTTTGCACACACATTTCCAGCTCTAATGACTTTGTTTTCCATCCAATTTGAATTCTGGACTCATTATGCCCCTCATTCAAGGGGCTATTAATACCAAATTTCAGAAAGATTGGATAAAGGTTCCTGATTTTATAAACAATTTAATCATTTCATGGTTTTCACACACATTTCCAGCTGTAATGTCTTTGTCTTCCATCCAATTTAGATACAGTTTGGACAGGTTGTTCCTCTCCCCAAAGGTATTATCCTTGCCAAATTTAAAAAAGATTGGATAAAGGATCCTAATTTTATAAGCCATGAAATATTTGTGATTTTAACAGAAGTTGCAAATTTTAATAAATCTATTGCAAGGGTTGCCTTTGTTTAAATTATAAAGGTTTTACTACATGCAGAGACCCCCCTACCCTCCCGCCTCCACTGTTTTTTACTGGAAATTTGGAAGTATCTGCTTAGAAAAGAACCAATAAGGGATTCTCTTATGTCCTCTGTCCTCTGTCACAGGGGTATAGGATGTGTTTGGGATGCTAATTGTCCAGCCCTGGATGTGTCAATCATGTCTCTTGATTGCTTGGGCTGCTTCCCCCTACCCTCCTCCTTTATTTATTTTATTTATTTTACTATTTTTCTACCCCACCCCCTCCTGCTCACAGAGCAGCTCGGGGTGGCTTACAAATATATCAGCAGCAAAATCACATAAAATATCATTAAAAACATTAAAAAAGATAAAAAGAACTAAAAGGGCAGAATTCCCCCTCCCCAATCCACCGTTTGTCGGGAGGGAGTTCCACAGCCTGGGAGCAGCCACCGAGAACGCCCTCCCCATCGTCGCCATCCGGGCAACCCGGGGGACTTTGAGTCGGGCGTCCCTGGCCAACCACAGGGGCCACAATGCAATCCGGGGCCTGAGGTGGTCCAGCAGGTAAGCTGGGCCCAGGCCGTTTAGGCCTTTATAGGTCATTACCAGACCCTTGAATTGGGCCTGGAAGATAATAGGCAACCAGTGGAGGGAGAGGAGCACCGGTGTTATGTGCTCACAGCGACCTGTCCCCGTTAAGAGACGGGCCGCCACATTCTGCACCAGCTGCAACCTCTGGACTG
>QEPC01008000.1:1404039-1424925 GCA_003113815.1 Sphenodon punctatus
ACTTTTTTGCTCCTGGGAGATTTTAATGCAAGAATAGCGGCCCTAGATTCAGACACTGCAGTCACGGTTGAGGATACCCTCACGAAGTGCTTCAGATCTAACTGAAAATAATTATGGGAAGAATCTATTAAAGATAATTTCCGATCAGGGATTAGTTGTCCTTAATGGGCATACCCTTTCAGATCCGGTTGGAGATTTTACTTTCTACTCCATCCTTGGATCTAGGACTATAGATTACATCCTAACTCACTGGTCCAGTTTCCCTTATATCAGACACTTTAAGATCTTGAACAGGCCTGAGGGATATAATTATCCCTTGATGGTCGATGTGAACAAACTTGAGGCGGAACCTTCTCCCGTTCTCTCTGGCCCACCCCCTTCCCGTAGTTGTATCCCTATCAAGTGGTCACCCACAATGGCCATAAACGTAGCAAATCTCTTACTCTCCCAGGATTGGTTAGAGGGCCAGTCTACTCTGTTACAGTTACAGTTGGATGATTTTGTTGAGATCAACGATGGGATCCTGTTTGAGAAGCTAACTCCAATGTTTAGTAAAGTAGTCCCGGTTTATCCATCACGGATGAGGACAGGGTCTAGTTCTTGGTATGATCAGGATTGCAGAAGTGCCAAGAAAGAGCTTACTGCACTTAGAAAAGTCTGGCAAAGGCTTAGATTAAAGACTGATTGGATTACATACATTAATAGGAGGAGAGAGTATCACAATTTATTGAGGAATAAGAGAAAAATTAGGACTTTGCAAATTTGGGTTGATTTGCAAGTGACTGCTTGACTCCAAGACTCCTCCAAATTTTGGAGACTGATCAACCGTTCAACTCGTAGGAGAGTTCCCATTAACTAATTACAGATCTCGGAAGATCAATGGGTCTCTTTTTTCTCGGCTTTGTACGAGAAGCCGCATACCCTTACTGTTCCTCAGGACCCTAACTTTATAAAGGTGGAAATTACAAATGAGTCCGATATCTGTATGCCCCTCCTAGTAACAGAAGCGGAGGTAGCTAATGCCATAAATAAATTAAAAACAGGAAAAGCATCTGGTGTCGATAAATTGGCCCCCAAGCTTTTTACAAATTTTCTTACCTGGTGGACCCCTTTGTTCACCAAGTGGTTTATAGCAATAAATCATACCTCAAACATCCCTGAAAGCTGGTTAGAGGCATTAATTATACCTATATTTAAGAAGGGTGATGTGAGAAATCCAGCAAGTTATAGGCCGATTAATTTGCTCTCTATAGTCAGCAAATTGTATACCTGAGTGCTCCTTACGACCTTAGAACAATGGGTTGATCAACTTCATAAACTCGCAGAGGAGCAGGCAGGTTTTTGTAAAAAAAGATCGACCATGGATAATTGTTTTATTCTGACCCATGTGGTCGACAAATATGTGCATATCAGAGGGGGGAAATTATTTGTCGCCTTTATTGATTTGGCAAAGGCGTTCAACTCTGTCCCTAGGAATTTATTGTGGTGTAAGCTTGCCAAAATGCAATTGCCAAAACAGTTGTTAAATCTACTAATTAAATTGCACAAAAGAAATAGGGCAGCGGTGAGAATGGACTCTATTGGTTCAACAACTAGATTTCCCCCCAGCAACAAGGTGTCCAACAAGGTTGTTTACTCGCTCCAATATTATTTAATCTTTTTATAGATGATCTAGTCCATCTAATTTCGGCAGCAAATCTTACCCCTCCGCGGATTAAAGATCAGGCACTTTCTATTCTCTTGTATGCAGATGACATTGTGTTGCTTTCTCAAACCAAGCCAGGATTGCAACAATGTTTAGACGCTCTGAATAGTTTCTGCTTACAGAACTCTATGGAGGTTAATATTAGTAAGTCCAAAGTAATGAGTTTCGGTACTACTAGCCCCAGATATAAATGGAGAATTGGATCTCATGAGATAGTCTCAGTAGCCCAGTACAATTATTTGGGGGTTATTTTTACAGCCTCCAGATCCTGGAAAAATAACAATGAGAAACTAATAGCAAAAGCTTTTCNAAACAGATGGATCGCTCAGTGGTGGTTAACTCCACCTCTCCTGTTAGTTTCACTCCAGTTTTGGACCCCCCTGTATGACAGTCACAGGGACCAAAGCTGCAGTGTATCTCTTGGAACATAGAGGGAATTAAGAGCAAGCCTTGGGATGAGGACTAGAGAGAGTTCATAGCCACCTTTGAGGTTGATTGTCTGCAGGAAACCCAGCTCTCTTTAGAGGAGGTGGATGCCCTGCAGATAGATGGGTTCCTGGTGTTCACGGTGCTGGGAAACAGACGACTGAAAAGAGGTAGACTTTCGGGAGGGGTGGCTATCCTGATTCCTACAAGATCATTGGTTAAAGTCAAAACTATTCCTACAATGATGGATAACTGTCTAGCCTTACGTTTTAGATTTCTGTCCATGGGTACATTTATTATAATTAATATCTATATTCCCCCAGAAACATCTATGTTTTATGACTCCCAAATATGGGAGCAACTGAATGATTTTGTAGGTTTAATAATGAAATCCTTTAATGATGCTACTTTTTTGCTCCTGGGAGATTTTAATGCAAGAATAGCGGCCCTAGATTCAGACACTGCAGTCACGGTTGAGGATACCCTCACGAAGTGCTTCAGATCTAACTGAAAATAATAATGGGAAGAATCTATTAAAGATAATTTCCGATCAGGGATTAGTTGTCCTTAATGGGCATACCCTTTCAGATCCGGTTGGAGATTTTACTTTCGACTCCATCCTTGGATCTAGGACTATAGATTACATCCTAACTCACTGGTCCAGTTTCCCTTATATCAGACACTTTAAGATCTTGAACAGGCCTGAGGGATATAATTATCCCTTGATGGTCGATGTGAACAAACTTGAGGCGGAACCTTCTCCCGTTCTCTCTGGCCCACCCCCTTCCCGTAGTTGTATCCCTATCAAGTGGTCACCCACAATGGCCATAAACGTAGCAAATCTCTTACTCTCCCAGGATTGGTTAGAGGGCCAGTCTACTCTGTTACAGTTACAGTTGGATGATTTTGTTGAGATCAACGATGGGATCCTGTTTGAGAAGCTAACTCCAATGTTTAGTAAAGTAGTCCCGGTTTATCCATCACGGATGAGGACAGGGTCTAGTTCTTGGTATGATCAGGATTGCAGAAGTGCCAAGAAAGAGCTTACTGCACTTAGAAAAGTCTGGCAAAGGCTTAGATTAAAGACTGATTGGATTACATACATTAATAGGAGGAGAGAGTATCACAATTTATTGAGGAATAAGAGAAAAATTAGGACTTTGCAAATTTGGGTTGATTTGCAAGTGACTGCTTGACTCCAAGACTCCTCCAAATTTTGGAGACTGATCAACCGTTCAACTCGTAGGAGAGTTCCCATTAACTAATTACAGATCTCGGAAGATCAATGGGTCTCTTTTTTCTCGGCTTTGTACGAGAAGCCGCATACCCTTACTGTTCCTCAGGACCCTAACTTTATAAAGGTGGAAATTACAAATGAGTCCGATATCTGTATGCCCCTCCTAGTAACAGAAGCGGAGGTAGCTAATGCCATAAATAAATTAAAAACAGGAAAAGCATCTGGTGTCGATAAATTGGCCCCCAAGCTTTTTACAAATTTTCTTACCTGGTGGACCCCTTTGTTCACCAAGTGGTTTATAGCAATAAATCATACCTCAAACATCCCTGAAAGCTGGTTAGAGGCATTAATTATACCTATATTTAAGAAGGGTGATGTGAGAAATCCAGCAAGTTATAGGCCGATTAATTTGCTCTCTATAGTCAGCAAATTGTATACCTGAGTGCTCCTTACGACCTTAGAACAATGGGTTGATCAACTTCATAAACTCGCAGAGGAGCAGGCAGGTTTTTGTAAAAAAAGATCGACCATGGATAATTGTTTTATTCTGACCCATGTGGTCGACAAATATGTGCATATCAGAGGGGGGAAATTATTTGTCGCCTTTATTGATTTGGCAAAGGCGTTCAACTCTGTCCCTAGGAATTTATTGTGGTGTAAGCTTGCCAAAATGCAATTGCCAAAACAGTTGTTAAATCTACTAATTAAATTGCACAAAAGAAATAGGGCAGCGGTGAGAATGGACTCTATTGGTTCAACAACTAGATTTCCCCCCAGCAACAAGGTGTCCAACAAGGTTGTTTACTCGCTCCAATATTATTTAATCTTTTTATAGATGATCTAGTCCATCTAATTTCGGCAGCAAATCTTACCCCTCCGCGGATTAAAGATCAGGCACTTTCTATTCTCTTGTATGCAGATGACATTGTGTTGCTTTCTCAAACCAAGCCAGGATTGCAACAATGTTTAGACGCTCTGAATAGTTTCTGCTTACAGAACTCTATGGAGGTTAATATTAGTAAGTCCAAAGTAATGAGTTTCGGTACTACTAGCCCCAGATATAAATGGAGAATTGGATCTCATGAGATAGTCTCAGTAGCCCAGTACAATTATTTGGGGGTTATTTTTACAGCCTCCAGATCCTGGAAAAATAACAATGAGAAACTAATAGCAAAAGCTTTTCAAACATTAGGAGGCATGTGCAAACTATATTATGCAGCACCTGTGGCCCCTTTTGAGCAGCTTCTCAGCATCTTTGGACTAAAAGTCCTCCCACAATTGCTATATGGGGAGGAAATAACTGTGCTAGGCTATACAAAGAAGATGGAGAGCCTCCAAAATACTTTTCTGAGGAACATCCTGGGGGTCCCTAAATCGACCTCATGGCTAATTTAGGGGTGGGACTACCGGATCTACCGGTATCTGATACTGCCCGGTATTTGGTGTACCAGCAGTATCAGATTAAACCCGGTAATCCGGTGTAATTTACCAGATTCCCCTACCGGATTTTTTTACATTATGGCCATTCAAATGAATGGCCGCAATGTAAAAAAAAACACACAAAAAAAGCCAAACACTTTCCCTCCCCGAGTCCAGGCTGCGTGGGTGGAAGGGGGGACACCCCCACCCACCCTGCCCAGCCTGGATTTAAAGTTAAACAACAACAAAAATTTCCCCTAAGTCCTGAGGACTCCGGGCCGCCGGCGGCGAGTGCAACCCAGAGCCAGCCAGCACCAGCAGCACGTAAGTGTACCGGTACTGTCCTGATCACTGGGGTGGGGGGTGGTTTAACACCCCCCCCAGGGATCACCCTACCTCCCCACCCAGGGATTGCCATTGCCTGTACCTTGAGCTCCAGGTGGCGGTGGCGGTTCGGAAGCTTCGGTGCTGGCTGTGGGGCTGCCGGCTTCAGCACGCTACTAGGCCTTCCGGTAAACTTCTGGGTTTCCCCGGAAGGTCTAGTAGCATGCTGAAGCTGGCAGCCCCACAGCCAGCGCTGAAGCCACCAGACTGCCGCCGCTGCCGCCGCCCGGAGCTAAAGGTACAGGCAATGGCGATCCCTGGGTGGGGAGGTAGGGTGATCCCTGGGGTGGGGTGGGTGTTAAACCACCCCCCACCCCAGGGTTCAGTACAGTACCGGTACACTTACCTGCTGATGGTGCTGGCTCTGGGTCACACTCGCCGGTGGTGGCCCGGAGCCGCCCCACACTAGGGACTTAGGGGAAATTTTTGTTGTTGTTTAACTTTAATCCAGGCTGGGCAGGGTGGGCGGAGGGTGTCCCCCCTTCCACCCACGCAGTCTGGACTCGGGGAGAGGGGAGGTTTTTGTTTTTTTTCATTGATTTCAATGGGACAGTTCCCCATTGAAATCAGTGTAAAAGATCCGGTACCGGTAAGCCGGGATTAATCCGGTAAGCCGGTTTTTTAAAATCTGGCAACTGGTAAAACCGGTACCCGGTATTTGCCCTGATGTCCCACCCCTACTGGCTATGCTGAGAGCCGAGACAGGATTGCAATCGGTGCTTTCGCTACTTAACGCTAGACTCCTATGCTTTTGGCTGAAGATCGCCCAAGGGAGAGCGGCTGGTCTCTGGTGACTCTATGTTATCATGAGCAAAAAGATCATATGGGAGCTTCGCAATACAAATGGTTGAGGAAGTTTAAGAAGTTGGCGATTGAAACTAATCTCTCTAGGGTCCTGGATGCTATTCCTATCCACACGATGTCCAAAAGGGCCTTGGCTTAC
This sequence comes from Sphenodon punctatus, assembly GCA_003113815.1. Lineage (NCBI taxonomy): Eukaryota > Metazoa > Chordata > Lepidosauria > Sphenodontia > Sphenodontidae > Sphenodon > Sphenodon punctatus. The sequence goes on from QEPC01008000.1 coordinate 1,410,154, forward strand.
AAAATGGATCTGGACGCTCTGTGGGAAATTAAAACTGTTCCCCTATATCCTGCGATCAAACAAGCAGTTATATTAGAAAGTTATCTTACACTGTTAGAGGTACCTAGACAACGTAGAATGATAACAATACTACGCTTTGAGCTGTTTGACACAGCTATTGTGAGAGGCAGGCGAGAAAGTATTCCGCACGACCTTAGATTTTGTAAAGCCTGTGTTGATAAATTAGCCTCACTTATGCATGTGATCTTTGACTGTCGTCTATATAAGGATCTAAGAGAAGTATGGATAGATCCCTTGTTTGAGGGAAAAATGCTATCCTCAGAAACCAAAATGCAAAGTTTGCTTATTGCTTCAAAGTTGGAGGTAATTAAACCTATAGCATTATTCCTATCATTACTTGAAAAAAGGCTGAGAGTAGTTTGATGTGGTTAAAGTGAGAATACTAGCAATCACCTCCAGCTGAAAGGCTGGAAGGATTTGTGTATCCTGGCCCATGCATTTGTCCCCTTTTTAAATTATTTCTTGAACATACACCTGTTAGTATGTTTTTAGTTGTGTTTTATTCTTTTATACATATATCATTTTACTGATGTAACGGTGTGCTTTGTTATAGGAAATTGCTGATACAATAAATATTCAATTCAATTCAATTCAATTCAATTCAACAGTCCCGTCCAGGCCCCCCAGGTCACGCAGCCGTCTCAGCACCAGCCCATGGTCCACGGTGTCAAAAGCGGCCAAGAGATCTAGCAGGATGAGAAATGTTGAACATCCTGCATCCATCTCCCGGCGGAGATCGTTGACCAAGGCCACCAGCGCCATCTCAGTGCCATAGCCAGGGTGGAACCCAGATTGAAAAGGGTCCAGGAAACCAATGCTATCTAGATGCGATTGGAGCTGGATCGCCACCGCCTGCTCAATAACCTTCACTAAAAAAGGGAAGGTTAGAGACAGGTTGGTAGCTGGCGAGTGCGTCCACGTCCAATGATGGTTTCTTCAGCAAGGGGTGCACCACAGCCTCCTTGAGGCTAGACGACAGCCTCCCCTGCTGCAGGGACGCTTTAACCACCCTCGCCAGCACCGTCCCCAATGTCTCCCTGGAGGCTTTCACCAACCAGGACAGGCAAGATCAAGTTCACAACTGGTGGCTCTCACAGACCCCAAGGCATCCACCGCATCGGCTAGCATCACTTCCTGAAACTCCCCCCACAAAGTTGGACCAGATGGGGCCTCCATCACCTCGAGCTCTCCACCTACTGCCCTCAACCCAGCGTCAAAGTCGCTCTGAATCTTGTCTGCGAAGTAGATGACAAACTCCTCACAGCGGGCCTGGGACAAGTCCCTGTCCAGGCGGAGGGAGGCCGGACTGACCAGTCCCCGCACCACCCGAAACAGCTCCGTCGGGTGTGACTTTGCAGATGCTATGAGGGCAGCAAGGAACTCCTTCCTTGCTGTCCTCACAGCCTCAACATAGGACCGCAAATGGGCCCTATGGAGAAGTTGGTTGGAGTCAGATCGAGTCCGATGCCAGCGTCCTGCCTCCTTGTTTCATACACCGCAGCCCCTCAGTAAACCAAGAAGCCCTGCGATGACGAGACAGAGGCAGAGGGCGTCTCGGAGCCACCCTGTCAATGGCCTCCCGCAGCAAGCTGTTCCAATGCTGGACTATCTCATTAACAGAGTGACTGTCCAGGTCCAAGGTTAATTCCCTCAGGACCTCTTGGAACCACTGAGGTTCCATCAGCCTCCGAGGGCGGACCAACCTAACTGGCCCATTATCCTTCTGGAAGTGGTGTACTGAGAGATTGGCCTGGAGAAGATAATGGTCCGTCCATGACAAGGGCATGGCCCTAACCTCCCTCACTACCGGACCACCTGCCTCAAGGCCAGAACTGAAGATCAGGTCGAGGGTATGCCCCCCGACGTGGGTCAGGCAGGTGACCACTTGGGGCAAATCCATAGTTGCCATGGCGGCCATGAATTCTCGCTCCGCTCCTACAAGGTTGGCATCGGCATGAATGTTGAAGTCCCCCAGGACTAAGGTCCTGGAGGATCCCAGAACCACCTCCGAGGCCAGCTCTGCTAGAGCGGTAAGGGATGCTGCTGAACAGGAAGGGGTCCGGTATACCAGCAGCACTCCTAGCTTGCCCCCAGCCAAATCAAACACCACATGGAAGGCCTCAATACCTGCAATCTCCTGAACTGGATATCTCCTGACAGGCCAGTCCTCTCTAAAAACAATTGCTACACCGTCCCCGGCCACCTGTGTGGGGCTAATGCTGCACGGCATACCCGGCCGGAATGAGATCCGCTAAAGTTGGTCCAGCCATCTTGTCCAGTCAGGTCTCCGTAATGCGAGGTCCATAGCCCCATCTGAGATTAAATTCCGGACACTGATGACACTGATGATACTGCATGCCCTGAAACCCTCTCATGATCTCCCCTAACGGCTGCATATAGATGTTAAACAAGAGGGGGGGACAGAATAGCACCCTGCGGGACTCCACACGTGAGGTCCCGGGGAGAAGATGTACACTCCCCCAAGACCACCCAGTGAGTTCTCCCAGCCAGGAACGAACGAAACCAGTCCAAGACCGTCCCGCCAATCCCGCCATGGTCCCACAGGCGAGTCACCAACACCTCATGATCAACTGTGGTGAATGCAGCCGAAAGGTCTAGCAGGACCAGTAAGGTCTGATGACCCTGGTCCAATGCCAGACGGAGATCATCAACCAAGGTCACCAATGCAGTCTCCGTACCATACCCAGGCCAAAAACCAGACTGAAAGGGGCCAAGGAAACCGGTGTGGTCCAGATGTCACTTAGTGTGACATACTTGGCGTAGTCGGCAGGATTTCTGATATCGGATAATAAAATAGGACAGTAGGAGAACAGTTTCTGAAACAGAGAAATTGGGTGTACCCAGGGAAATCTTTCAGGCGGGCAACCTGAAACACCAGACTAAGGAAATATGTTTGGTATCAAGAAAAAGAAATCAGGTGGGCAACCTGAAATATCAGACAATGTAGCTCGCGCACAGCTACCTTTGAAAAGGGAAGTACCTTTACCTCTTCTATATCAAGGTTTTAGTATTAATAGAAAACCATGGGAAACTAGAGAAATAGTCATGAAAGAGGTAAAAGAAATGGGAAATATAGAACAGATGTATGAGTTATACATACAAACAGAAAAACCAGGAAAGGAGACAGCTAGGAATGCTGCTCTTTCTTTGATTTTAATTGCATATAGAGAATGTTGGGAGAGATAGGAGGCAGAAAAGAAAAGATGGAATGCTCTTCACAGCAAAATAGGGCTATGGAAAGGATAGAAGAAGGTTAAAAATGATTTGTCTAGCAGTTGTGAGAAGTGAAGTGAGGGCAGAAAGCACAGCTGGGAATCATTTTGCTTCCATGCATGTGGCATTTTCCTGTTAATTAGACTTGTGTGTGTTGTTGTTGAAAACTTTCAATTGTGTGCAAATTGGTTAGAATTGTCAATTAGAAAAAGGATCCAACAAATTAACTAGGCTAATTATGGTTATTGAATGTTTTAAACATTATGTGTGTGTTTGTTTAAAATATATGCTGTTATAGGAATTTGCCCAGCTGTACAGGGCAAAGTCAGGGAAAGATCACAGGTTCTTAACAGGAACTCCTTCTGCTTTTGCAGAGCGGAGCTAATTAAGTTTTGTGAGAGATAGTTTTCCAAGGATTTATGTTGAAGTGAAAACCTGTAAGTAAAAAGTTAAAATGTAGTTAAGTTGGAGCAGGGAGATGTCAAAAGTGATGGGAAACAGGGGCGAATGGGATGTATGCAGAGAGAGAGGCTATCAGAAAACCTGATTGGATGTTAGAAGCAAGGGGTGGAATAAAGTAAGTGACTTGTGTAAGCAATAGAAAGATTTAAGGAGAAAATAAAGCTTTGTTCATGGTTTGTGATTTAAGCATTGGAAAGCGTGAGTGTCTTTAGTTAAATAACTAGGAATAAATGGTTTGTTTGTAGATTAGAACTAGTGAGAGGTACCGGAACAAAAGCTGCAGGTTTTGTTTTGGTGCTTGTTATCTTGTTATCTTCCTCAGTGCCCCAAGTGTGGAGCTCCTTCCCGATAGCTGAGTGGAGAGCGCTCTTTGAGTAGTTGTCAGAAAGGGGCAAATGTTGTGCTTGGTTCCCGAATGGCTCGGAGAAATATCTCAAGGGGGCGCAGGTTTGAAAAAAAGCGGTTTTACAGCCAATTAAGGGTACTGTTTCATTTTGCATGGGTAAAGACACGCCAGCTGATCGGACTGCGCTGGAAATGTCCCAACCCAAAAGGTATTTGTGTATAGACTCATGGGCCATTGCAAATACCAACTCTTTGGGCCCCTAAATGAGAATAAGATAATTGATTAATTCATGATAGGTCATTCTGGGGAAATGATTTGTGGAAATAAGTGATTGAGATTATTTGGAAAGTCCCTGTGACAATGTCAAATGCCCATGTCAGGGACCCCTCCCCAATTACCCAATTACCCAATACAACAGTGTTGTGGATCAGATGATCCAGTCCCAAGGGGTGGAAGCCGCTAATGATATCTTGGGGGGAGATAAAGAAATATTCCCATATTTTATGCTAATGAGCTACAGCCAGAGGCATTCCCTGTTCTGTGAATACTGTGAGCTGTAGTAACACAATGATCAAATAATGAATTTATTGAGGTGGTGGCGATTAAGGCACCTAATTATGGTGGAAATGAGATCACCTTGACAGACTCAGGTTCTCATTTACTCGGTATTGAAATAAACAAGGTTGTAAGTGGGGCAAACCTTCATATCCTGGCTTGCATTAATTCCTACACAGCTTTGTGGATTGGACTCATGGAGGTGACTTGCGCTGGCATATCTATTGGTCATCTTCATGCCCGACAACATCTGGAGTGTAAATAACCTGGCTTTCTAGGGATACACTCTGTTGTTAAAAAGATGATGTGATTAGAGATCACACATGGCAGGGTGCATGACTTGGCAAATTTGTCATGGTGGTAATAACCACAGGTGAAGGGACTACATACTGAGTGATGAGAACTGGTGACTCAATGCATATTTGTCTCGACAGAGGCAAACTGAGATGGTGGGCATAATCAATAACCTGATTCCTGCACCTTTGGATGCAGCTGTGAACCTCTGTGTCAGAGCTGCATTGCTTTGCTAGAAAATAGCTCTTGTGTATGATTTTAACATGTATATTATATTTTGCAGAAAGTTTACCGTTCCTTTTGACCTCGCACAACATGGCTTTCTACTTCCTGGTGCGGGCTACTGAGTTTGTTGAAGGAACTGAAATGTTTGTTAATTTTCCTTATGCTGTTAGCAATTAGGGCAATTATGCTTAATTACCCAAGGCAGATGCATTTTTGACTTTGGCCTTGCACCTTGTTGTAACAGTATTGATTAGTAGTATGCTAATTGCTTAATGCTTTGTACATGTGCTATCACATGCGTAAGATGTGCCATGATTTGAAGAAATGTGAAAGAGAATTACAGGCCTCAGTTGGAAGAATGTAAATGTCCAGGGGTGGAGTGTAATGAAAAGTGTGCGAGAAGACTTTTGTGCACCGGAGGAGCCAGATTAGTGGACATTTATACATCTTATTTTGGCCTGTATATGCTATAGAATCCATCTTGATTGACGTGTGTAAAAACATATAAATTGAGAACTGGCAACTCATTTCATTCAATGGATGTGTCTTATGTAAGCCTCTTTGGCAACTTTCTTGTATTGTATAAGTTGTTGTTTAAAATGCCAAGGCCGAACTAGAACTGGAATGTGTGAGAAGCTCCCTTATCACTGTTATTAATTGGAACTAGGAATGACCCAGGCCAGCTGCAGCTCATAAATCTAGCACATGCACAGTGGGTTGCATAGTGGATTACATAATTGGTCACACATGCACATGATTGGTAGAGTGAGTGTGTAACACAAGGATACTATAGCCAAAATTACAGCAAAAAGACTGTACCAGGAGGTATTTTGTAGATACGGGGTGCCTTGCACTATTAGTTCAGATAGAGGAAGTGCTTTTGTGTCAGACATAATGAGGGAACTTGGAGATGGTTTGGAAATAAAAAGGGAACTGCATGTAGCCTATGGGCCACAATCAGCGGGATTGGTAGAAAGAATGAATCAAACTCTAAAAGAAGCCTTAAAGAAAATGTGTTTTAATGCCATAACCAAATTAATGGACAAATGAGTTACCCTCAATATTGGCAGCGGTAAGAAGTTCCCCCAGAACAGATTTAGCTATCTCGTCATATGAAATTTTATTTGGAGGACCAATGAGGATGGGGGTTGTATGGGATATGGAAACCGAAGTACCCAATAATCAGCATTTAAGAGACTTGAGGGAATTACAAGAAATGTTTAAAGCTGACATACAAAAACCACAGGAACTGAAACCTGTGCCATTACTAAAACCTGATATCCCAGTGGGAGACCAGGTAACGTATTTGAAATTGGGTACAAAAGAGCATACACTGGATTCACGACGGAGAGGCCCATATACTGTATTATCTGTGCTTTCACCTCTTGTTTATCTTATAGATATAGGAGGAAGAAAAAAATGGGTACACCAAAACCAGATAAAGAAGATGAATTCTTAATAGAAATGGTAAAGTGTACCACTCTTATTCAACTAGGTGCTTTTTTACCAGAATCATTTATAAAATGAGAAGGATGGGAATGGACCTATTTAGATATGGACATTGATTTACAGTCGTATGAGATTGTGATACCCAGATATAGCCCCGGCCCATTTGCAATGGCATGTGGCATTTATTCAATATCCCCAAATTGTAAGATTAAATTTAGGGAAGATGGTACCTGGAATAGAATTTGGTGGGTGACAGATCACCTCGTTGTAAGTGGAATGGTACCAGGTTGTCCACACTACCCGCTTAGAAATTATAACAACATTTTATGGCAAAAACCAAAGCCAAGAGACCCATGTACAGCACATTGACCAGTAGAAGACATGACCAGGACCTTACTGTAAAATCAAGTTGATAATCGAGATTGGGGCACATGTGCTAAAAAGTATCCAGTTTCTACATATGCTCATTCTGTTGTACGCTTACCCTTACAGACTCTTTCAGAATTTGCAGTCCTGAAAACTCACAAAAGGGTTCCTGCCATTTTGGCCAAGCATCCAGCTAGACAAAGTTGTAAACAAATAATGAAATATGGACTTGGAGCATTTCTCTTGGACATCTTTTATGATTGTGAGCAGTGTGATGTAAAGTATGGTCCTGCCTTTTGAATACTTTGTAATACCTATAATTATTATCATTATACTTTTGTTTATATATTTGTGTGTTGTAGAAAATAAGATAGGTAGGATATTATGGGGAAACAAGAAAAACTTGCAGAATGGGGAATTAGATATTATTATTGGGGGACTTTCAAAATATTCCTTGATGGTACTCCACATGAAATATATGGTACTGGTGTTCTTACATGTGTTAATGCATCAGAGTATGAGGAAACTGAGACAAAATATGATAAGGATGGTTTGGCTTGTACTGGGGACCCAGAAGAATTAGCTAAGGATAATCCATCATGGACCCGACCTTATATGCCTCAGTACTATGTAAAAACACATCACAACACTCCCATTCCAATGAAGCATGGAATCACACCTGTATGGGAGAAGATCACAAACCCCTGGGCAAGCTATATCCATATGTTTCACATACAGGAGTATATTGGATATGTGGAAGCTGAGCATATAAATATTTACCATGGGATTGGTGGGGTAGGTGTAGTTTAGGAACTTTGGTTCTTCAGATTGCTGTACACAAAAATATACATCACTAGCAAACAAGGAATATGGGCATGTATAGATCCAAAAGAGACACCCCAAATCCATTAATAGAAAGAAATACTGTATTCCACCAAATAATGAGACCTTTACTTCCAAGCTTAGGAGTAGCTGAACTGGAAAAAGCTATAGTTAACATGTCTGCCACATTAGAAAAGTGTTTAACTACAGTATTTCAAATTCCAGACTTTTACAGAAGGAGATTTCTCAACTTGGAACAACAGCTACCCAGAATCGATGGCTCTGGATATGCTATTAGCCTCATGAGGTGGTGTATGTGTTGTGGTGAATTCCTCATGCTGTATGTATGTAGACAAATCCAGACAAATAGAAACCAATTTAACAGTTATACAAGATCAATTGAAAATAATACATGAGGTAGGGAGTGAAGACACAAATTGGGGATTTGACCATTACCTTAGATTGGGTAACATCATGGCTTCCTGATTTTGGAGCCTTAGGCAAGAAAATTTTGCATTATATTATTATTATAATCATTGCAATTGTTGCATGTGTAATTATTTTACAGTTAGTAAAATGTTTGTTGATTTATATTAGAAACATTAAGTTTCAGCAGCTTGTATGCATTAATGCTAATCAATATAATGACATTGCATCATATATAAAGTGAATTTTGTACAGAATGATTGATGGATGAATGGTAAAATCATGTTTCCATCATTACATGGGAAACAAGAGGGGGAGTATGTGACAGTAAGAGCTGTATAAGGCTGAAGAGGAACAACAAGGCCAAGCAACAAACTGGCAATGAACTACGCAACTGGAAGAGAGGGAACGAGATATGGCAAACTGCCCACGGCCCGACCTAATCTCTATCAGGATGACCAGACCAGGCAGAGGGTGAATCAGTGCAAACTGGAACAAGTGGGACAAAGGGAAAGCTGAACCTTGCCCAGAAACAGCACAAAAGACAAAAGATAACCCCCATCTGCAAACTATAAGAGACTAGTGAATAGAGAGGAAAATGGGAAGCTCTCCCCACCGGAGCTACCAACAAAAGACTAGTCAAGCTCTCCCCATCACCTCTGTCTGTGCTGGCCGTACAGATAGGAGGAAGCTATGTACGAAGTGTGAATGTGGAATCTTAGAAGGATAACTATAAATGTGTAACTGATTGTTAAAACTTAATAAAGCTAAGAGGTTTCATTTAACACACGTGTGGGTCCCTGTTTATAATAAAAGGGACAACTCTGGGGCTGTTTCCTATATTATATTATCCTCAGGAATAATAAAGAACAAAAGTCACAAGACTTAGTGTGACAAAGGAAGGGGAACAGAGGGAGAGACAAGGAGTGTAACATTCACGAGGATGCGAGGTCCCAGGTGCACGTGCTTGGTTACAAGCCTCTATATAAATCTATTGTGTGACTACACCTTGAGTATTGTGTGCAGTTCTGGTTGCCATATCTCAAAAAAGAGAGTAGAAATAGAAAAAGTACAGAGAAGGGCAACAAAGATAATAAAGAGTCTTGAACAGCTCCCCTATGAAGAGAGGCTAGATAGTGTTTGGGCTCTTCAGCTTGGAGAAGAGACGACTGAGAGGGGATATGATAGAAGTTCGTAAAATCATGAGGGGTGTGGAATGTGTAAATAGAGAATGGTTATTTATCCTGTCAAATAGCACTAGAACTAGGGGACACCCCATGAAACTAACAGGTAGCAGATTTAAAACAAATGAAGTATTTTTCACTCAACAAACATAATTGAGTTGTGGAATTTGTTGTCAGAAGGTGTGGTCAAGGCCAGTATTATAACTGGGTTTAAAAAAGGATTGGACAAGTTTCTGGAGCATAGGTCCATTAGCAGCTATTAGCCAGGTAGGTTTTGGGGGAACATAACCTCTTACTGTCGGGAGCTGGGAGGGAACAACAGGGAATGGATTGCTTTATTGTGACCTGTTGGGAACTTCTTCCAAGCGACTGAGGTTGGCCACTGTTGGAGTCAGGTTCTGGCTCAATGGACCATTGGTCTAACCCAGTATGGCACAACTTACGTTCTTAAATACCTTAAAAACGTCCGAGGTAAACCTGTTGAATATACCTGAACTGAAATGGTGGTTTCGGTAATAACGGATGTCTGTTTATGCTCCAGTTATTTCAGGTTGGTTTTTCTGTTTCTTTCAGTTTGGATATTTTGGTATTTTCATAATGTCATTTTGGCAACATTAGCACCACTGTACATACACGATCACTAGTGAAAATGATGAACTGAAATACCAAAATGACCAAAACCCCCAAATAGAATGCTTCCCCTAAATGAACGTGTTAGTGATCACCCATCTTGGTTGTGGATATTACTTGGGTACTCAAAGCGCTACCCAAAAATTTGAATAATGAAACCACTACTTGTTCCATTTCTAGGGAACAGGCTTCTTTATTAGGATGGGACGGAGGGAGGGAATGGAGGTGGAATTTGAAGAGAAGGGTGGTGAGAAGAGCAAGACCCGTTCTCTCATGTTGCCCCCCATGCCTGGAACTCCCTTCCTGAGTACATAAGCTCAGCTCCCTCCTTCCCGTTAAATTCCTCCTAAAAATGTACCTCTTCTATCCGGCTTTCCCTTTCTCCTTGTCCCCAGAGATACCTTGTTTATACTTCTCTTTATTCTGCTACTCTTTAACTAAGCCAAGCGTATGCTCTTGCAGTGTCTCAACCTCACACGTGCCCCCCAACCTCAACCTATGTGCCTCTCTCCCCCTTGTGGCTCCCCCTCATCTATTTGAGATTGTAAGTCCATTGGGGCAGGGACCCTGTCTCTTAGCATGACTGTACAGCACCAGGCCTATTACTGGCATAATAATAATAATAAATAAAAATATGGTTGTGTATCTGTAGGCATTGGGCGCAATTCCTGCTCTGTAAAGGTATATAATACTAGGTGTTTTTACACACACATTTCTCCTGCATGTTTGCTGTTACATCCTGAACTTTCTGTGTGTCTAAATCACTCACCCAGATCTTAAACATCTGGCTCTTCGAACTTCTGCATAGAACTTCTCCCAGAACTTTTATTTATTAAATATTTATTAAACACATTTATATCCCGCCCCTCCTGCAACGCAGCCCGGGGCGGCTCACAGCATAAAATAATTAAAAACAATAAAATACATTAAAATTCTAATAAAATAGTCAAATCTTCAATATAAATATTAACAGGGCTTAGAAAACAAAGGGTAGGGGATTAAAAAACCCTCCCTACCCTCCCCCAAAGGCCTGGGCAAACAGCCAGGTCTTACAGTTCTGCCGAAACGTTAAAAGGCTTGGGGCCTTTTGTGTGTAAAAAGTTCTCCTGGTAAACTGCTTTGCTCCAGGCAGCTGTGGTCACTTGGTTTCCATGGCAGCCTGTCACGTCTACAGCTGCAGCTACTTTAGGCTGCCTCAGGGCAGTGTGTGTGTGAAAAATGCATCTGGAACTTACTTGTGGACTTGTAAACCCAGAAGATTGAAAAATCTAGAACTTTAAGGTGTGTGTAAAAATGCCCAATGTCTGTTCCCCCTCCTGCTCTGCAGGCTCAACTTCAGCAGCTCTACCAAAGATTTTAAGCTGCAGCCACCACTGATGTCAAATAATTCTTCAGAATAGTGTTTCCATCAGTTCTCACTATGCCAGTCTCAAACAGGGTGCATTCAGTGTCCCCAGCGATAACTATCTGCGACCTGGAGGGGAAAAAAAGAGTATAGAGGGTCAAAAATCTGTTTTTGTTTTTTAAAATACCACCCATTTTTTGTTGTAATTTTCTCTTTTCTTTCATTGAAAGCGTGTTTTTTAATGAAAATATGCCCATCTCATTGGAATAAATTGGAGCTGCTTTCATTAACTCAGTAATAAGCATATCCTAGGCTAATGGACTCTTATGCCTTTAGCCTTGGAGTTAATTTGATAAGAGCACTTTGGCATCAAAATGTAATCTGCCTCTGGATAGTTATTATTTGGTAATCACGAGGCACCTATAAGTTAGTCTAATCATGACAAAGCAATAATGGGAACAACTATGATGGATCCATAGAATTTAAGGGGAGAAGTGTTCCTAGTTCCTAAACTGTAAGCCCCTTGGGCTTTTCTCTAATCAATCATGCAAGACCTGGCTATTCCATCAGGCATTTGGCAAGGAAGAGGGGTAGGGTTGGGTGGGAGTGGGGGGTGGGTTTATTTGTTTGTGTTTTTATGCTTGATGTGGTTTAAAAATGTTTTATATTATATTTATATTGTGTTGTAAGCCGCTCTGTGGCAGGATAGAGCGGGATATAAATTTTGTAAATAAATAAATAAATGAAGGTTCAGAACCAGGGCTAAATAAATAATAAAGTGACCATTCCAATTATTTAATCTGACCTTCTGCTTAACACCGGCCACCAGATTTCACTCCAGGATTCCTTCTGCTAGCGTAATAACTTGTGATTGAACTGTAGGACATTGAATGGAAAGAGAACAGGGAAACTGGTTATTCTACCAGCTGATCATCATATAACCCTAAGGTCCTTTTAAAATGGATCGTGGTTGGGGGGGGGCAGCCTTTGGGGGCAGGGCAGGTGCACATGGGAGCACACCCATCCCCCCGCACGTTCCCACGCAGCAACCGGTGTTTTTGCTGGTTGCCCCATGCAAGGGTGGTGGGTGCGTGTTACTTGGGAGCGCGTACGCACACCCACCAACTGCCGCTTTCAAATGGGATGCACCCACTCATGCCCACTGCATGGGCATACGTGGGCAGAAGTGGGTGTGTCTTGTGTAAAAAGGGCCTATGCCTCAAGCTGTAGCCCACACTGTGTGAGGAGCCAGTTAGAGGCCAGAGAGATCACCAGGCTGACAGCCAGCAGAAGGCACTGTCCTAAGGATAACTCTGAGACACTGGGAGGAAGTTAATCCAGTGTGCATTGCCAGGTAGGGTCGTTAGTCCAGATCTTTTAGCAAACCAGTGGGGAAATGCAAAGGTGTCAGAGGCTGGAACGAACAGGTGAATCCAAAGGGTTCGAGGCCAGCATCAAACCCAGGAGGTCAGCAGAGTTAAAGCAAGGGCTGGTATCATGGAATCAGAATGTGAGGCTCTCCTGGTGGCTCTGAATAAGTGGCTGATATAGGCCCTTTTCACGCTGACACTCTAACACTGATAAAATGGGTGTTACATTTTATTACACATGTTGCAGGGCACCCATAGAGCACACCTGCAGCCCTGCAGCATGTATCATAAAATGTAACACCCATTCTATCAGTGTTAGAGTGTCTGCATGAAAAGAGCCACAGCGCCTCCATAGTGCTCTGGCGGAGGTCTCACTTCTCCCCTAGGCTCTTTGTTGTCTGCTGAGGCCACACCTACTGGCCACAAGGGTGGCCAGATACGCAAACTTTAGAGGACCCTTATGAAAAATACAGGTTGCAGGGCTGCATTGGCTTCAATACAGTCCTGCAACCTGTATTTTTCCATAAGTGTCCTCTAAAATGTGCATATCTGGCCACCCTACTGGCCACAGACTGGTCCTGGGCAGTATAAGCTCCCCCCACCCCTCCTCCGCTGCCATTATGGAACTGGGCAGAGCAATGGATCTCATTTCCTGCCTTGCTTCCAGCTCCTGTTCTTGTCTTGGGCTAGTCCTGCTTCCAGATGGTGTTCCTGCTCTTAGTCCTGCTTAGACCCAGGGTGGTGTAGTGGTTAAGTGTGCAATACTTGGATCAGGAGGTAGGGAGAGGCCCCCGGTTTGGTTCAAGTCTCACCTTAGCCATGAACTCCCTGGGTGACCTTGAGCCAGTCACAGATCTCTTAGCCTAACCTACCCCAAAGGGATGCTGCAAGGATTAAGCGTTTGGGTTAATTAGTTGTTAATGTTACAGTTAATAAGTTAAAGAATTGTAAGCCACCCTGAGCCTAAGGGTTAGGGTGGGATAAAAAAATCTAAATAAAATATTAATTAGCCCTACATCCAGCTTGTACTTCAGTCCCTGTTTCTGCCTGATCTCCTGTTCCAGCCTTGCTTGTTCAGACTGCTTCCTCGGATTTTGACCCCTGACTGGCTTTGACTACATGTGTGGGTTGCCTCTGGTTGAGGCGGGCACATTTGACCTACCTCCTAGCCTCACCCTGCTGGGCCTGAGCCTCGGCCTAAACACTTATGGTTGTTAGGACCCACACAGTCTAAGTGTGGCCAGGAAGGAGGGGCAGGACGCAGGAGTGCAGGTTGGAGGTGAGGACTGGCACGCAGGCTGGAGCCTTGATCACTCGAAAAACACAGTATCATGAACTAAGGTCATCTACAGTCTTAAGCACTAGGTCAGCCAATGGGAGGTGGGGGCATTTGGCTGGAGCCCAGGAAGGCAGGCCTCTACTTATCCTGGAGCATTGTCAATAAGGGGTAGGTCTGCTGTGTTGTTGAGGTTGGGGGAGCCGTCTTGAAGCCCTCGGTTCTAGCTCAGCGGGAACTGACACATGGCCATGTGCATGGTCTGTATATACCCTTGGCAGGGGCATGTCCTACTGCCACTACTCTGCCTGTATCTCTAATGCTCCCGCTCTTAGGAATCGCCGCCGCAGCTGGAGTGAGAAACAGCGCGGCGGCAAACAGGCACGGCAGCGGCAGAAGGCCACACCCCCAGGAAGTGAGGAGAAGCGGCCGAACGCAATCTCACAGGGGCTGGCCACACCCCCAGAGCTAGCACCGCCCCCAGTGCGTCCAGAGCAATGCTAGGACGCAGATAGCCCTCGTGCAGCAGGGAGGGGCCAGGAGAAATGCCAGCCTGGGGGACAATCAGGGGAATTATGCCGCTCAGCGCGTTTGAAAGGAAAAGGGGGCAGGGCTTCCCCTATTTAGGGCCAGGAAGGGTTCTCACACACTGCCGGTGATCAGCAGTGCTGTGAGACTGGCCCCTGAGCGTCGTGGTGGAGTGTGGAAGGCTTGTGGAAAGCTAAGTA